>CM043715.1:18459400-18915372 GCA_023969325.1 Oryzias curvinotus | reverse complement strand
CTTTACATGAACTGAAAGACAAAGAACAAACAACACCAGAACATTACTGTCCTTTAAATCACAAAACTAAACTGTAGTGACGCCTCTGTTACAGCAGAAATCTATTGGGTACACCAAAGTTTGTAGTAACATGGCACAAATACATGGTTTACAAAACTCCACTCAATCTAATTTCTGGTGTTCTTGTAGGCTTTTTCTCATGATGGAGGACATATATAAGAAAATTAAGCGAAAAATTGCACTGCTGAGTATTTTTTAATTCAATTGTGTTGAATCAAGAGCGGATGATGGAAAAAGCTTGTAGTTGTGTCATAGTTACGACAAGGCCACAAGCTTCCCTGCTCCGTTCCATTCTGATGCATCCATTAGTAGACAAACACATCCATGTACGTCTTTGTTTTTCTTGGCATCTGGCTCAAAACTGAACAGCTAGATAGCTCTGATATTGCTTGCTATATTTGTTGTACTGGTATTGATAGTTTGGCAGTATGAGGGGCTGTACGCTAGCAGGAGAGAGAGAGAGCAAACAGATGGATGACAGGAAGTTTAGGCGGGTTTACTCCACCCCAACAGTTCTGCCCACAACTTAGAGGAGAATTTCCAATGGGTGCTCTGCAGAAACTCAAAAGATGTTTGAAATGTGACTTTCAAGTTTCCATACGCTTCAGTGACCTGGTTTTTGAGGGACAATTATTCCAGCCACAAGTCCTCTCAATTGAAAGTGTTGTATCTGCGACTTTCAGTTATGCAAACTAACTTTCGGAGAAAGCTGATATTCCTGGGAGGATTGACAAGAAAGGACACCAGGTCTATATAACCCTTCCCACTCCCCTGGATAACTGACACCAGGTTTCCTTATTATATTACATTGAAGAAACCAGTGATTCGTGCAGAAAAAGTCTCTCCAGTTTCTAACCTTCTGCAATTTTTGTGAACCCCCCACATAATTTAATGGCAGAATTTGAAAATAATCCAAAGACCACAACATGAATCATGGGAAATAGTATGAAGATCACATGACATTCAATGGCGATTTATGAACAGCCATGCGCATGGGTGGCGTTCCTCCACCCATGCGTCGGTACCTTTGTGTCGCGGTTTGGGGGTGGCGGTTCTAGTCGGGAAGCAGCGGCTGGCCGGTCGGTTCGTCCGGGTCTGCAGCCGGAGGGAGAAGAGCTCGCTCCTCATCACCTTCGTCCTCAGCCTCAGCGTCTCGTTTTCCTTCAGGCTCTGGGTGAGGTGGCGGCGGAGGGAGTCGGTGCTGTCCGAGAAGAGCTGGAGGATCTCCGCCACCGCCGCCCTCATCAGAACGTTCATGATGGACAGAAGCTGAGACTCCATGTTCAGACTGCCGGAGGAGGACATGCTCCGCTCCGCTCGGGTTTTTAGTATTACTGTGTGGAACAAAACAACGACACTCGGTCCGGGTTAGCTTGCGAGGAGGGTCACGGCCTTCCCGACAGTTACCGTAAAACTCCGAAAGCAGCGCAGCAACTGGGTTCGGCTGATTAGTTTGGGTTTGTTCAGGTTCGTTCCAGGCAGCAAGGACTCCAGCAGGATAGACCAGAAGTCTGCAACCCAACCAGTCTCACTTCACTTGGAAAAATGTACATCATTTATGTTTCTGTTTTATAAAATAGAGCTTTTCAATATTAAAATAATACGAAAGTATTACAATCAATATTTAAAGTTACTGAATCATAACGGTGTCATTATGAGTCGTGTGAGCCTTCATCCTTTTTCTTCTTTTGCTATCTATTATAAACTCGCAGCATTGGTTTAAGAGCCTTTCAGGTGGATTTCTTACTGACCACAACCCAACAGAAGCTACAAAGTCTGATTCACCCAATAGAAAAATAAGACACTACCTTGTGTTCATAATAGTGGTACTATTATGGTAAATATAAATAAAACGTTGTTTTTGGCATGAATAAAACATAGAGAAAGTAGCCTTTAAAAAAAAGTAATAGTTTATACATTTGATTTAAGTTGACAGGACTTCTTGTCAAAATAAAAGACACCCTGTGCCACATAGGATCATACGGAGCCCCTAAAGGGCCATTGATGAAAAAAAAAATGGAGGAAAAAATTTTTTTTTTTGAGTAAAAAAAATTTTTTTTAAGTACAAAAAAAAAAAAAAAAAAAAAAACTGGTGCGCACCAGTTAGTATCAGGTGCGCACCAGTTAGTATCAGGTGCGCACCAGTTAGTTTCAGGTGCGCACCAGTTAGTATCAGGTGCGCACCAGTTAGTATCAGGTGCGCACCAGTTAGTATCAGGTGCGCACCAGTTAGTATCAGGTGCGCACCAGTTAGTTTCAGGTGCGCACCAGTTAGTATCAGGTGCGCACCAGTTAGTATCAGGTGCGCACCAGTTAGTATCAGGTGCGCACCAGTTCGTTTCAGGTGCCGCACCAGTTAGTATTCAGGTGCGCACCCAGTTAGTATCAGGTGCGCACCAGTTAGTATCAGTGTGCGCACCAGTTAGTATTCAGGTGCCGCAACCAGTTAGTTTCAGGATGCGCACCAGTTAGTATCAGGTGCGCACCAGTTAGTTATCAGGTGCGCACCAGTTTAGTTTCAGTGCGCACCAGTTAGTATCAGGTGCGCACCAGTTAGTTATCAGGTGCGCCACCAGTTAGTATCAGGTGCGCACCAGTTAGTTATCAGGTGCGCACCAGTTAGTATCAGGTGCGCACCGTTAGTATCAGGTGCGCACCAGTTAGTATCAGGTGCGCACCAGTTAGTATCAGGTGCGCACCAGTTAGTTTCAGGTGCGCACCAGTTAGTTATCAAAGATATCAGATGGTTGACCTGCTTGCTCCTTGTGCACTAAGTAGGTACAGTTGTCCTGAGAATGGCTGAAGTTGAGGATATGGGACCTTGTAAACTTTCTGAAAACACGAAATATAATTGACAATTTCATCAAAAAGATTCTGGAAGACAAGGTAAGCAACATTACTGCTTTTAATATTTGCAATATGCAAGCACCCACTTTGCATTTGCATGTCTATGAGCAGAGCAGATGGACTCTTAGCTTCGTGTTTGCATGCATGTGAGGATGCTTTGGTACAGTGTGTGCAACGGAGGAGAGTTCGGACCGCAGTCCGTTTCCCTGTTCTGCGTGAGCGGGCTGCCGCCTGGACTCAGAAGAACCGTGTCTTCCGGGAAATTTGTGTCGTCAGACAGAGGACGGGCTTTGGGACAGGCAGAGGCGGATTTTGGGAGTCCTGACAAACCGTCCATACATTTTCCTGTGAAATTGTGTTACCCGTCGGATCCAGACAAAATAAAGGCTGCTGGTTATTCCAGTTTAAGTTTATCCACGGCTAAATCTGTTAGCTAATGTTGTTAGCACGTATGTATTAACCTTATCCTGACACTACTCCCTTTTCAAGTAAACACTGGGCGCATGGATTAAAAAAAAAATTATAAGCAAATATGCACTTAGTAATAATAATTAATAATAATTTTAAAAAAAAAGTCAGTTTAGAAGATCATCTCCATGTGTCGGAGCTTGGTTTGTTTACGTCGGAACTTCCGGGTTCATCCATTTTTGTTTTATCTAGACCGATCACTATCGCATACGTCATCAGACCAAAGTACAGCCAATCAAATAGTGCAACCTCATCCTTGGTTGCAGGCCCCCCAAGTCAATGAGTTATGTAACTCATTGCCCCGAACAGCTATTGTAGCCCAACAGTTTTGGCATACATGAACGGTACCTGCTAGGTAAGTGAGGTGGATTCATTGTCAAATGTAAACTCAATGCAGTGCCAAGTCTTTATCACTAAATAACATGAAATGTTATTAGGCACCAAATTTCTGTACAATTAGTAATGTACAACTAATCTTTTAGTTGTATTTTTGTTGCACAACACACATATTCAATTACAAAAGTTGTTTGTAAAATTTTATGTGAATTTTTCCTTAATTAGGATGTTTTTAACACTACTGGTAATCCTACCTCTGTTATTTTCCTTTTCTAGGCGATTTCTTTGTGAAAAGACGGAAGATGTGACCCTGATTTCTCAGTGCTTTACCCTTGAACTGCCATTCAACTATGGATAAACTGGACCTAATAAAGTTTTACTTTAACTTAGGCCTTGCCTATAAGGACATCCTTCGTATTTTAAGTAGAAAACATCAAATCATTCTCAGCTTGAGAACCTTAAAACGAGTTCTGAAAAATAATGGACTGTTTCGCCGAATCCACTTTGACAGTTTAGAGGAAACTGTTAGGTTCATAAGAGAGCAGCTCCAAGGTTCGGGTGCTTTGCATGGCTACAGATGGATGCACAGTAAGTGCAAAGAAAATGGTTTGCACACCAGGAAAGAGGATGTACGCCTGATTCTTTCAACTCTCGACCCCGAGGGCACAGAAGCACGAAGAAGTAGAAGACTGCATAGACGAGCATATTTTGCCAAGGGGCCAAACTTTGTATGGCATGTTGACTCATACGACAAACTGAAACCCTTTGGTATATGCATCAATGGAGCCATTGATGGATTTTCAAGGAGGATCCTTTGGCTGAATGCATATTTTACCAGCAGTGACCCCAAAGTTATTGGAGGTTATTTCCTTGAGACCATAAAGGAGTTGGATGGGTGTGCTCGGATCCTGAGAACCGATATGGGGACAGAAAACACCTCCATACGAGATATGCAATGTTATCTTCGTCGCAACAATGATGATGCTCATGCTGGTGAAAGAAGTTTTATTTGGGGAAGAAGCACAACTAATCAGAGAATAGAAAGTTGGTGGGGCTTTCTCCGCAAAGAGTGTGTAGACTTTTGGCTGGATCACTTTCACAGACTAAAAGATGAAGGGTATTTTGGTGGTGACTTTTTGGACAAGAACCTCATGTTGTTCTGCTTTCTTGGACTGATACAGGCAAGTGGGGAAAATTGACTTCATCATATTCTTGTATGTCTACACAGCTTTCTATTTAAATCAGAAAGTGGCAAAAAGCTACAGCAGAAAGGAGCAACATAGGGTTAGATCTCAAAAATTTTACTTGCATTGTATTAAAAAGGTAAACAAATAGGCCCTTATAGTAATTAAGACTTATGTAACTGCATTTTTATGACTTGTTGATTAATGAATTCCAGCATTTAGATTTTTTTTTTGTCACTTCTGCAGGATGAGTTGGACTCCACTAAAGAAACATGGAACAGCCATGTGATTCGTCCATCTAGTAATGAACATGTTCCTCATGGGCGTCCTGATGCAATGTTCTTGATTCCTGAACTTTATGAGACGGAGGACTATTTGTGCCAAGTGTCAGAGGAAGATCTGGCCAGGTGTGAAGATGACTGTATCCACCGCAGCAACATTGCTTGTGATGATGATGTGTTCACCCTCTGTACCCACATTATGGCACAAAACAGTCTCAATGTTCCTGTTGACGCATACATGGCCATTGACCTCTATCTCTTTTTGCGAGGAGAATTGATCGCACTTTTAAACCCTGATAGGTAATGGCAATGGATTACTGCATTTCTCCAGTGGATGACGCTGACATACAACTGTGTCATGCAAACTACAGATTTCGACCAACAGTGCCATGTGACACAGACATTTACGACTTGTGCAGCATTCTGATGGCTGAATCAGATTTGCATTTCCAAAAGATGTTCATCAAGCTTTGAAATTGTACTTGGACATGAGGACTGTGATCACATCCTCCGTGATCTGATGGCCAGATGTGAAACATTTAAGCAATGCATTACAGAATTGTTCAGAAGTTCTGCACGTTTTATGACCAAACATGTATTGTTAGCCTTAATGCTGAAATGTTTATATTTTATTTTATTTACATGTTATAATGCATTTGAACCTGAACAGTTAAATTTCAGGTATTGTTTTAAATCTTATGTATTTTCCCTAACAAAAAAAGTCAAATCATATTGGATGCCTTTGTTATTGATCTGCTGATCACTTTTTCATGTTAGTTTTAATAATTTGACATTGTTTTGTACAGTTTAAATATGCCTGTAATTTCAATTTATATATAAAAACGTATTTAATCTTTAAAAGTCACTTGGAAGGTCTTATTTTGTGCAGAATCTTTCATTTCAGAAATATGTTCTTAGACATGATCAAAGAAGAATAAAAAAAAAATAGTTATTGCTTAGATTATTTGTATTTGAGGATTATTATAAACGCACAAGCTCTTCTAAATAATTTTCCATGCAAAGTTTTCATCGATTTTTAGTTAGTTTAAACAGAAGTCACAAGCCACTTTTGAGCCTCAAATGTAGTTTTATTGTAACAAAAACGCTAGAAAACGTAGGGGAGAGCTCAGAGGGTATTTAACATTGTTTCCCAACTGTACTTTTCCGGTAATCTCTTTCAATTACAAAATCTGTAATAAAAAAAAAATAAAAAAGTACCACAATCTCATACCTGTGAGAGGGTTAAAACAAAAGAACAGATCTTGAATTTAAGAACATCTAAGTTCTACCTTTTATGGCATTAGAACAGTTTTAAATTGAATGACCACAAAAAAAGGAGTGGAATGAACTAGCAAAAACCTTAACTTAGCTCTTTAACATGTGTGTTGTTGTTTTTTTTTACACAGTTTATCATGGAATGATCATCCAAACAATAAAGAATGAATTTTTTTAGTTATGGTAAGAAAAGCATTAGAACAGCTGTATCAAAAACTAGGATAAAGGAAACACAGAATTGGCTTTATTGTCAGAACTTAGAACTCTCTCTCTCTCTCTGGTTACCAGCTGGAACCATCTCCAGAGCCCTTACCACACTTCCTGGATGCTGCACATTTGGCTCTCATTCACTCCATCTACCGCAGCATACTTAAACACCTCATTGAGCTGGGTTCAGTGTGATGCATTGTTTGTGCCACACTGGTTTCCTTACTGAGTGTTATATCTGGACCTGGTCTTCGGTCTTCTGGCCCAAACTCTGGTTGCCTGCCTGGACCCTTGCCGCCACTTTTTTGAAAATACCGTCTCTCCTCGGATGAACATATGCCTGTTATTGATTGGCCGCCTGCCTGACTCTTATTTAACTTTGTGGACTTTTAGCTGAGCTAATAAACCTGCTGCATTTAGATCCAGCTGTCTTGCCTGTTCTTGTGACTGAATACTTTGCCACTGTCACAAGATAAGGCAGACGGCTGGATCCAAATGCAGCAGGTTTATTAGCTCAGCTAAAAGTCCACAAAGTTAAATTACTTTAGAGTCAGGCAGCAAATCAATAAAAGGCATAAATTCATCCGAGGAGAGACAGTATGTTCAAAATAGTGGCGGCAAGGGTCCAGGCAGGCAACCAGAGTCTGGGCCAGAAGACAGCAGATCAGGTCCAGATATAACATATAAGGAAGACAGTGTGGCACAAACAATACTTTGTGCTAAGCTCAGTACAGAGCTCAAGTATGCTGTGGTTGAGTGAATGAAAGTCAGGTGTGCACTATCAAGGAATTGTGGTTAGAACTCATGAGATGGTTCCAGCTGGTGACCAGAGGGGGAGACGGAGCTCTAAATTCTGACATTTAACCATATTCAGACTGATAAAAAAAGAAGAAAATTGAAGTAAATAAAATAAATAGTTCTTGAGTTTACTGCTACATTTTTAGAAAGGAATTTATGCCATAAGCAAAAGCCCAGAAAATAAGGAGACAGGAAAAAGACAGGAAAGAAAAGCATTGATTCTCTGGTCTATTACAGTATATCCATGGTGTAGCAGTCACCTGACAGAGTGTTGTCCAGCTCTGCTCGAAACTCTGGGTATGAAGTATATGTACATGGTAACTCAAGGACGGCACCGCAGGTGTGCGCCACTAATCTTCGACCTAAACCAGACAGCCTATTAAAGGTCACTTCGATTTTGTCCTGGCAAAGCACTGTGGACCCTGTGCAGAAGCGCAAGAATTTCTCCAGTTTTTTTTGGTCAGCACTTTTCACATACCTTACCAGATGGTTAAATGCTGACTGCTGCTGTGGATCAAGGTTTTCAACTGTTGGCTTTATTGTTTGGGCCACTTTCTTGTTTGTTGGCTTTTTAGACTCATAAAGATTCATGATGTCTTTTTCGGTCAGAGATGGAACCACATTGTGGATGATGGAGTGGAAACAATCTATTATAAACTTTGGCTCTTGAAGCAGAACTTTATGTGCCATTGTTAAAAGAGAGGTCTGTAAATGGTCTCTTGAGGGCAGACAGTGTGAGCCCATTCTAGAAAAAAGATCCAGCAAGTCTTCTTCAACAGTGTCATCCATGTTGTTTTGGAGAGCTTTTTCAACTGCCATTCGCTCAGGCCCTGAAATAAATTTATTAAAGGACATCATCAAGAGTTCCTCATGTACTGAACTGACTCCTTTACAAGAAGCAAGAACAAAAGCTGGTGACAGTTGTATAGGTATGATTCCGTGGTCCAAATATCCTTTTATCCAAATTCTTCCAACAGCTTCCCAGTGCTCTTGCGTAAACTCTGGTCGAAGTCTGGGAACTCGTTCCTCCTCCCCCTCACATTGTTCTAAGAAAAGCTCCCAGAAAGCAGAGTAGACTTCTCTGGATACACCGTCACCATCAAAACCTTTTTCATTGTTCAAATCCATCTTTAGCTTTGTATTAAGGACTTCTGGGTCCATAAAGACATCTATGAGATCCTGAACTACATTGATACGCCTAATTGTGACATAGCGGATGTCCATTACAGGTGGGGTTTGGAAGACTTGATCAATGTTTGATGATGCAGATCCTTCACTCCACGTTGAATGCTTCAAAATTGTGAAAAAAAAAAGAATGAGTTATTAAAAATCTAATCATTATAAATGTAATTAATTTTTTTAGTAGTCCATAACAAATTTGAAGATATTAGTCTACAGATTATAGTTGAAAATATGTGTACAATTAGTTTAAAAAAAAAGATGACAAGTTATTAAAAACCATTTCTAATGAATAGAAAGAGCATTTCTTACCTGATTTGTGTCGTGAGTATCTGGATTCCAGGGAAGAGTGGAGTCAAGGCTCGCTCCATCATCGCCAGAGTGAGGTCCAAATTGTATTTCAAAGTCTTCAAGAGATGCATTGATAGCCTGGGCAAGATGAGGATTGGGCTCACCGACTAACTGTTCTGCCTCTTCATGAAAAGCTAGGATTAGGCAGTCATCTTCAACTTCAGGGTTGCTTGTGGGTATATGTAAAATATTCCCATCATCTGGAGGAGGTGAATGGAGAATCTCTATGTAGTGCAACTCAGAGTGGGGTCTTGACTGCTTACTTGATTCTCCTCCCTGTTGATAATAATATTACAATTACACTTTCATCTTTGTTTGCGGACATACATTTATTTCCATAAACATCCAATTTAGTCTAAAGTAGGATATTCATGTAGACAAGGGGTCGGCAACCTGCGGCTCCGGAGCCACATGCGGCTCTTTCATCCCTGTATTTCTCTGTGGTTTAGTAAAACAGCTATAATGTTCTAAGATTGTTGTGGTGCCTTTAACACCACTGGCATGTGTGAGCGGGCAGGAGGAAGAAAGTAGCATAGGGGGGCGTGTCTACGGCTGTGAATGCAGACCAGAGACTGTTATGGGATGGAATGTTCTTCTAAAAAGACAGTGCATGTTGAATGACAAGTGAATAAAAACATCATCATGCACAACCTCTCCAGGTCATCTGTCGACCAGCTGTTGTATGTTTGTGAGCAGGTCGGAACCAGGCGAGCCTCTCGTCTTTGGAGCAGCTTCTCCGTGCTGACGGCTACGGTCAGCAAGCAGTAAGCGGGAAGATTCATAAAAAAAAATTTTAAAAAACAGAACAAAGAACTAACGGGCTGAGTATTAGGTTTCAAAAAAAAAAAATCTATAAATATAGACATTTTCTAAGTACATTTCTATGTGTCTAATGACCTGCATCACCACCACAACTCCCGCTGGTGCGTAATCGCAACAATGTTCCGACCCAGTAAGGACAACGATGGAGAACTTTGAGAAAATTGAAGTTCCTGAAGAAAACAGTCAGTTTAATGGCCCCTGGGCAGATTTGTTTGCTTTGAACGACTTTACCAGTGTGAGTAATGAAAAGAGAAATAAGAAAACAAAGTCTAAAATGTGGCAAGACATCCCACAATAAATATACAGCTTTTGCCCAAAAACATCCTGGTCCAGATGAGAAAAAAAAGTTGTTTGTTGACAAAAATCTATTGGAGAAGCGGATTAATTGCTAGATAATTACGACATATATGCTAGTTTTGTGGACTCTTTGGAAATATTTCTTTTTGAACCCATTAAATGACAGAAGATTAAAAAAAAGAACATCTCTTTAGAAACTCTAAAAACAAGGGAAATTATGCCATTCACTGGAACCACTGGGTTATCTAAAAGGATGTTGTGGCTCCCTGAGTTTTAATTTCTTTGGGAAACTGATCCAAATGGCTCTTTGAGTGGTAAAGGTTGCCGACCCCTGATGTAGACGTACATAGACAGACATTTTCAATCCTATTACATCATTGTAGGGAGCATTCAGCTCAAAGCATTTACCAACTACCAAGAAACTTCAATGTAGTTAAAACTCAAGACATTTTCCTATGTAAAAACTAGGAAAAAAAATAGCAAATTAGTTTCTCAACAAACTGTCAACGAGAAACTGTTTTAAAATTGATATGCATCGCTTATTTGTTCCTATCTAGGGAGAGATTGTACAACATCTTCAGGTCTGGTCCAAATCATGGATCATGAGGTTCTGAAGGCATTTCTGTTGAGCTAAATGATGTGAATTTGAATTTTCTCTTTAGCACTTGTTTGACCCATGTCATCATGCAAACTACACGTCACTACAAATGTTTTTTTTGTTAAATAGCTTTTGATGCATATGTTGGACTAAAGCATCAGAATAAAAACCTGACTCCACCCACGTTAAGCGGTCTCTTTGCAAATCAACTACTAATCACTGAACTCATAATAAAGCAAACGTATTAAATCAATAAAGGAAAATAAATTAAAACTTAAATTCATAATTATAAAAGCCACAACATTTGCATTTTTTTTTCCATTTTCATGGAATGTATTTATGCCCTTGTACAAATGTGGTTTATATTTGTAAACACATGTACATTATTTGCTATAAAAGCCTCTAGCTTGTACTTTTATACTTTGTGTTTTTTTTTTTTTTAGGTTGAAGCTATACCTTACAAAAACAGAAATGAAATATACAATATAAATTACAGACTGAGTTCATAAAATTACATCAATATGTGTTGGAGCTTACTAGTGCATGATTTTCCTTTGTGAAGACACTGGGTGATGTATCAGAATCTGATGATTGGGGATCCAACTGATTGCCTCTTTCAGTCTTCTTGGCGGATTTTCTGATGATGTGGCTTCTTGCAGCTTTTATCTGCTTTCTTCTGTTCTATAAAAGAAAAACAAAATTTTATGGACTTTTGATACATGTTAAAATTGTTCAACATGTTTTATATGGTGTGCGTCTCAGCTAAGACTGTTTTAGCTTGATTTAGAATGATTCTGACGGTGCTAATATGTTTTATAAGTGAAAATAATATGGCATCAAGTAGAGACTCCCCATGTGGTGGCCAGTGCCACCCTCAAAAATATGGTGGCCACCCCATGCATATTTGTAGCATATAGCATCTTTGTTTTGAAAACACATTGAATTTTGTAACAGTTGTAGTTGTTGTCCAGAACGTATGTAACGGAGGTTCTGTTATTTGGTCTAAGTGACGTCTCAAAAACACATGTCGACTTAAGTGTTTTAAATGATCACCTGAAACAGACAGCCACAAGTCTAGGTGTGAAGCTTAATAGTAATTTAACTTTTAATGCTCATATCAACTCAGTGGTGAAATCCAGTTTTTTGTCCACCTGAGACAACTGGCCAAGGTTAAACCTCTCCTCTCTCGTAATGACTTTGAGATTTTAATACATGCTTTTATTTCAACACGTTTGGATTACTGTAATGCTCTCTATGTTGGGCTTTCCCAGAAATTGCTTGCTCGACTGCAGTTAGTCCAAAATGCTGCTGCCCGTCTTCTAACTGGTACACGCAAACAAGAACATATTACTCCCATTTTAGCATCTCTTCATTGGCTCCCAGTTCGCTTACGCATTGATTTTAAAACTCTCCTGTTTTTAAATGTCTCCATGAACTTGCTCCAAAATATCTGTCTGACCTGATTCAGTTGTACCCCCCCTCCCTCCCTTAGGTCAACAAATCAGACACAGCTGGTCGTCCGCAGGAGAAAACTGAGAGGGGACCGAGCCTTCTCGGTCTTTGGACCTAAAATCTGGAATGAATTGCCCCTGTACCTCAGACAGATAGACTCACTCGGTATTTTTAAATCTGCTCTTAAAACATGTTTTTTCACTTTGGCTTTTAATTGAGTTGGAATCCTGACCTATTTTATGTGTTTTATGCTTTATATTGTCATGTGCTTTTATTTATTTTTGTGTTGTTCAGCACTTTGGTGAACTTTGTTCTGTTTAAAGTGCTTTATAAATAAAGTTGAGTTGAGTTTGAGTTGAGTATTTTATGAACACTAAGGCGCAGGCAGAGCTGCTGTTTCACGTTGATGTAATTTATAGAGGTTGTTTTGTCGTTCATGAATCATGACATTGTCAATAAAGATTGAGGGATGAGCAACACGTTTATTTTAAGAGTTCTCTAGTTGTCTAAACTAAGGCTTCCAACTTTTAAATAAACTAACATTTCTTCTAAGTGAGAAAACGCCGCTGAAGTTGGCTTACGATTCGCAGCTTCTGATTCGTGAGAGGACTAACTAAGGAACATTCTGCTGCATTTTTCACACCAAGATCGCCAAGAACCTGATCAAAAACCATAGGACCTGCACTGCTCAAACCTGGATTCTATGAGATCTTAGTGTGAAAAATGCAGTGGATTGTTCAAGTTTGGTGCTCTCGCGAATCGTAAGCCAACTTCCGCGTCGTAGTGAGAAGGACAACGAACAAAATATCTCAACACCGCTTAAATATCTGTCAAGTCTGTGCAATAGTTTGCATGTAAACCATTAGTAATCTACACTCTTGATATATGTGATTAAAAATTCACAACAATATAATTTAAATATACCTTTGCGGATCTGTCCTCAGAAGGTTCGAAATCCGAAGATGTGTCTGAAAGAATGACATCTGTGGGAGAATCCTCTTTTTCCTTTTCTCGAGTGCACAAATAAATTCGCAGCATTTTTATTTTGGTCTGCTCATATAACTCATTTACTGTGCATCCAAGTGAAACTGTCTTGTGGCTGAAATCACGAATGTCAAACTCGAAGTCACCCACTTCGCCTTTGGAAGAGTGTCCGTTTAAGAAAAACAAGTTCTTTCCAGTTTCCAGCAGCTCCTCCATAGTGACAGTCTTCGGGACGCTCAAATGACGAGTTCCGCCTCCATGCCTTGTTCGGACCTGATGATAATTGCCGTCAGAAAAATGTAGCCATCCCATTTCAATCCGCCGAGTGTCCTTTGAAGCATGCTTGTTTCCAGCATGACGGCCTGCCATGTTCCCAGTGCAGGTTTGGTTTCGGTTTCGTTTTCCCTGAATTTTGTCTCTTACTCGCTGCATGAGCGATGACTTTGATCCTGGCCTTTCCAGCGCGGCGCTTCTTTGCTGACAGAACGCTTTAATGGCTAGCCGATCTCCATATCTCTCTATATATTTGGTTAAATCCTGGTCAGTCATGACGTTTATCACATTAATGTCGATCTAAAACAACCCCCCCCCCCCCCCCGACACACACACAAACACACACAATAAAAAAATGGTAAGCAAACAGCATGTGCAAGAAAGACGTGAGGATCTGAAATTATCATATTGCAAATATTAACAGCAGTAATGTTGCTTACCTTGTCTTCCACAATCTTTTTGATGACATTGTCAGTAATATTTCGTGTTTTCAGAAAGTTTACAAGGTCCATATCCTCAACTTCAGCCATTCTCAAGAAAACTGTAGCTACTTGGTGCACAAGGAGCAAGGAGATCAACCATCTGCTATCTTCTGAAACTAACTGGTGCGCACCTGAAACTAACTGGTGCGCACCTGAAACTAACTGGTGCGCACCTGATACTAACTGGTGCGCACCTGATACTAACTGGTGCGCACCTGAAACTAACTGGTGCGCACCTGAAACTAACTGGTGCGCACCTGATACTAACTGGTGCGCACCTGATACTAACTGGTGCGCACCTGAAACTAACTGGTGCGCACCTGAAACTAACTGGTGCGCACCTGATACTAACTGGTGCGCACCTGATACTAACTGGTGCGCACCTGATACTAACTGGTGCGCACCTGAAACTAACTGGTGCGCACCTGATACTAACTGGTGCGCACCTGAAACTAACTGGTGCGCACCTGATACTAACTGGTGCGCACCTGAAACTAACTGGTGCGCACCTGATACTAACTGGTGCGCACCTGATACTAACTGGTGCGCACCTGATACTAACTGGTGCGCACCTGATACTAACTGGTGCGCACCAGTTTTTTTTTTTTTTTTTTTTGTACTTAAAAAAAAATTTTTTTTTACCCAAAAAAAAAAGTTTTTTTCCTCCATTTTTTTTTTCATCAATGGCCCTTTAGGGGCTCCGTACAGAGCTGCTGTTTCACGTTGATGTAATTTATAGAGGTTGTTTTGTCGTTCATGAATCATGACATTGTCAATAAAGATTGAGGGATGAGCAACACGTTTATTTTAAGAGTTCTCTAGTTGTCTAAACTAAGGCTTCCAACTTTTAAATAAACTAACATTTCTTCTAAGTGAGAAAACGCCGCTGAAGTTGGCTTACGATTCGCAGCTTCTGATTCGTGAGAGGACTAACTAAGGAACATTCTGCTGCATTTTTCACACCAAGATCGCCAAGAACCTGATCAAAAACCATAGGACCTGCACTGCTCAAACCTGGATTCTATGAGATCTTAGTGTGAAAAATGCAGTGGATTGTTCAAGTTTGGTGCTCTCGCGAATCGTAAGCCAACTTCCGCGTCGTAGTGAGAAGGACAACGAACAAAATATCTCAACACCGCTTAAATATCTGTCAAGTCTGTGCAATAGTTTGCATGTAAACCATTAGTAATCTACACTCTTGATATATGTGATTAAAAATTCACAACAATAAAATTTAAATATACCTTTGCGGATCTGTCCTCAGAAGGTTCGAAATCCGAAGATGTGTCTGAAAGAATGACATCTGTGGGAGAATCCTCTTTTTCCTTTTCTCGAGTGCACAAATAAATTCGCAGCATTTTTATTTTGGTCTGCTCATATAACTCATTTACTGTGCATCCAAGTGAAACTATCTTGTGGCTGAAATCACGAATGTCAAACTCGAAGTCACCCACTTCGCCTTTGGAAGAGTGTCCGTTTAAGAAAAACAAGTTCTTTCCAGTTTCCAGCAGCTCCTCCATAGTGACAGTCTTCGGGACGCTCAAATGACGAGTTCCGCCTCCATGCCTTGTTCGGACCTGATGATAATTGCCGTCAGAAAAATGTAGCCATCCCATTTCAATCCGCCGAGTGTCCTTTGAAGCATGCTTGTTTCCAGCATTACGGCCTGCCATGTTCCCAGTGCAGGTTTTGGTTTCGGTTTCGTTTTCCCTGAATTTTGTCTCTTACTCGCTGCATGAGCGATGACTTTGATCCTGGCCTTTCCAGCGCGGCGCTTCTTTGCTGACAGAACGCTTTAATGGCTAGCCGATCTCCATATCTCTCTATATATTTGGTTAAATCCTGGTCAGTCATGACGTTTATCACATTAATGTCGATCTAAAACAACCCCCCCCCCCCCCCCGACACACACACAAACACACACAATAAAAAAATGGTAAGCAAACAGCATGTGCAAGAAAGACGTGAGGATCTGAAATTATCATATTGCAAATATTAACAGCAGTAATGTTGCTTACCTTGTCTTCCACAATCTTTTTGATGACATTGTCAGTAATATTTCGTGTTTTCAGAAAGTTTACAAGGTCCATATCCTCAACTTCAGCCATTCTCAAGAAAACTGTAGCTACTTGGTGCACAAGGAGCAAGGAGATCAACCATCTGCTATCTTCTGAAACTAACTGGTGCGCACCTGAAACTAACTGGTGCGCACCTGAAACTAACTGGTGCGCACCTGATACTAACTGGTGCGCACCTGATACTAACTGGTGCGCACCTGAAACTAACTGGTGCGCACCTGAAACTAACTGGTGCGCACCTGATACTAACTGGTGCGCACCTGATACTAACTGGTGCGCACCTGAAACTAACTGGTGCGCACCTGAAACTAACTGGTGCGCACCTGATACTAACTGGTGCGCACCTGATACTAACTGGTGCGCACCTGATACTAACTGGTGCGCACCTGAAACTAACTGGTGCGCACCTGATACTAACTGGTGCGCACCTGAAACTAACTGGTGCGCACCTGATACTAACTGGTGCGCACCTGAAACTAACTGGTGCGCACCTGATACTAACTGGTGCGCACCTGATACTAACTGGTGCGCACCTGATACTAACTGGTGCGCACCTGATACTAACTGGTGCGCACCAGTTTTTTTTTTTTTTTTTTTGTACTTAAAAAAAAATTTTTTTTACCCAAAAAAAAAAGTTTTTTTCCTCCATTTTTTTTTTCATCAATGGCCCTTTAGGGGCTCCGTAGGATCATCTCAAGGAGTGATTAAAAAAAAGAAAGAAAACAGTTTATTTTATTTGTGGTGCATCTCAGCCAGAAATTTAATAATCTTACTACACAATATTTAATCAGAGCTAATTAAGCGACTTATACTGTATTGTTCAAACCATTAAGTGAACTTTAAGTACTTGGAATTTTTTTTTTTTTTTTTCAAAATCAGATAATTCACTTTATAATCCGATGCGGATTACTCATAAAATCTGGTTGTGTTTACTAATCTCCAATCGATTTTTTTATTGTACACAGTGCTCAAAAATCTGCCAGTGTTTTAGTACGATTTTTGTAAACTACGAAGGATTTTTTGTAGAATTATGGCTAAAGAAGCCAAGAACCTCATGGAGTGATCTGTTTTCCTCAGTCTCTTATGAATGAGTTGAATTAAGTTTGAGTTGGTTGACTTTACTTTTTTACTTTACTACTTGCTTAATTTTTACATCACTTTTTATTTTTCTTTAACCAAAGAGGGAAAATGGAGGGGTAAAAGAACCACATATGGCTCTGCAGTCTTGGGTTGCAGACCCCTGCACTATAGACACTGTTGTGCAACAGAAAACTAGAATGTGTTTTAGGATTATTCTAATTATAATTTACTCTGTTAGCAAATCAAAGCTTTTACCATAATTTTGCTCAGTTATCTGAAATGTAAAAAATCAAAACATAAATGACAAAACTTAACTAACACAAATGAACTACAATCCCATTATTTATTTAAATTGTTAGCCTTTTTCTCCAAAGCCACTGAATATATTGAACAAAATAAAACTACCCAGATAAATGACATTTAAAACTGCACACGCTCTATTAAGGTTTTGCCAACTACAAAATGTTCAAAATGGTTTATACTTCTTCAATAACAACTAATTCCAGATCATTTTTGTTTAATTATGCCACCCTAATAAAATTCACCTTTTTCCATCCAATAAAGCAATAGAAGGAATTTTGTTTTGTTACAAATGAAGTTTTTTTATTTGTGGAACTTTTATTTGTCTTATTTGTACCTGTGTAATACCATGAGAGTTAGGAGATTAAACAAATTATACAGTTTTTTAAGACAGTTTACTGCAAGACAATGACAATATTTAAAAATTATTTTTGTTACTTATTTTAATGAAGCATTTTAGTATTTTTCATAAGCACCCATCAATCTAGGTTATGAACATTTTTTGTGTAACATAACAATGCACAGCACAGCAGTGAAAAGAATTATAAAACAAAGGAACATCTCCATGTTTGAGAACATAACCAGTATTTGAGCTGACACTCCAAGTGTTTGCCTTTCTTTTTGTCTTTTCAGTCATTTTGTTTTCCGTCAGTTTCAGTCAAGGACTGTTCCCCAACTTTTTCATTTTCTTTCCCCTCACAGCTGTTCGCATCACCCTTCTCTTCTTCACCTTCCTCAGCCTGTACGGGTTCTCCTTGTGTTTCTTTGTGACTGTCAACAGGCTCACTTTTATCGGCCGATGTGTCTGCAGCTCCCTCTTCTTCGTTGGCTGCCTCCTCGTCCACATCTCCTACTTTTTCTTTTTCTTTGCTCCTCCTCTTTTGCTCTATTTTGGAGAGGCTGTGACAAAGAGACTGGACGTATGTGAAGACACACATGGGGTCTGGGCTGTTGCCCATCAGGATCATGTCAGCTACTTCCAGCAGAGGGCAGCAGTCAGCCAGAGACCTAAAAAAGATGGAAAGGAGGTTGTAAACAGTGGGAGTTAAATGGTAAATGTTTGTAACTTTATTTTTGGTTAACAATACATTGCATCCTCATTTAATGTGCTGTTGTGGTAAAAGTCAATATGAAAAAAAAAAAACCTTTTCACCAGACATCTGCACTACCTTGATGTCCTAACATCTAAATGCTGTCTTTTGAACATTTTGTATCTCAGGTGTTTTTCCACTTTTATCACTTTACACTTTTTGTTGTTGTTGGTTTAGTGAGCCACATTTGAATCTGAATCAGTTGAATCTCCTGTTGTGTGATGAATGTGTAAAATGTTATTATAACAAAGCAATTAGCAGTAAAGCTTTAAAAGTTTATCTGAGGTTTAAGAACTACACACTCTGCTGTCTGAAAGGCCAAAGTGAAGTTTTTCTCCCTTTCCTGTGGATTTAGGGAGTTGTAGTCGAAAGCGTCTGGAAAGAAACGGTGGATCAGAGCGCAGAACGCCAGTCCATCGCACCAGGACGATGAGAAGTTTTCTATGTTGACATCCTACATAAAGAAGACAGGAGTCAACTAAATAACTGTGCGTCACACTTTTTGCATTAACAAGATCCTCGAGAACATACCTATGGAATTTTTAAACTAGAAAAATAATGCAAACACACAGGGTTGCACTTGCCTTGTAGTTGCGTGTTTTGCTGCGACACCACTGAAGTATCTTCTGTTTTATAGAGGCTCCTGTTGCCGTAGCACTAGAGGACTTCTGAATGCTGAAGTTACGAGGTATCGGTGTCCTGCAAGTTCCACATGGAACAAGTTTGTTAAAGGATTTTAGTTTGACTTCTACTTCTAAAGAACTGGTCATGGTACAGGAACTCACTCTGGTGCGCCTTGTTGGAACTTGGCTATGATGTCACTTTTTGCAGATGCTCTGATGGAGCGTGCAGAGGACCTGGGTCGAGAGCTAGGAACTGTCTTTCTTTTGGGTTTTCCTTGTTTTTCTTCCTCCCTCACTTTCCCTTTGTCTGACTTATCTACTTTTTTAGCATCTTTCACGTCCTCTTTTATGTCTTTTGCCTCCTCATGTTTTGCTTTTATCTCACATTTAGCCCCTTCATCCTCTCCTTTCCTGTTGACCTGGTCCTGGACCTCCTTTACCTGCCCTTCTTTCTCATCTTCCTGCCCCCTCTCTTTGCTCACATCTTTATCTGCTTGTTCCATTTTGGGTTCTGCCTCATCAACAATTGTCAGTGCCTTATCGTGGTCTTGTTCAGTGTCTCCTTCAGTCTGCTGTGGGACCGTCTCTGACTTATTTGGATCTTCCCCATTAATCTTTTGTACAACAGCCTCCTCCTCCACTTTATCTTCCTTAGTTCTCTCCACAACAGCTGTCACCTCCTGACCTTCTGCTGTCTCTCCCAGGCCTTTAACTTCTGTCACATTGGACTCATCTGCCTGGACAACAGAAAAACAAAAATTACATTTCTCATTTTTATACTATTTAGCATCCAATCATGTTTTTTTATGAACAAACTTCACATTTCTAATGTGAATATCTATTAATATAGATCAAATTAACATTTTAGAATTTGTCCTTAGAATTGGGAAAACGTGATTTGCCAAGCAGATTAGAAACTGTTTCTTTTGTTTTTGGTAAACTAATTTATCTTGAATTTCATTTTCTCTTCTGTTTCTGCCAAGTAAGAACTTGAATTGAGACCAAAATAAAATAAATCAATAATGTTGAACTGTGTTCTATTTCACATTTAGAAACTTTAAGACAACCCCACAAAAATAAATCGCATCAGGGCAAAAGTTACTTAATTTAATTTAATTAGATTAATTCTTTGCCTGCATGGTCAAACAAAACAGTGCACTGTAAATATGCACTGTTGTGCAATGTCAGGGTTTGAATCAATAGAATTCTATAGCTTTGTTAATATTCATATTTTAAGAAGTCAGAACCATGAGCAGAAACCAAAGACATACAAATATGAACAATAAAAATCTAAATAAATGGCATCAGCAGAAGAAATTCAAGATTTTGATATGTGAGGTTCTAATTTAAAGCTTACAAGATTCATTTTTCATCTTCAACTGAAACATTTTTGCTTCTTTTTGCAAGCAGGTCAAAATCTGAAACAGTGACTCAGTCTCCATGGAGGGACGTGTGCATCACTTTGTGAGAGCTGTCATTCTTAAGGTAGGATTAAGAACAGGTGCAGCAAAGGCAGCTCAAACAGCTTCGTCCATCCTGGTGTCCAAACGGACCACCTGCTGTGGCCCCAAATAATGCAGTTGCCTCTTGTTTGGATTTCAGAGTCAGCAGCTCTGAGTATAACACCCCAAAGCCGTGTAAACTGAGTAAAATTACAAACCTGGAGGTTTGTGCCATCCTCTTCCTCCTTGACAGGCATTTCTCCATTCATCTTGTCGACCAGAGGAAGATTAAACTGCTCAGTTGCCACCACTAGATTCTTATTTCGTTTAAAGATTTAAAAACAGGAAGTCCTGAAAGTTGACGTCTCACTTTCAGGATTTTCCTCCTCACCCTTGCGTCCCCTCAGCCGGTACCAGTGTGTAGGATGTATGCCTTGGCTCGTGGACACCCGCCTTTCAACTCATGTCCAACACCCACCCCCCCGCTTTGTGAGGATTCCTTCGCTTCTTTATCTGACCTTTTGAACACATGAGCCAAAAATAGAGACCATGACACAGGCCCTGTGCTACTAGCCTGACAGCTGCATCTGCTGTCCAGACCATGTGTGTATACAAACACACGGTTGCTCGACTACAGTTCACCTTCATTAAACTCAGTTTTAAAGATTTAGTTGACAGGAAAATGATTGGTCAAAACCAGGTTCTAGATGCACCAAGCAGAATGTCCCTTTCAGATTAATCTTGTGATGGGTGGGCAGCAGCTTTAGGAACATTAGGAATTACTTCTAAACATTTAAATGCCGTTTATGAATTACTGGTTAGACACAAATGTTCAGGTACTTTTATAGCATTTAGAATAAAAAAAAGAAAATCTATAGTGTAACGCGAGTTCTACAGGAATACTGTAAAAACAAAGAATTGTGGCAAGATGGTAGTCAAGTTTATTTCACAGAAAGATAATTCTCAACTTCCTTATTGTCCAACCTGAAGAGGAAAATTTAGATTGTGCAGGCATGCAAGATCTGAATCACCTTGCAGTTAATCAAACCCTTGAGGCCACTTGTTGACCAGTTGAGTACTGTGGAGGACCTGGGAAGATCTTCTGCTGGTAAGGACCTTGATCGTTCTCCTCAGACTCATGGTCCTTCAGGTAGTGAACATCCTTGTAGTAGTCTTTGCCCCTCTCGTGGCTCTGGCTGAATGTGCTGTATGTGCCAGGAGGATACAGACCATACAGGAGCCTGTAGTCAAAGCCAGGATAAAAGTTACCCCAGTAACCTGGCAGGACAACGCTTGGTACAGGCAGCCTTGTGAAGCCTGGCTCAGATACTGCAGGTTGGGCCGGGTAGCCGAATTCCTCCGTCTGCTGTTGATAGTTTCCCAGTTCAGCTTCCTTCACAACATTGGAAGTTTCTCCTGACTGGAGGACAGGTCCAGCTGGTGGCAGAGGAGCTTGTGGGAGGAGCTCACTGGTAGTTTGGGCCTGTGCATTAGCCGACGCTTCCTCAAAGCTTTGTGGAGCAACAAGCCAACTTGATTCTGTTAAGAAAAGTGAACTTAGAGTCTGCACAAAAGATTGGGCACTTTTGGCTAAAGTTAAACAGATCTTCCAACTGAATTATTTCAAAAAGAAGTCTTAGTGTTCTTAAAGAGGAAATTTCTCAGATTCTACCCGGAGTTAAAGTTAAAGTCCCATTATCTGTCATACCCAGGTGTGTAAAATTTGTTCTCCACATTTGACCCATCCCCTGGGGTAGCACTGAGCTGCAGACTTAGCCGCACTAAGGAACCACTTGGTGGTTTAAACCCCCCAAATCAAACCCCTTACTGTTGAGGGTCAAGCAGGGAGACATAGGGTCCCATTTTTAGAGTCTTTGGTATGACTCAGCCTGGATTTGCACTCATGACCTTCCAATCACAGGGCAGACACTCCCATCACAAGACAACTTACCTGGCAAGCCTGGCTGAGCAGCTCCAGGTTGTGTTGAACCAAGAAAATAACCTTCCTGAACAGGAGAAGAGCTAGAGCTGCCGGAGTAGAGCTCTCCAGGGGTAACAAGACTCATCCCACCATGGGCTGGAGCAGTTTGAGCCACCTCTTGAGAGAGGGTGGGTTCTTGCATATAGAAGTTCATTGGCTGAGACATAATTTCTGGATTACTGTACTGCACAGGAGATGCTCTCCTATAAGGAACGTAGTTTGTTCCATGTGTGCTGCTGCCACCATAACTGGTGGCTTGAGAGCCTACACAGATGGAGAGAAAAATGAAATTAAAAAATAAATAAGACATCAGGTTTACAACTCTAGCTTTGTGAAGCTACAAAATCCTACAGTACCTTTGGCAGGAAGACCAAATGAATCCACAAACAACAGGGGAAACAGGAGAAGCCTGAAAATTAACCAGAGTGCTACTAAATTCATCAAGTAAAAATGAAAAATCAATGACTTATGATATGACTCACATACCCCAAAGAAACATGTGAATTCATCATGGTCAAAACAAGTTGTAAAAGAAACCAAGTAACTGTGAGTTATTATAAATGTTGCAGATACCAGCCCCATCCAATCACAGCTTAACAAGCCCAGGATGCACAGCTGCTGGTGATTGACACAAAAACTGGTCAAAAGCAAGTGGATCAAGTCTGTTTAACTTAAACAAATGGGGCTGATGAAAACCGATTGTCTGATGGAGGTTTTAGTCTTTCTGTGGATAAAACACACCCTGGACAGATTGCCAGTCTACTGCAGAACCACACAATCACACCTAGGAACAATTTAGAGACACCAATTAACCTACAAAGCATGTTTATAGACTGTGAGAGGAGGCCGAAGCTTACCGGAGAAAGTCCACGCATGCACAGGGAGAACATGGAAACTCCACAGAGAAACGTCCAAGCTGGGATTTGAATCAAATATGTCCAAGTGAATACATCAGATGGGTGTTTCCAGCTCTGATATTTGCATTGTTAAATGTTTTACAATAGACAGAAAGGAATGGACAGTTTAAATAGCTAAAGTATGACTTATTGTTTCTTTCAAATAATGTCAACACACAGCAGGTCTAAGATTTTGTTTGAAATTCATAAACCTTGTTCAAGTTGTCTCAGCCCATCCCTACAGTCAGATTTCTTTGGATGTCAGCTCAAAGATTTGTGAAAGGCACAGAAATGGCAGATTACAATACTAAAGTGTCATTAAAACGGATCTTAATCATTGCCATTCCATATAATATAATTGAAATTAAATTAATAATAATGGTAAATGGCGCATGCTCTTCAGGTCTTTGTGAATGTGGAAGGAAGCTAAAACATTCAGACCTATGATATGTCAATTAGAAAAAACAAAAAAACTAAACACATCACACATCTGAAGGACAAACTGGGGAAGATTCTAAGTGCAGAGGATTGTACTCATAGAGTTTTTGAGGTAAACTAAGTTTGATTCTATCTCTGGCTGTTTTTATTTGGATCTTAAATTCTGACCAACACCGCAGTCCAGTAGGTGGCGATGATGCACTTAGAATGTTAAAAGCCACCAGCCAAAATGTATTTGCTTCATAAAGCAAATTAGTACACTTCAGACTGAATTCGATTTAAAATACATAGATAGAATAAAAAAGTAAACTTCAGTCCTCACTTTTAGTATAGATCAAGTATATTTGTGGTACTCTTAAATACATTGCTTTTTTCTAAGGGAACTTTGAAAATATTTGGGGAAGACGAACCTTTCTGAATATCCTCTCTTTACATATTTGTTTTTGTTCTGTTGCAAATTTCAAAATGACTTTACTGAAACATCAAAGAGAGTATGATTTTGAGCATTTCCTTAAACATCCCACAAAGAACAACATGAAGAAAATGTAATTTAGGTTCAAATACACTTTTATTTGTGTACGAATGATAAAACGGCTCCCAATTACATGCCCCTAACCAAAAAGCCCACAAATGAAATCACAAATGCTAGAAAAAATACAAATAAATCTATTTAGAGGATGTTCATTTTATCTTTCCACTGACCATAAAAGCTGTCAAAAAGTTATATTTGCATTAAAATTAAACCAAATGGAGTTTGGCATGGAATATTTTTGAACATCAGAAATAAAGTCTCACTTTAATTACTAAAGAGAGAGCACCATTGCAATTTAGAAATCAAATAGACTGAACAGATTAAGGAGGGAAACCTTCTCAAGAAATACCATGAAAAATAGTGATTAAAAAATTATAGTTTGTGAAATGGCAAATGAGACTAAATTTAAAGTCTATCCACAGCAGCTGAAAGCTATATGCAAATTAAGCTGTGATTGGACAAGAAGGTTTCCTGGAAACATTTATATCTCTTCACTGCCGGTTGCTTTGTTGCAGCTCAGCTTCATTAAGATGGTGTGTCAGGCCTTCCTGAGGTATAGTGGTAAGCCATTTATAAATTTGATTAAATTAGATGTAGTTAATTATTTATTAATTATGTGAATGTGTAATTTTTAGGGGTGTCCTCCTTGCCTTGCTAGTTGTTGATTCTTTTGAGTCTTCCATTAAGGGTAATGTATGTTACTTCACCTTCAAATGAAGCTAGGATTATGTTTTACGTTGACATATCTGTCTATACCAGGCTCAAAGTATCCTGCACAGCACGGCAGTGGCTCAAATGCTGCACCCAACTATGTGCCTCATCAAATGGCAGCTTCAGAATATTCTGCACCTGTGCAATATAGCACTTCAAGACTGATGTCTCAACCAATGCAGTTTGTAATGGGGCCCAGTCTCTCCCAGGGAGTAGTCCAGGCCACCCCAGGATTCAGTGGCATGAGCTCTACTGCACCTCAAGATCTGTATTCTTCTGGCTCTGTTTATTATTCTGTTCCAGTAGAAAATGCTGGTGGCTCACCTCAGACTGGTTCACCCCAAGGTGGACTACCAGGTATAAAGAAGTGATGCATTGTCTTGACTTGCTGGATTAAATTTATGGGTGCAAGGATTTCTCTGCAGTACTTGTGTTTTCTCTTTTCTCCAAACAGAATCAAGTTGGCTTGTTGCTCCACAAAGCTTTGAGGAAGCGTCGGCTAATGCACAGGCCCAAACTACCAGTGAGCTCCTCCCACAAGCTCCTCTGCCACCAGCTGGACCTGTCCTCCAGTCAGGAGAGACTTCCAATATTGTGAAGGAAGCTGAACTGGGAAACTATCAACAGCAGACGGAGGAATTCGGCTACCCGGCCCAACCTGCAGCATCTGAGACAGGCTTCACAAGGCTGCCTGTACCAAGTGTTGTCCTGCCAGGTTACTGGGGTGACTTTTATCCTGGCTTTGACTACAGGCTCCTGTATGGTCTGTATCCTCCTGGCACATACAGCACATTCAGTCAGAGCCACGAGAGGGGCAAAGACTACTACAAGGATGTTCACTACCTGAAGGAACATGAGTCTGAGGAGAACGATCAAGGTCCTTACCAGCAGAAGATCTTCCCAGGTCCTCCACAGTACTCAACTGGTCAACAAGTGGCCTCAAGGGTATGTTTTAATAACTTCACAGTGCACTTGTAAAGGGTTTAATACTGTTCTTTTCTTCTAGGTTGGACGTTAGATTGCATCTCCTAAAGCTTGTGGCAAAGAATAAAGTTCAGGCATATTTGAACATGTATGAACTGGAGTGACAGAGCATTCTTCATTAAAGGCTTGCTGTAGTACACCAACTCTACAAGTTATAAACAAGGGAAAGGGCTAACTCATTGCTGCACTACAGCAGAGTTTAAATAAGGAATTGGCTTCTGTGGTGTGTCAAATCCTAAATTTCCCTTGGTTATAGAGTGATCTTGTGGCCCTCTTGCTGTAAAACAGAATCTGTGGAAGGAGTTGAGGGTGTTGCCAATCAACCACCCCCCCATATAATAAAACTCCACTGCATGGATAAGCCTAAAATGTCAAAGTTGATGGCATTGCAGGCATCTGACCTGTGATTCCACAGAATCTTTGAGGTAAACTTTAAAGATGCTAAAGGTATTTAAATTGGTCAACCTTTGATCTCCTTGGGGTCAATATTAACTTAAACTTTGTAAATAATTTCAAATCAGAAACTTAACATGGTGTGGTACAGCTTGCATAATATCCGATTTGCATTTGACATGAGGTTTTAGATGCTGAGCTTCACCCAAAGAGCCCCCCCCCCCACAAGTTCAGCAATGATCTGTTCTCTCAGAATTGGTTTAAAGAACTGTGAAACGTTTTCAATGCTCTGGTTTTAAAAGTACAATAATGGACCTACAATTAACCAATCCATGACCCTTGTAACTTCACGGTTAACTTCAGTCTGCAGAGTATGATCCAGTAACGGTAGAATTCATACTCTAAAGCTAAAAGTTCTGACTACTTGCAATTATACTTATGCGTGGTATCGTTAAAACTGTTCAGTGCTAAAAGGAATTTCTTCAGATGACCTCCCACTTGTGTCAAAACATTGGACAATCTGGTTTTCAACCAGTGCAACCCTGGTCCTTGAGATCTACCATCCTGCTTGTCTTTCAGATAGTTTTACTTGATATTCACAAAGTGGGTGTGCAAAACTTTGAATTACCTGTTGCTGCAATGGTATGGAAGCAATTCAATAAAAATGTTTTGAAAATGTATGCCAATGAAGAGCGGATATTTTAGCTTAATAGCCTGAGCCGCTTTTATAGCATCATACTTATTGATCAAAAATAAGCAGGATGTGCCATTTCTTCAGTTCAAAACTTTTTGCATTAGTTCATAGTTAAATATTCATGAGTTTACTTAAGGCAGTAAATGTTTGTTTTTTTCCAGAAGATCTTCATGAGTTGGTGTTTATAAAGATGTGAATATTAAAAATTGCTTGTACACAAAAAACCAAAGCATTAAAAAAAACATCCATATGTTCCTGATGAATCCTGTGCAGTGCCACACGGGTCATTGGAGGGTATCCCAGCTACTTCAGGGCGATTGTGGGATAAACTGTGGTGGAGTTTGCCAGTCCATTGCAGGGCCACACAGACACACACTCTCACCTAAGAAAAAAAAAGCACCAACTAAACCTGTAAATTGTGTGAGGAAGCTGGAGAAAATATGTTCATGCACAGGAAGAACATGAAAACTGCAAACTGAAAGGACCCAGTCAGGATTTGAACCTTCTCCCTGTGAATTGGAAGTGCTAACTACCACTCCTCTGTTTAGCCCTAGAAGACCCTAGCCAGTTAATGTGACCCAAAAATCCAAGTACATTATAGACATCTTTTAGTTTTCACCAGTTATCCTAAAAACACTTGCCTTGTCACACTTCTTTTTCAAAATAAAAAAAATAAATAAATGTATATAGTTTAATAAATTGCATGCGTTGGTTTGACAAAGTGAAGTGCTACTAATGCAAATTAAAGAAAAACATGCTGATACAGCACTAGACGGATTTTTAAAAAGGTTTATTCAACCAAAGTGACATAACCCCAAATCCTATCCTCTTAATCCCAGAAATGTTCTTGACCATACTCAGTTTGGGCTTCATCACAGCAACTTTGGCTCATTGAGGATGAATATATAGAAAAAAATGTGATTCTCCAAAATGTTCTTACATTTGTGTACAAACTTCAAAGGAAATGGATGTAATTAAGTAAGTAAATAAATATTTAAACCCCACTCGCAATTAAAAAAAAGAATTAAGGAGCATTTTTTTCTATCTGAAACAGCTTTCAGTACACTTTTTTTCTTCTTCTTCGAGTCACTCAAGAGCAGCTGTGTGTCATTGGGTTGGCAATGTGTGATTGGATGGAACAGATCTGGTAGCACTTATAACTTCTCACTGCTAAAGTTTGGTATTAGTTAGCTTCAAACACAATGGCAGTTCAGGTTTGTTTAAGGTATGAATTAACAGGATGGTTTTCTGGATGCAATTAACTAAGATAAAGTTTTAAATTATGTAGTGATGTGTTTTCTAATGCTTTCAGTGTTTCCTTCTTTGCCTTGCTTTTTGTGGGTTCATTTGGGCTTCCCTTAAAAGGTAAGAATAATCAAAATTTTACATGTCTTGTCCTCTGAACTTTCAAAATAACTACATTATTGAAAATTTAGGCTCAAAGTCCACTGACCAGAGTGGTACTGATGCACATGACTCGTCCTACTATGCTTCAAACCCAAGAGTGGCCTCGGAATATGCTGCACCTATGCACCATGGCACTGCAAGAATTATGTCTCAGCCAGTGCAGTTCTTTGTCCAAGAGCCCAGACTCTCTCATGAGGGAGCTGAGGCCGCTCCAGAGGATTTTTACTCTTCTGGCTCTGAGTCTTCTATTCAAGCTGAACAGGCGGATTCTACACAGTCTGAAGCGGCACAACATGGCATGCCTGGTGAGAACGGATGTATAATATTAATCAAAGTTTAACTGCGAGAAACCTGACTTTCTGTCAGTTTTTCTATTTTAAAATGGTTCTAAATGTATTAACCACAGAATTGAGGGGTAGACTCTAAAGATCAGTTTGGGAGAGCTACCATAATAAATTGAGTTGAGATTTGATTGCATTTTCTTGCTCCCCTAAAGAGGCAAGGTGGCTTGTTCCTCCACAAAGCTTTGAGGAAGCGTCGGCTAATGCACAGGCCCAAAGCACCAGTGATCTACTTCCACAGTCCCCTTTGCCGCCAGCTGGCCCTGTCCTCCAGTCAGGAGAGACCTCCAATGTTGTGAAGGAAGCTGAACTGGGAAACTATCAACAGCAGACGGAGGAATTTGGCTACCCGGCTGACCTTACAGAATCTCAGCAAAGCTCCACAAACATGGTTGTGCCAAGCGTTGTCCTGCCAGGTTACTGGGGTGACTTTTATCCTGGCTTTGACTACAGGCTCCTGTATGGTCTGTATCCTCCTGGCACATACAGCACATTCAGCCAGAGCCACGAGGGGGGCAAAGACTACTACAAGGATGTTCACTACCTGAAAGAACATGAGTCTGAGGAGGACGATCAAGGTCCTTACCAGCAGAAGATCTTCCCAGGTCCTCCACAGTACTCAACTGGTCAACAAGTGGCCTCAAGTGGTAGGTCACAGCATGTCATTCCTTAAGTCCTCTTGAACATGTAACAAACTTTGCTTTCTTGTTTCAGGTTGAACACTTGGTGGTGACTGAAATGATCTTTAGTTTAATAAAAAATGTTTGACTTACTGATTTGAGTCTTAAATGAAGCCACTTCTTTGCTATAGTGACACATTCAAAATTGCTGGTCATGGAAGGATAAAAATTGAGAAATGTTTTCATTTTTAAAACCAAAGTGCTTACAAAACTAATAAGACCATGTCTCTAAAATGCTAAGTTGTGACTATTTAGACTTGTGTCAAAAGCTAGTGGTTCATCAGTCTAATTGATGGCAAGTTCATTCTAATCACTTGTGCAAAACAAATCTTTGTCAAAGTTGTAGGACACTAGGGTTTCAAACTTTTTGCGGAGATTGCTAGATATGAGGTCAAACACAACATTAAAGACCAATTTCATTGCAGTGGGATACTTTTGTAAGAACAATCTATATTTAAGCAAACTTGCTGAATTTCATATGTAGGCCGGACATGAGTGAGATTAGAAATATACCAAAATTACATTGGGTTCATATGAGATTTGTTTTTTTTTTTTTTTCCTCTGAAATCCAACACAAACTTCTAAATTATGTGAGCAGGAACAACAAAGTGCACACTGTTTCACAACTGGCTCTGAAGGTCAAGTAGCCACAGGTTTGACTCTTGACCATTTAGCTGATCCCAATCAAGAACTTGTACGGACAGTTCTTGGTTTGTGCTGGGGTTCACATTGATTTTTGACAGGGCCCTGCAAGCCACTGGAAATTTCAGCGTGTGCTGCAGTTGACCTACAGGTTGGACTTTGGACATGCCACTGGTGTATGACAAATTTAGCTCATCTAGTGGTTATCTCCCCCATGCATTGAAATGTCTTGGTTTACTCTAATTCCAATTTATTTGAATAGCATACAGTTTTCTGCTTATGGTTCAATGCCATCTTTGTTACATTTTAAATTTGACCTCATTCACTTTTTTGGAATAACTTGGATGCAATTTCTGTTGAACTTGAATACAAAATATTGTGGGTGAGTCTCTGGTTCTGAGGTTTAAATCATGGGCAATATAAAAAAATGTCAGTGATATTTTGAGAATCTATTGGCTACTTACAAGTTATTTTGGTCAATATATATGAAACGTTTACTTTCACTCTCATCTTTGGTGGTGCTTTGGGGCTTTAAGCAGAGCTGATGGGAGGTGGGGGTGGGGTGAGGCTGTGGGAGCTCCTCGGTGCGTCCTCCACCACGCAGAAGAACCGCTGCTCCGCCGTGGTGCGAAAAAAAAAAATCCCGGACTCCATGGTTAGGTGGATTTTTTTTCTTTATAAGCGGGTGAGTGTTCTCATCTGGATCCGCACATCCACAATAAGGTTTTAAATCCTGGCTTTAGAGCACATCGGAACCAGAAGTGGAGGTTCAGTGGTGTCTGCAGCCGTTCGGCGCAAGCTGGACAACAAAACCGACTTAAAAAGCAGCCCTTCTCTTTTATGAACACATTTACGCCCCTTACTATATATATATATATATATATATATATATATATATATATATATTATTATTTTTTTTTTTTTTCAATGCAAAAATAGTTATGCTGTTATTTTCATCGTATTAAGGAACAGGCCTATGTATGTGTCCCCAGTGTGTCAGTGACAGATTTGTTCAGTCAAAGAAGCTGCTTTCTCTGTTAAACAGAACATCCAATGTTTCTCTGATTTTTTTTTTTTTTTTCACATTTCAGTAAAAATTCAGAGGAAAACAGAAAACATAAGTCAGACCATCTAGAATGCTGCAATTTAATGCGCAGCCAAATAAAATGACTATTTTTCCCTTTTTTTCCCTGCTATGAATGAAGGAATTTAAACCTGTTATTTTCATGTATCACTTTAGATCTTTGAAAAAGATAAAACCCGTGTTAAATATCTATACTTACCTTTATTTTTAACTTAAAGTGACAAAAGTGCAGGCAAAAACAGCTCAGTGTCGGGACTCGAGTCTTCTCACGCCCTGCCTCCAACAGCAGTCAATTAAAAAACTCAGGTCTTCCTTCTCTACAACAGTTTTTTAACCTTTTTTGAGCCAAGCTACACTTTTTCCTTGATAAAAATCAAAATGCACATCACCAGCCAAAGAATATGTAAAAAAAAAAAAAAAACATCTGTAGTCTATATTAACAATAGACAGACATTCACATCAAAATATCTTGAAATTAACACAAAGAAAAGTCTTTTCTAATATTTCATATTCCTGGGCCTGTTTGGATGAACGCAGAGCTGATATCCTGACGATTTTAATGTTTTCTTAGTAAAAACTTTGGTCAAAGGTGAAACTATTGCCACCGCACATGCTCGGAAACAGTTACAAAGATAAATGTGTTCGAGTCCTTGACTCTACAGCCGAAAAGATAAACTTTCACACAGTAGTAAAATCAATGAAGCTGCAGGCTTTGTCCCTTTTGCTCCCAGCTAACAGGAAACTAATGATTTTCTCTGCATCTTTGTCAGTGGACATGAGAGTTCTTTCATCCTCGTCACAGAGCTTCTGCCTAGTCTGCATCAAAAGCTGCACCAAAATTGAATCATTTTAATGTAAAATTTACCCTTTATTAGGTCATAAATAAAGTATTAGTGGTTGGAGAAAAGTCCAATAGATTTTTATTGTGCAATGCAAAGGTTTCGTGTCACATTTGCATCTTGGAATAAGAAAATATTATTGTTAACTTCCAAAACAAGGTTAATTCAATCTTCCCAATGTGTTCCCACAAATAAAAGTATGTTAGTGACTTTTATGGAACTGTTTGCATCTATGTTTGGGGAAATTTTCAAGTGGGTGTGTTCTCTATACATGCTTGGTATTTCCATCAGATTACTATAGGAACATACATCACTTGATCACATTTAAAAGCATGGGACTGAAGCACCAGGTGCCAAGAAAAGTGCACAAAGTAGATAAAAGCACACTCGTGGCCAGTGTTAGGAGTAATGTACTACAAAAGAAGTCTATTATAGTAACATTTTACTTTTTATCTGTACTAAAGTAGTGCAAGCAATTAACAAAATAATTTATTTTATTATTGTAATATAGAATTTTTCTTAGTTACCCCTGTATAATATAGTTATTGTCATGAATTTGATTGTTCATACCAGCAGGATTTGGAAGCAATACCAGATAAAAGCAAACTGCTGGGATCAGTAGCTTTTTTTTGGGGGGGGCTGAAACCACTGAGCCAAAGTTCTTGAGGACTTGAGGACCAAATCACTTAAATTTGACCTTTGTATCCTTAAAAACTCCAAATTCGCATGTTTTTTCATTGGACCAACAGCTGCCTGCCTTGTCAGCTGCCTGATACAAGCAAAAATACTGGGAGCTTTTTTTTTGCTTTTTATTCTTTTTGGGATACAATGGTCATAAGTTCTTTGTTCCGTTTTCTTGTTTAAATAGTAAATGTATGTAAATGTAAATAGGCTGTGTTTAGCTCCTTTTGAGGACTGACCAAAGTTGAGGGTTGATTCTTAAATTTGTAGATTCTATGAAAAATATTTTTATAATTCTCACTCGACACATGACAGCTCAGGGTTTTGTCCACCTTGAATTCAAAGATAATGAAATCATGAAAACAAAATAAAACAAAAAAGAATTCTGTCAATAGTTTAGCCCTGTCTAATAGTATTAGGGCCGGTTAAAAATTCATAGCGATCAGCCATCCCATCAATTGTGTGGTCTAGTCCGTACTAATGATTGCCACTTACACTTGCAATGTCCTTTATAACTGTGACAAACGTCTGAGTGATGTTTACAGTGCTCAGCATAAATGAGTACACCCCCGTTTCAAAAGTGCTAATATAATCAGTAGCTCAATGAACAAAAGAAAAATTTCCAAACTTTCCACAAGGTTGAGTTTTATTGAACACCTCTTTAACTCCATAACATTAAATTAAGGTTAATGATCTAACTTAATCTCAGTTTTACTTCAAGTGGTTGAAGCAAAAATGAATACACCCTGCAACAAAAACTACTACATCTAGTATCTTGTATGAGCACCGTGATTTTTAAGGACGGCACAAAGTCTTCTAGGCATGGAATGAACAAGTTGGCGACATATTGCAACATTTATCTTTTCCCAGTCTTCAAGAATAACCTTTTTTAGAGCCTGGATGCCGGATGGAGAGTGATGCTCAACTTGTCGCTTCAGAATTCTTCACAGGTGTTCTATTGGGTTCAGATCAGAACACATACTTGGTCATTCAATCCCCGTCACCCTGTTCTTCTTCAGAAATGCAACATAGCTTTAGAATTGTGTTTTGGATCACTGGCGTGTTGGAAAAGTGCTGGACGACCAAGCACATGAAGTGATGGCAGCACCTACTCCTTCAGTATTGAGCAGTGCATTGTTGAGTTCATGGTACCATCAATGACATGCAGCTCCCCCCACACCAGTATCACTCATGCAGCCCCACATAAGGACACTGCCACCACCATGTTTTACTGCTGGCACCAAGCATTTTTCTTTGAAAACCTCACCTTTGCGATGCCATACAGTTTTAAAACCATTAGTCTGGGATCTGTGTCTCATCACTCCAGAGTATTGAGTCCCAGTAGTCTTCATCTTTTTCTGCGTGGGCCCTAGCACATTCTAGGCGTTCTTTTTGTGCGCATGGGTTTAGGAGAGGTTTCCTTCGTGGATGATAAGCATGCATGCCATTCCTCTGCAGTGTGTGCTGTATGTTGTCACGGGAAACAGTCACTCCCGTTTGGCTTTCTACTGCTTTAGCTAACTGCAGTGAACTTGCATGGCGATTTTCTTCAACCCCTCTGATCAGAAGACACGCCTGTCGAGATGTTGGTTCCGTGGACCGCCTGGACGTCTCTGTAGGATGGTTGCATTTCCATCTTTCTTACATTTTTGGATCGCTTTTGCTGTAGTGTTTTGACTGATTTATACAGCTTTGCTGATCTTCTTGTAGCTCTCACCTTTTTTGTGCAAAGTAATAATTTCCTTTCTCTGATTTTGCGACATTTCTTTTCCATGGGTAACCATTGCTGACAGAATGAAATGGGAAGGGCTTTTCTATATTAAAAAATGCCCTTTTATAGTCACCTGTGTGCTGGACACCCCTTAAATGAATCATTAGACTAACCTGTGGTTAACTACCTGTTAATTAGAAATTTGTAGTCTTCAATTTGGCTTTTCTCCTAAGACTTTGACTGTGGTGTGCACATTTTTGCTTTATAGACTCAGGCTATTCAAAGATAATGACAGATTACCACAAACAGTTCTATCGGCATCCTTATGGCTGTCATATTTTTTTACTTAATTCTTACTTACCCCCACTTTAGCAAAAATCAAATACATTTCTGGTACCCCCCATCTAAAAGTACATTTGTCTCTTTGGATCTTGTGTTATGATAAATGTAACTTCAAAGTATTTCACAAATCATGTGAAAGGCAGGAAGTATTTTTACATGACAGCACCAGGTAATCTGCAATACATTACCTGTACACTTTGGGAATAACTTGTGCTGTTCACGACACACAAGCGTGTGCGTTCATTTATTTTCTCCAGCCAAATAAATCAACCATGCTGACTTTGTACTGATCAAACTTGCCAAGATTTTAGTCAACATTTTAAAGTAAGTATACAAAGATATTTACCTGGTAATTAAAATAATTTATAGAAATGGCCACATGAGCTATTACTAGCACTTCCCTTGTGCATTTTTTTCTTTTCAGCGATTTTATAAAGTGGAAGTGGTTGGTGTGATGGAAAGTTGCTGATAGTGGCAGTTTACTTTTGGCACTTGTTGAGCAAACAGCAAAGCATGTGTTTCCACACTGTCAGAGGAGACGATATGGACTTATATGACCTGTATTGAACCCCTCAATGTCCCAACACGTGTTCTCTTACATCATGTAAAACTTAAAATAACAACACATTCTTTACGTCCTAAACCTTTCTGTCGTAAGTGCAAGGTGTCTTACATCGATCTGACATCTAAGCTTCAGTCAATTTTTCAATGTTTGTCTAGTAATGTTGAGTAAAAATAAGTAGTTAGGGGAGGTTAGCACAAAGCCAAATTGAAATTTTCAATTAATAATAAAATCTAATATACAAATAGCATGTTTTAGCGCAAATGACTGGTTGCTGATAAACATCATGGTAAACAATAAGGTGGGACTAAAGGATGCTTCTAAGAAAAATAACACAAAGAGAATGTTTTTATTTATCTATTTATTTTAGAAATACTTCTATGCTGAACTGCTTGGACTTATTCAAAGTTTGCATCATCAGATAGCGTTAAAGTTCACCTAAAGTTCTGTTTAGACCAAACTGGCCGATCCTCATTCACATCAAAGTGAGGTTCAAAGGTACTTGCAAGCGAACTCTGGTAGGAATTACTACCGTATGATTGCTTTTGTGCTATCCCACAGTCAAAAGAAAAAAAAAACAGGCATAAAAAGCCCACGGTATGAATTTGTAGAAGCACTGAGAGATAAAAGGTTAGCAAAGTTATCTCATGGGTAAATGTGGTGCAGTGAGGAGGCCATGAGGCTTATCATTGTAAGGCAGTCAACAGACGACCAGGAGCAGCCTGTTCTACATTTTGTGCTTTTTTTTTCCTGTTTAGAAATTGTTTTAGGCAATGGATTTGCAAAAGAAAACAGCATAATCATTTGTATCTAAAAACAGCATAATCATTTAAAAGACCCCTGAGTAACCACTTTTACAATAGATCAAAAGATGATTGGAGCGGGACTTTAAGGTTTGGTTTAAAACATAAAGTCTACCTGGAAGAACCCACCTCTAAATGTCTCATGATTAGTCCCTCAATCACATTAACCTTATTCAATAGAATTTTTTGTTGGCTCATTTTATGCATTTTTGTTACATTTTTCTACAAGAATTGGATATACCTGTAATTCAAACATTTGAAACTAATATGATGACTGTGTGTTTTAGAGCAGCATAGGAGTTGGCAAAGTAAGATGAATGCATTTGTTTTTTAATTTGCTTCCCACACTTTTGATTAACAGTTCTAATTTTAACAGGATTGTTGGTACTGCAGTTAGCAGTAGGACTGTGGCCTAGTGTTCAAAATAAATATTTATAGACAAATACAAATATTATTGGATTGTGGCTTTCCTAATTTACTAAGAAAAATTCTCATGTCTTAAAAAAATCATTTGCTGCAGATAAGAGAGTCATTGTGTAATAATGTTTCCAGCATTTTGGAGGACTCCACAGGCACGCAGGCGTGTGATGCTGGGGTCAACTTTTGGTTTAAGGAAGTGAGTCAAAAACTATTCCCCCCAAAAAAGTCATGTCTTGTAATCATATGATCTTGGAGGGTGCCAAAAAAAATGGACAGTCATATGGTTTGTGTAATGGTATGAGGTCGTCCAGCGCGTTTTTCCATGAACCCCCCCTCCTGTTTAACCCGTACAATCAAACTGACAAAAAGACTTTACTGAAGTAAAAAGTTAATAACATGATGCAAATTCACTGGATCTATTGCTAAACCCCATTTATTAAACTTAATTGCTAGAGCAACAACCTATTATGGGCAAAATGAGACATCATCCCTCTTTTTAAATGAATTTATTAATTTCAGAAGGAAATAAACTTGAAGGGTCGGAAACGTTGTCTATTATGTTTTGTATTAGTACACATATGTTTGCTACAGTTCAGTCTAGATCAGGTGTCAAACTCAAGGCCCGCGGGCCAAATAGTACCAGCCATGTCATTTTATGTGGCCCGGGAGAGCATAGAAGTTTTTAATTTCTTAAAATAAAAAATAAAAATTGGTGTGTATTTATTCATATCTAGGGGGATTTGGACTTGAAATCTCGGATTGGCTGACTATACATTAGGACTTAAACACTGTCCATATAACTTAACCTGGCAAAATCCAATTTTAAAGGGCTAGAGTAACAAGCAAACATATGTTTTCTATGCAACTGTAACTGTCACTTTAAAAAGTTAGAATGAATAAATGAGTTATTTAACATTAAGGAGTAGTTATGTTTATTTTTAATTACATTTATTTACATTTATAAGTTATATCTGGCCCTTTGAGGACAGCCACTATTCTGATGTGGCCCTCGGTAAAATTTAGTTTGACACCCCTGGTCTAGATGTTCTGTTGGTTTCTCCAACACAAAGCAAGCTGTCCAGCTGTCTGAATTCCCTCCCTGTACTCCCTAACCCCTAAAAGACTGGATAGTGCGAGACTAACCAGTGTCCTGGATTTTAATGCAATTCAGACACCATTCTCACTGTTTTTTTAAAGGCAAATAGGATGTTGAAGAAAAACTAATGAATGGGAACATTTTACGAAGGCTATGTATGTATTCTGTGCTCCAAAGAGGAAAATTTAGGATGATTTATAAAAAATAAATGTAAATTCCTTTTTGTTTAAATAATAAGTTGTCCAAATGCAATCCATTATGGTCTCTATTTGTCAGTCTAGTGAGTACTGAGCGTCTGTTTTTTTGCAGACTTCTGTAAAATTTCCAGAGCACTGAATTTTGGAATTATAGATTTGTTGCCCAGACAAAAGTGCTCTAACTATAACTATAGTGCACTTTAGTTTTCCATGATAAACATTTTGCTGACAAAGCTCACCAGATATGAACTAAGTCACATAACATAACATAACAAGCTTTCAAAGAAAAGAAAGCCTACTTTCCACTTTTATAAGTTCGTTCTATTTGCAGTCTCCTTGACTGATTTTTAAACATCCAGTTAGCATCTTTAGTTCCTCTAAAAACACGTCAAGTTCACAGTTGACTCCACAGATCTTCCTCGTGTTTGTCTCTCAACTTATATTCAGCAGAGTCACCAAAGAACATCCTACATACCTTACCAAAATGAAAACAAATGGAGAATTTTGACAGATTTATTCGTTATAAATATCACTGTAGGCTAGTCTGCTTATAAACTTTCGCTTTTTAAACCTGAACAGAAAAGTGCTAATAGTTTTTCTTTGGGTGGGATGCACATACTTGCTCTAAATCTCACTTTCACCAGTAGGAATCTATGTTACATGCACCGTAACAAACTTTCACAATAACACGAAAAGGTGATATATATCTAATATGCCTTACTGAGGTGCTTACATTTTTTTATAAATATGTTTTATTGGATTTTAATTTGAAAGTATTTTGTCATATTTTTTTCTCACACGATAAAGATTCAGCTTTTTATCTGTGCTTTAACCAGACAGCATTTGCATGACTTTTAATGAATTCCTCTAGGAAGCAAAGTTCTTATATGTGTGGAAAAAATGTTTTTAAATGTGTCAAATCTTATCAGACATTTCTGTTGATAACTGATTAGGTGTTGGATCTGAAGATCACCACTAAAGAAGGATTTGGTCATTATTTCATCCTTTTTTTTTAGATTGGTTCTTCTCTCGCTTTTATGCAAATTTCTGTCATTCCCCCCTAAAAAAAAGTTAGAATTTAATAAGGTTTGATTCAGACTTTTGTCTCTGCCATTGCAAAATTAGATGTCTATATTTTTCAACTATTTTGAACTTTTTAGGATGATTTTAAGTATTTGATGGTTTATTTTTTGTTCTACCAAACATAATAATGCTTTCCTTACATTAAAATATCAAACATCATTTGTGAATGAATAGAGAAGGTTTATTCCTGCTTTTGAAGCATCACTTATTGAATAAATTACTATGAAATTTAAAACCAAATGTGTTTGGATGAGGTGCCCAAATATGAAACATTTTATTTGTGAAAAGCACTTGGTGTGTTGTGCATCAGTGCACTCATCTTGATGCAATGTATTAGTTCTTTATTTTTTTTTAAATGTTTCTTTGTTCGATTGTAAGCGTCTTGCCGGCACCGAGGCCTCCAGCATCATAAGGAGTCATGAGACGCAGCTGCATCCTTTTACTGTCCTTCTTGGGGTTTTTACCCATGTGGGTCTAGCTGCGGTTCAGTGTTCTTATTTCAGTATACTGCTTAAAAAACAAAACAGTTTTCTTTATGACCCCTCTAAATTTGAGCGGTCTGTCCAGCCCTGCTGCTCTCAGACGTGGATCTTGTCACAGAGCGTCTGTTGCTTTAAGTGTGGATTGCTGGGAATGTGGGGGTGTTTGTTTTTATGTAGTCTTAAGCAACCTGAGAGTCAGGGCTTCCTCTACTCCAGAGTGGTCAAAATGGAGAGAAAAAAAAACACCAGTGGGAGGAGACTAGTTGGCCTATATACACAGAGATGTCAGAGCCGGTGGGTTAGTTGGACAAAAAGATTTTTGAGAGACTCTCAACTTCTAAGCTGTGAACTTAGATAAAAGTAAGAAACTTGAAGGATGGCAGCCCAATTAAGCTGTTCTTGTTTTTACAGAATTATTTAGATTTTCTTCAGAAAGGAGATTTCATTGTCTCATGTGTTTTAGCTTTACTTTTGTCTTTAAATAGGAGTTAGTGTGACGTCCACTTTTTATCCCGTTTTTCTGTGCTTGGAGGCCTCCTGTTGCCCTTCATGTAGCCTAATGCTCTATCTCATGCACCACATGGATGTTTTCATTCTAAGTGGGTTTTATTTCTTTGAAATATTTTCATTTTTGTCTTTCATTCCATTTTTTAACAGGGGCTGAGACTGACTCCATACGTAAATCCATGCACGTGAAGTATTTTCTTCTTGAAGTGCTTCTGTGTTAGTGACCATGCCGGAGTCAGAGAGCAAGTTCTCCGTTAAGAGAGGCCTCACCTTCATCACGGGCCTGGTGGAGTGCCTGTGTTTTGCTGGAGCTGTGTTCGGATGGGCGTCTCTAGTTTTTGTTCTGAAGGAGGAGGGCTACTTCAGCTCCATGTGTGTCAACACAACCACAGTCAATGGAACCCAAGCTTTAGGTGTGTTATCTTTTCAAATCCCGTCTTTACACTAGATTAAATCATGTATTTGTTACCTGAGCTTTCCTGACCTTTTCTCCCACAAATCATTTCCACAATTCTCCACTTTGACTCTGTTTTTGTTTTCTTTTTTGCTTGTCTTTCTGCAGATTGCAGCGCTCAAGACGAACAGTTCTCCCTGATTTTCACCATCGCCTCTTTCCTGAACAATTTCCTGACTCTTCCCAATGGGTTTCTCTTTGATCGCTTTGGTACAACAGTGGCGCGGCTCTTTGGAATGTGAGCATGAAAGGATTTTTGACCATTGTAAACTAGGTGACAATCAAAACAAATGTAAAATTTAAGTTTAGGCCACTTTTTTGAGTCATGGGAAGTCTGATTTTATACTCTTCACACCAGTGTGCTGAAGTAATTATTGTAAAATCAATTATGTTAATGTTGAGATCATTTTTAGGAATGTTTGATCTTAGTGTGGCCTGGTAAAATGAGGCTACACGTTCCCACAACTTGCTTACTTGTGATTATCTGTTATGAACTCACGGCTACAACAAGGTTTGAGTAGGCCTGGGCGATAAATCGATCAAATGAATTAATTCGAATTTTTTGTTACGGGCGATTTCAAAAATAACTAAATCGAGTTTTTATGTGGTGCATTTTTGGCTCCTCTGAGCTTCCGTAGCGTTAGTTTCACACGGCACGCGACAGCATGGCTGCCGGTGAGAGTGGGCAGTTTGTTCCCAAGAAAGAAATAAACTCATCTGTTGTGTGGAACTGGTGTGGCTTTACTGTCACAGACGTGGAGGAAGAGTCCCCACGCTGCAACATTTACCTAAAGGAGCTCATCGGAGTCAAAGGCTCTCACGCGCGGTCGCGTGGCACGCGCTCAGTCTACTTACACATGCACGCGCCCTAACACACACGCGACCTGACACACATACTCATTCTACAACGCCTGTATAGTTAGTTCATTAGTTAGATAGTTATTTTTACTGTTATTTGTTAATAAAGAATACTGCGCTGTAATTATTACTTGTATATTCATTTGCGACGCGGCCACCGTAGGATTTTGTTTCGGGAGAGGACGGAGGCGGGTGGGGGGGGTGGTAACCGCGACTTCTGCTGCTTCATCATCAAGACGGGGTTTATTAATTTATTTAAAACTTTAGACCCAGATATGAGCTGTATTGTTAAGTTTTTAGAAAATGCTGCTACTCTCAAGGTGAATGTTTGTCTCATTTTAGTCTAGACTATAAAGTGTGACTTAAAACACAGCTGGGACTTGAAGTAAGTAACCTTTTTATTTTGGACAAGTGAAAACAAGTGTAGAATAACAAAATAAGAAAAAAACAAGACAAAAATTATATAAAACCAAGAAAAAATTACATAAAACACAACAAAATTGTATAAACACAAGTCCAAAAGGGAGTGAGAAGAAGAAAAATCTTATACTTAACTTTGATTCCAAGAGTGTGTTCATTTATTTATTATTCATACCAGAAATGGGGGTTACATTTGTCTTGCATTTGATTAAATAAAAGCAACATTTGCTTTAAGTTGGCTTCCGTTTGTACTTATTGCTTTCCTTAAGTAGGGGGGAAAAAAAATCGGGAAAAAATCGGAAATCGAATTAAAAAAAATAAAATCGGAGATTTTATTTTTAGGCCATATCGCCCAGCCCTAGGTTTGAGGTGCAATTTTTTCTCCTTTTGAAGTTAGCAAATAACAAAAAAAGACCCCAAACACATTTTTAATTCCCTCCACCCTAGATGTTATCTAAAAAGGGCCAAATCATTTTAAGACCCACTACAAGAAAATGGGTGTTTTGGGTGTTTTTAACATAGCATTTTTCTGTTGATGGAAGACATATAAATAACGTAGAAAATACACTGGGCGGGCCACAAGCTTCCTGCTCCAAGCTCTCAGCAACAGAGATGGAAAGGGGGGCGGAGTTGCTCAACACCAGCGGTCCCGCGCACAACTCGAGACACATTTCTAATGAGCTACTACCGATCTGCAGAAACTATGTCCTAGATAAACACAGGTTTTATAAAATGTTTACAAAAAACAGCATATTCATAATTAAAAGACCACTTGGAACCTTTTACAATAGATCAAAAGATGATCAGAGAAACCTTTAGTTGCTCCAGTGGTTTGCACAGCTTAGTTTAGACACAAAAAGTAGCTTTTAACAGCTTTTACAGTTTAGCTGCTTCTTATTTATGCTCTTATACTTTTAAAAGCTGTTAAAAAATTCTGTTTCAGATATAGAATTGAAAAATGTTGTAAAACGGAAAACTGACATGCATTAGTTGAAAACACCTGCGGTTCTGAAACTTTGTCATCATTTTAAACAGCTTTACAGACAGAACACCATTAAAACCAACTCAACCAAAAGAAGCATGGGATTATTTATTAAATACATCAGGACTAAAAAGAAGTTTGTAAGAAGTGTAGAAAATGTGTAGAAAAATGCCATGTTTGGGGGTTTTGCTTAATGAGGCCAAAATAAATCATTGTAGATTTAAAATCGCTTCTTATTTGTTTTCTAAATGAAAAAAAGTGAAACAGAAGATGCATAAACAAGTTAGGCTACAGTAAAATTTAAAGTCTAGTATTTTAATCTGGCCTCATTTTTTTATGTTTTGTGTGATTATGTGTTTCTGGGGGGAAAAAAGAAAATTCATATCTGGAATGTCTTCTGGTTTCTGCTTCTGCTGGACAGTTTCCTGATGAATGGTTTCAGTGTGAAGAACCGTTGGGCCTGGAAAATAATGTGCATCAGCATACCTTCATGTGTGCAGAGTCTGAGGTCACTTAGAATGTGGAATGGTGTGGCTTTCACACTCTTGACATCTAAAAACTTTTTACTGCAGCATGCTTCTCTGTCTGAACTCATCACAAAATATAAAGTTTAGGCATTATGTTTGTTTCATAATTGTTATTGTAGAAGTTTTACTATCATTTCTGTCAAGTTTTTTCTTTAAATGCTTTTCCTCCTGGTGTTGAGTCAAAAAATAGATGCGGATAGACTAAGAAGTTTCATTGTTACGGTGGCTATTCATTTGTATTATTGTTGTGCTGGTGAACAAATACACAATATGTGCCTCTGTGAAAGAAAAAGGAAGAGGTCACAGCAAGCAGATTGGGAAAGGAAGAAGCACACAACAAAAGACGACTCTTTGAAGTAGTTTTGGCATCCGCGCAGCAACAGAACAGATTATTAAGGAAATTGAAGCATAATAACTAAATCTACAAAAAAAAAAATTTTTAATAAGACCCAGGGAGTAGAGATTGACCAAATTTAACGCCCTTATTACTTTTGCGGCACAAGTTGGATTCAACTAAATTAAAACATGGTGGTAAACAAATGTTCCGAAAGTCTGTAAATGTAATGAAACAGCACATACCTTTAAGATTCCCCCTGATAATCTTTAAGCCAGAAAATCTGCCTTCAAGCATCCCCAAGTTTGCATGAAAAAGTGATGAGGTGGGAAAATAACTAACCAAAGCATGCAAAGACTTAAAAGAAGGAGTCATGTTTGTTTTTGGGTAAAGTGCGTTCATCCCTGTAAAAACAGGAGGAAATTAAAGTCGGCTGAGGAATTTAAATTTGAATCTGGCTTTCTCGTCTTGCATGTTTCTGTCTCAAGTCCTGAAAGTTTGTGTTTTTGCTGTTATTCTACAGATTTCTGTACACGATGGGTACCTTGATGGTGTCTTTCTCTACTGCAGGTGAAAACAACACTATGTTTTTCTTTGAAATGACAGTTACTGAGCACTATTAGTAATTTAATCTTTTTTGTTATCCCATCAGCTCTGGGTTACCTGCTCTTCCCAGCTCTTTCCCTCCTGGCTGTTGGTGGAATTTTGTTTCTGATGACAAACATGCAGGTACAGAACTGTGGTCATATTTTCTGTTATTCATCAATGACTAATGAAGATTTTAAATCATAAGACGGCTTTCACCACCGTCATATCAGTTTGATAAAGTTTCTGCCGAGCTCTTCACAATCACATTAAAGTCATATCTATGAGAAAAGCTGTTCTTCCTATAAATATACAAGACAGTCTGCGAAACGTTGATGCTAAAGGAATTTTCATAAACAGTAATGAACACATGTTTAAGGTCCCTATCAAACTAATCATCAGTCATAAAATAAAAGCATCTGGCATAAACTGATCAGTTTTTCACTTTTTTTGCTTCTAAATCTTTTTAAATATGTAAAACTTTCTGAATGCAAAAGCTTTTAAACCTAAAAGCTTGAGTGTTTGTTTTCACTGATATTTTGTCAAATTCCTATGTCAGCGGTTGCTAATTTCTGCTAAAGTTGGTACAGATGTGAATTTCAACACGCCTGTTGATGTTGAAATCATCAGTTGTAGTGGGGAGGTTGAAGCTGAAATCTCTCTGTTCCTTTTTGAATTCAGATGGGTTCTTATAACCCACTGCAATTTTTAACATGTTCCTGTGGCCTTTTTCTGATGATGGAGGACATATATAAGGAAAATTAATATTAAAATTGCATTTCTTAGTGGGCCGCGTTCCATTCCAATGCATCCACCTTTAGAAAACCAGATCCATGAACATCTTTGTTTTCCTCATAAATCTGATATCTGGCTCAAAACTGTACAGCTGTGTAGCTCCAATATTTTTTGTCATTGTGTAGGTTGGGGTTGTGAGGGGTTGTAAACAAGCGGGAGAGAGTGTAAGCAGATGGATGATGGGAAGTAGAGGTACATTTACTCCACACCAACCGAGGTGAATTTCTAATGAACTTCTGCCACTCTGCACAAACTATGTCCTAGAAAACAACAAAGTTTAACTATAGATCAAAAGATAATGGGAGTGGGACTTTAACTAGTGAAAACAGTCGATCCAGTGCAGTATCTAAAATGCTAATTCTCCTTTGGTATTTTGGCAAACACCTTTGTGGTGCATTTCTGCCACCACCCAGTCTGGAGTGTGGATCAGGAGATTTTTTTTCCTCCTAAACTCTTTGTCTTTCTCCCTTAGTGCTAAAAATCTAATTTCTGTATTACCCTTTTATTTTGTGTTCCTGTTCTCCCCAGAGAGTTGAGTTTGTAATTATCCACAGCTTTTATTCATTCATTGAATTAGTCCCGTCAATGTGTTTTGGTCCAAACATCCAGTTTTGCATGGTCAGATTGTGTGTTTTTTTTGTTTTTGCTGCAGGTCTTTTTGATGCTCATGATTTTTCACATTAAGTTTTTACTTTCAGAATGAGTAAAACCACTTCTATTTAGTTGTTCTCTTCACCGTGTCGTGGTGTCTCTGTGGGTTTTTTTTTTCTTTTTACCTCAAAATAACTTGGTATTCAGTTTCAGATTTAGTCATGCTTGAAATTTTGGATTGAGTTATAGGCTTGTGTAGGCTTAAAAAAAATCTCAAGACTACTTATTTTTTTTATTTGTAGAGGTTTATTTGGAGCCTATTGAACGCAGGCTCTAAGGAAGTGAAAAGGTTTATTAAGCTCAAGACAGGAGGAGGAATTAGAGGTGGCAGGTCGTAACTTCATCCAGATAGTAGGGGGCATGAGGAAGTAACTATGGGGGAGAGACAATTAGGACTTGTGGACAAGGCTTGGCAGAGGTATGTTTTAGTGGCAGGCCGCAAGCGTCACAGCAGAAAAGGGGCGAAAATACAGCAGAGCCGTCACTGTGGGTGTGGGGAGTTGGGGTTCTCCACTTTCTGTCTGATTTCACAGAAGTTGAAACATTGATCTCAAAGGACATCTCAGTCAGAATCCAGAATGAGGGCTTACCAGGTCAAGGCGTGCGTCCAGTGGTGGAGGAGGAGTTTCCACAAAGCGTGCATCGAGGCTTGCTTCGTTTAGGGGGGGAGAGGACATAAGGACATCCGAAGCTTTGCTGCCTGGCTGTACCACATGACTGATTCAGGAAGTGATTCAGATTGTCCCATGAGTTATGACAGCAGCATGAATCTCTCAGACCCCATTCAAAATGAAAATGGAAAGTTGCGGTTAGTGAGAGTTAGGAGAGAGTTTAGGAGAAACTTTTGTTTTTGAATAAAACCAATGTGTCCCCTAAACCAATAATCACAGGCCATATCTCAATGTTACAAAAGGACAATCATTGTTATAATGTAGCTTCTATGTCACACCTACAAGCTTATTCAACCTGCAGCTTTTCAGCTGCTCCAAATTCAAAATAATTTGAATAAAGAAAAACTTAGTCATGCAATTGTAAGCTTAATTTTCTTAATTTATGTCTTCCATCATGAGGAAAATGGCAGAATATAAAAACGCCAAAAATACCATTTTGGAGTGGGTCTTTAAAGATTGATATCATGAGTTAAGGTATCCAGACACTGGTATTTGTAAAATACAGGAGTAATATTGATCTGTTTAGTTTCTATCAACAAATAAGTCAAATGTTGATGATTTCAATGACTGGACTGCAGTAAAATGAACAGAAACCATGTTTATTTCTGAATAAATCAAAATCTAGGCTTTTGTTTTGTCTTTCTCTGTGTGACTCCATCTGGTCTGTTTGCAAAAGATCTCTGAAAAAAGATAAGGAGCTAAGCTACGATCAGGAACTACTAACTAACTAACTTGGAGATGGTGTATTTTTAGTTCTTTGCAAAGCTTTAGTATGCATTTTTAAAATATGGTTATTTTGTGTTCTTCTACTTAACAGCTGTTCTTGTTTGTCCGGTAGATTTACTAAATTAAGATAATCTCTTTCAGAGCAAACAAGGCCACTACATGTCAGTTGTTTTGCCTTGAACCTTAATCCTCCCAAGTTTCTCCATAAGAGTCCGCCTCGAGGCAAAATCCTTCCATACACTCATTAAAACATTCTTCTGTTTTCTACCCTAAAGGTTGGAAACTTGTTCGGCTCACGTCGCTCCACTATCATCACTCTTTACAATGGGGCCTTTGATTCTTCCTCAGCACTCTTCCTCATCATTAAGGTAGCAAACACAAACCAACAATGTCTACCTAAAAACATCTGTTTGCGCTCACAATGGTCACAACGATTTTTCCTTTTTCCCTGTAGCTGTTGCATGAGGCTGGGATCTCTCTTCGGGGATCCTTCCTCTTTCTGTCTGCCTGCAGCGTCGCCCACATCCTCAGAACTCTATTCCTGCTGCCCAGAAACTTCATTCCCTACCCGCTTCCGGATCACTACAACTACGGGTGAGACCTGTAAAAGTAAAAATGATAGCTATGAATATACAAGGTAGAATTATTTTTACATATTAATGAACAAAAAATGCATATATTAAAACATTTGTTAAAGTTTTAAAAATACTAGAAGATTACAAAACCACTTTTTGCAATTATCTAGACTAGAAAAACAACAAAAATGATCATTTGTGGAGCAAGGATGATAGAGAATTGTTGCATTTGGTATTTGCGTTGATTATGATATAGTAACATCAATCGCTCACTGTTTTCTGAACACACCTCATAAAGAAAAGAGTTGTAACAATTAATTATGTTTCCCTATATATAGAACAAGACTTAAGCTTATTGCATAAAGTATACAAACTATTAATACCTTTTTATAATTTAGAAAAAAGTGACATTAAAACCCAAACTTTCCATTTATAGACACATGACACAGAACAGCAACTGTAAAAGCATCGGTGTGCTTTGGTGGCTATTGTAGAAACACCGTTTGACAGGAAGTGATGTAACACCATGTTTTCACAATTCATCTACCATATGACAGAATTAAAGGCTCCTGTAATGTAGCTGTGGGTGGTGAGTTGATGCCTTGATTAGCATGTTTCAAGCAGATTGATGCTTTTGTTAAAATGACACAACCGTCAGAAGTAAAAATCAACGCTCCTTTTATGAAGGTTTATTTTATAATAGCCTGATACTAGATCAGTTTTCTTTTTTTTTAAAGTAGGATACTGAAGTCAAGTAATAAAATATACTGAATGTTAAATTGATGTGAATTATTTTACATAGTTGGGTCTTGTTTTTTTATTTATTGCACTTGGTTGACTAGGTTCAGTTTGAGACCTTGTTTTTAGTGTGAACCGATGGTGCAATTTAGTGTTTGCAGCGCATGTTCAAGACTTTCAACAGAAGAAGAAGAAAATTAGGCTTTAAATTTGAAACACCAGAAAAATGTGTGATAGAAAGTCAACATTTAATCTGCTCCACAAACCAAAAATTAGATAGTTTAAGGAAAACCAAAAAAATCCCTCATGTTCTAATAATAACAATAACAGAATCAAAGCACACAAACACATGGGTCTACATGTGATGTCATTCTGACATGTTGTAGGATGAATTGTGGGAAGTCAGAGACTGTGGGGACAGAAGTGGCAACAAACAGTCCCCATAAAACCGCAGAGGAAGCACCACTCACCAAGGATGCCCCGGTGAAACAAGGTTTACATATCAAACTGGTTATAAATTCATATTTCATCCGCAAGGTTTTTATTCCTGCTGCTATGATCTCATCTTCTGTGTTTGTGTATGACCTCCTCTTCTGTCAGAGAGGAGTTTCAGGGAGTGTTTGATGTCCAGGTTCTTTGTCTGGCACCTGCTGTGGTTGTCAGTGATGCAGCTCCGGCATTATCTGTTTATCGGGACCCTCAACCCCATGCTGCAGAGGCTGACCGCCGGAGAGTCCTCGCTTGGTAAACACCAACACTTCCCTCTAGCTTTAAAGCCTTTTGGAATGAGCAGTGAAAGAAACCAATGTTAGCTCCAATATCTTGATGATGGTGTTCTTCTAAAGCTTCTTAGCACTTTGGAATGACTGGATTTTTACTGAATTCATTCAGGAAAAAGCATTAATGTTTTCCTTTAAGAAAAAGCAGTTATGCAATAGTATAAGTAAATAGGAGGAGAAGTGTCAAACAGCTTTTGTGGGTCTAATTGTATCCCATATTTGCCATGTGCTCCCAGTGAGCCAGTACACCAACGCCTTTGCTGTCACCCAGCTGTGTGGCGTGCTGTGTGCCCCTTGGAATGGTCTCATTATGGACAGGCATAAAAGCAAACCTCGTGCTGCAGGTACTGTCAAAATACATTTTATCTTATCTTTTACTCTCACATTGCTGCATGGTGGTGCAGTGGTTAGTGCTCTCGCCTCACAGCGTGAAGCCCCTGGGTGGAATCCTGGCCGGGGCTGTTCTTTGTGGAGTGTGCATGTGGTTTTATGCATGTGTCTTTCATCGTATTTTCACAGGAGAGACGGAGCAGGAGGCAGACCTACGAGCCTCTGTGCTTTCTCTGTTCCTGACGGCGCTGCAGTGCGTGCTGTTTTCCGTGTGCGCCTCCAGCCCTTCCCTGCCGCTGCAGTACCTCACCTTCGTCCTGCAGGTGCTCAACCGCTCCTTCCTCTATGGAGGCAACGCAGCTTTCCTGAGCGTAGCGTGAGTAGGAAACAAACAGCCGCACCAAATCACACTAAGGTTTGTTTCTCATAAATATTCCTATACTCACATCACTGTTATGTTCTCCAAGAGTTGAACGGTCTGAATCAAGCAGCGAGGCTCCAGATTCCTAAAACCTGGAACTTCCTTAATGACCCTAAAGCAGGAACAAAAAAGTGACTGCAGCAGAGGATTCCTGGGGTAAACAAAGCAACAGTTTATGCTCAGAAATGTAAAAGCCTTCACAGGTTCATGTTAAAAACCATAATGTCACCCAAACACCGCCATATATTCAGGAGATATAAAAATAAATAACAGCCTGAAAGATCAAAACAAAGAGTGTTCAGACTCCACCTGTTTCAAAAAATGAGAAAGGTTAACCTTAGCAAAGACATTTTAAAGGGTTGCTCACCAACTCCACTCTGACCTTTAAAGACCCACACTGGTGTCTTTGGGCAGACAAATAGAAAGAAAATTGAACTCAAAATTGCATTGCTGAGTATTTCTTTATTCAAATCATTGCGAACCTGGAGCGAACAAAAAAATGCAGTTTGAAAAAGCTTGTATTTGTGATGTAGAAGCTATCCTGCATCCTCTTGCAGACAATTAGCTCCACCTAAGTCTAGGTTTTCCTTATCCGAGCTGGCATCTGGCTCAAAACTGTACGGCTGGATGGCTCCAATATTGATCACCATTTTTTTGCACCACTAATGTTAGTTTGGAGTTGTGAGGGTCTGTAAGCTAGCGGGAGACCGTGTAAACAGATGGATGACAGGGAGTGGTGGTGGACTTACTCTGCACCAACGGTTCCGCCCACAGCTGAATTTCTAATGAACTACTGCTGCTCTGCAAAAACGATGTCCTAGAAAACGACAGTTTTTTACAACTATTTTGGATTAAAATGGCATAATCATAATTAAAAGACGACTGGGAACAATTTTAAAATAGATGAAAAGATGGTTGGAGTGGGACATCTAACCTTGGTTAATCTTCTTACCTTCAATGAAAAAACACATCTCTCCTCATGAAAAAAAGAGTAAGATGTTAAACAAAAACAAAAAAACATCAAGCCACTTTCCTCACTAGGATTCTTCTCAACCCCTGCACCACTGCTTCATGAAACTGTTAGTTTTTGAAAAGACAATAAAGTTTCACATTGTGTGTCATTTAAACTTTGTTAAAACATAAGAGCATTTACTAAAATTCCAGTAGTTGGCTATAAGGAGCAAAGATTCAATGAACCTTTTTAGAGCAACTTTTCCCAAAAAAATCACAACCCCACAGAAGTTTGAACGGTACCCCCACCCACCCAAATTGACCTTATGCAGCTGAACGGCTCTTTACTTTCAGTGCACAAAGGGGTGACCAAACAGTAGTCAAAACAACTTGAAATGACTCAGCACTTTTTCTTGATGTTGTCTAGTCGTGATGATCACAGGTCACCAACCCTCTTAGGGGTCAGAGTGTCAGAACAGAAACGTGTCAGTTGTGGGGGTGTACTGTTCTTACATATTTTGGTCCCTATTTTTTCACCTCTGTGGAATCTGCCTGTGTTAAGTGATTCAGCAGCTAGAGCAGGAGGTCGGCACCCCGCTCTGAAAAGTCCAGTGCACCCTGTTAGTGAAACTGCATTTATTTTGGTACTCTGTCTGCCGCCCCAAACTGCACAACTGATCATTATCGCTCTGTATGAGAAGCAACATGCAACCAAGTGGGAGGCAAATGCTGTCCTCTGAGTCAGTATGTTCAGCTGACAGAATCACATGGCAGCTGTGCACATGTCAGGAATAACTACAGGCTCATTCAAATCTATGATAAGAAGCTTTAATTGCTTATTTTATTTTTATATTCTCGTGCAGAATGAAGTGTCAGTTATGGTTAAATATTTATGAGAAATTATAGCATCTAAAATTAGCAACCTGTAACAAATCTAAAGCTTGTTTATGCAGACCAAAGCTAAAGTAGTGTTTAACTAGATTAACATGCCCCCTAGGGGGCTGCATTATTTTATTTTATTAGATCAAAACAAGGCTGCGTGGTTGTGCAGTGGTTAGCGCTCTTACCTCACATGAAGGCCTTGGCTGGAATCTCAGCTGGGACCTTTCTGTGTGGGGTTTGCATGGTCTCCCCATGCATGTATGGGTTTTTTCTGGCCTAATTATGGGCTCCATCCCAAAGCCCCAAAACATGCTTTGTAGGTTAATTGGTCACTATGCCCCTGTGACAGACTGATGACCTGTCTGGGGTGTACCCTGCCTTTGCCCAACAGTAGCCGGGAAAGTGATATAGCGGGTATTGAAAATAGATGAATGAAAGTACCCCTTTGAGGCTTCTTTTGTTCAGAAAAACATATTTGGTTCAAGATATTTCAATGTATTTAAATTTTAATTTGATTATTGAAACTTCATCAAAGGAATCCTCCCAGGGAGCTGTCAGCTCTATGATGTAGGCAAGTCGGCACAAATTAGACCAGCGGACAAGGTCTGGACTCAGAGTGGTTGCTGCAATCTCTGAGGGGAAGATAAGCCTCTGGTTTAGGTTGACTCGTATTTGCCTGTCCCTGGCTACATTCAGACGGGTCAGCTCAGGGTGGGAGGGAGTACTCCCCGGCTTCTCCCCTTCCTGGAATGATAGAGATGCTGCACAACTTGGCTGACTTGAATTCCATTCTCCCCACTGAATGTTCTCCTGCAGTTTCTGAAGCAATCGTTTAGTGCATGGTTTTGTTGTGATTATGGTCTTGTCATCCACATAAGCTCTTATTGGTGGAAGACGGAGGCCGCTGCTGGTCTTCTCACCTCCCACTACCCACCCAGATGCCCCTTATAACCAGCTGTATTGCCATAAAGGATGCTAGAGGGGAGATTGTACAACCTGCCATGATACCAATTTCCAGGTGCTGCCAAGCCATGTTGGTGTTCTCAGGTGTTATGCAGAACTGGAGATGGTGAAAGTAGCCCCTACTTACTCCGTGATTTGATTTGGATTTCCTCTGCCTCTGGGCTTCACTCGACTGACACTTTGTTGAGAAGGGTTGGTTAATGTAAGGCCCCTTGCTGAGCCACAGATACAGTTTTATCTATGCTATATTTTTTTTAATCCTGTGTAGGTTCCCATCTTGCCACTTTGGAAAGCTGTACGGTTTGGTCATGGCCCTGTCCGCAGTCTTCTCCATTTTGCAGTATCCTTGCTTTGCTCTGGTGAAAGGGGCTCTGAACGGAGATCCTTTATATGTGAGTATCTGATGCTTGATGTGCTCCCCTTCCCAACTGCCTCGACGTGCGTTTGAACGCTGGTCTTGCTGATTTCTTCCTCCTACCTGTGTCCAGGTAAACATTGCTCTGACACTTCTCAGTCTGTTGGCCTTCATCCACCCCCTGTCTGTGTACCTGCACTGTCGACGTCTCGCCTCTCAGCGATCCAAGAGCAGAGACATCACTACCTCCTCTTAAAGGCGCTAAATTGACTAAAGTAACCTTTTAACATATCAGCATATGCTCGTCAACATGAAGGATGAATGGAATAAAAAGTTTAAACTGCCTGCAGATTATCCTAAATGTTCCATGGTACTGCAGTCAAGTTAATACTTTATTTTTTGAAAAAGGGATGAACCTTAAAGGACCAAAATGGAACATAGAGGATGAGATAGTTTTGATAAATTGATAAATTCATTTTTGCTAGTTTTCCTAAATGACTATGGTGGTTTTTTTTTTTTTCAAGTGTCTGCTAAATGCTTGAATGTTTAGCTTTTCTTTTGGGCTTTTTGAAAAGAGCTGATTGTAAGCTTTTCTTAATGCCTGTAGCTCATTTTTAGTCAGTCATGTGGTGTGTTAATAAGCCTTCTGGGGTTTTTTGAGTTGTATTTTTATAACTGTGTTGGTCATTTTCTTTGTATTTTTTGCATAATTTTTTCCAAATATGACTGAGAGTCATGACTACATGTGCTGGGTTTTTTTTACAAAGTCTACAATAGTCAATCACCATTAGAAGGACATTATGTGGACAAAATGTGCCAAAAGTGGAGGATGCACTTTTATTGCGGCACCTCCTTTTGTAGTTATATTTAACATTTTATTTTATTTTTTTATTACATAATTGTTGAATATTGCGAATTGATGAGGGATATTAAGCCTGTGATGTTTAGATCAAGTTGCAGCATCTTCTTCGAGCAGAGAGGAAGCACAACTCTGCCACCTGCTGACCTCATCGGGAACTATTAAAAAACTAACAGGCTGTAAAAATATTAACCTTTGAAAATATTAACCTGCACTAATAAAAATATTTAAGTTAGAGCTTTTTTATGTTTTTTTTTCGACTTGAATAACATTGTCGTGATAATGATCTTAAAGGGATTTTCTTTTGCCAAAAAATGTATATTTACAATTGACATTACTCCTCTGTACGCCATGTCCTAAACCTAATTTACTATTTTTAACAAGTCCATTGTTGCTATTATTATTTAAGGGAATTTATGTTGAAACTTTCAGCCTTATTGATGTGAAACAGTGGCACCTACAGGCAGTGAAGAGTGCAATTTTAGACAATATAAGACGACACCTGGAAAAATAAAATTGGGATTTATTACACTCATGCTTTCTGTTGACTGTGTTCTTGTTCCTTTTAATATCTTTGTATTAGAACGTCTCATTCACAGCACAGACTGCTGGATGTTCAATTCAGACTTAAAACACAATAACAATGCTGTTCAACAGTGGCGCTTATCTTTTGTTCATCTGTAAGTAAGTGATTACTTTAAATTAACATTAACAAGTTAATTTAGTTTGGAAGTAACTTGCACAACACTGATCAAATATGAGGAAGAACTTTATTTAATGACTAGTGAAGCCTGCAAGTTTGAACATTAACGGCAGACCCCATGAGACTTGATTTCAAGTAGACAATATGTCAGGAGCTTGAGTGCAACATTGAATTGCAAAAAGATCAGACTTCACCACAGATGTGACAGAAAAAAGATGCTTTTAAAAAAAAAAGAAAATTCTGGAGGCTTAAACGTGCAAAATCTACTGCATTAAAAAAAAATGTCGCTTCTCCAGATTGTATTTCGCACATTTGCAATGCAAAAGAAGCTTTTTCTGTCATATTTTGAGGCAAGATGGTAAAAAAAAAAAATTTATCCCCCACACCAGCTCTTCCTGACACACAATATGCCCAGAAAAGACACCCCGCAAACTCTGTCACATGAGGAATGTGTACATGTGTGTGCAGTGTGTGTGTGTTAGGGAGCATGTGCACAGTGACAAGTTCCTCCCTTGCATTTGCGTCATCTGTGATCACAGCTTCATCATCGACGATTAAAAAAAAAACAAAAAAAAAACAGACTTGCATGAAGATGGGACAGATTTAGGAGAAAAAGTGGGCGGAGAGGAAGACAAAAATAACTGTCCATCAACGAGACAGTTTGTTAGGCGAACATCAACTTTTATTTTTGACTGAATCTGCTATTTAGTCTAAAAATGTCCCTCTGACACACAGCTAACAAGTTTCCAGCATCTACATTCAGCTTCCTTTTTCTTTTTGAAACAGGTGGAAAAAACTATAAAAAGAGCACACAACAGCAAAGAGGAAATACATCATCTGAAAGGCTGAATAAACGAGTCTAAGCAGCTTGAGCTCAATCAAGGAGCTTATTGATGCTGAGCTCTGAGCAGCAACACCAAAACAGTTCAAACTGCACAGTATTAACCATTTAGCTGAGAAGATTTCAGTTTATATCAGTTTTAAGCCTTGATCCGCTACAAAACAAAGAACGATATGTTAATATTTTTAATTTTAGTGTTCTTGTTTGATTGCCATTAGACAATAATAAAATATAACTTTTAGATGGCCGTTTGGATCACACCAGTGAGTTTATCAGTTTGTGGTTCTGCTTGTTTTGGTGCTGGAACTGGTTGCTGCTGTTGACAACCTTCTCCTGATGCTTGCAGCTTCATATGTTGTAAACCTTCATATATTAACAGTTATGCTGCATTACTTTTGTGCAAAAGGGTTTTAATACTGAATATTTCTTTGAATTTCTGATTGTCGACAATTTGTTCAGTCATTTGAGCTTAAAACAGGAGATCATTTCCCAAAGTTTATCAAAAAAATATACAAAAATGTACATATTTTTTACATTTATTTGTAGAATTTTATAAAATGTATAACATAGCACTGAAGCATTTCTATAAAATACCCCCTTATTCACCATATTGAGAATGAGAAAAAATAATATAAAAATTGCATTGTCTATTTTACCACCAGATAATCCATGTAAATGATAACACTGAAACTTCTATTTTGTGTAAATCAATAACTTGTAACCAGTATTAGCTTGCAATACTCTAAAAACTGCTGATTGTAGCTCATGGCTTCAAATTGATCCAAAAAAAAAAAAAGAAAACTGGTGTATAATCAGCGATAACCTTTTTTGTTGTTCAATCTGTGATCTAACTAACACATACAAATGCAAGCTCATAGAAATTGTTTGTCTTTTTTAATGAACTCCATTGCAATTTCTTTTTAAAATTGGGTCTCTTTATATTGTCCTGCAACACATCCATACATTTTCATAAATCGTTGAATTCCTTTTGGGGTCACAGGACTGCTGGAGTTTACTACGCTACTGCTTGGTGAAGGTGGGGTACATCCCGAACAGACTGCAACTTTGTTGCAGGCCTCACTCTTATAGGGGCGATTTAGAGACACCAATTATTCTTTGAGGCATGTTTGTAGACATTATAGGAGGAAACGGGGGACTACAAAAATGTGATGGATGAGGAGAACATGCAAAATCCACGGGAAGGTCCTAGCTGGGATTTGAACCAGTGTATGGCGAGAACGCTAACCACTGCACCACTGTGCCTGCCCTGCAACACATTCAGACATAACTCTGAGAGAACTTTGTGGTAATGTTGTATTTGTGATTTCATTTTGAAAGTTTCTGCACGTTTTTAAACTTGAATAAAAAAGAACTTTCTGTCACTGCAACTCACCATTTGGAGCTTGAGGTGACATTAACCCTTGTGCTATCCTATGGGGTCAAGATGACCATTGGCGTGTTAACCCTACCATGACAAAGGTGAAGAGGATTTCATGTAATCCATGGACACCAGTGAAGATCACAAATCATTGAAGAAAGAAGTTCAGCGCACTGTCTTGTGGGGTCTAGATGACCCAACTCCCAACGTTAAAGTGGATAGCACAAGGGTTAAAATTGAGTCCAAATCATCAGTTGATGTGACACACAAAGACATGTAACCTTCACTTGATAGAAATGTGTATTTGTGTTTGGTGAGAGAAGAAGAGGAGGTTGAGGAGGTGGAGGAGAGTGTTGACTTTGCATCTGTGAAACAACTCAGAGCTTTACAGAATTCTTGGAAATCACAAACACTGCATCATCCAGGTTAAAGACCGTCCAGCCTGTTACCAGTGCACAGTATGAAAGCAGGGGAGGATTACGTTCAGCAAGCTCGGAATCACCTCCATCTTCCATCCAGGAATCTAATTCTAGAAAAAAAACCTCTGAATTCAGCAACGTGCCAAACCATATGTGACAAACCGATGACTCAATGACAAAAGACCCTCTAACAAAAATGTTGTGTGTATTTTTAAACTAAAAGGCAAATATTTATGCAGCTAAAGCAGGACTGGGCACATGTTTGGACTCATGGGCCACAAAGGGTTCTGAAATTTGTCAGAAGGTGCTGGACCAGGAGCAGATGAATGGAGTGTTTTGGTAATCCACCTTATTAGAGAAAAAAAAATGATATGGAATCTGATTTGATTTGTTTATTTCAAGCATTAATTGTAGTCAATACAACAACAAAAATCACACAGATTTGTCAAACTCATTACAGAAATAATCAAATGCATTGATACATAAAATACAGACAAACAAAAACAACGACACAGTTAAGTCACATTTCCTTAATCAATTATAGTGATAATTAACTAAAGTCACGTAAGCTTGATTTATTGCTTGAAAAGGGGTGAGAAGAAGTGAGTTTATATAATCCCACCACTAAGGAGTTAATTCATATTCCAGTTCTGATCAGATCAAGAACAGATTTTTTCAAGTAACAAATCAAGTGTTTATTTATGATTGATTATCTTCATGTAACAAATGTGTAATACTCATTGATTATAATCAGAATATCATTTCATATTAATCAAGATCAAGTTCACACATGTATTTAGAATTGTTAAAACACTTGTTCATCCTTTACTCCTCTAATCTTCATATTGTGAAATCAGAGTTTCTTAATACCATTTCTTAAATATTTGGATATTTGAACATTTGAGCTCATTACTTACCCTGTTCCAAAGTTTCGAGCCACACACTGACACACAGAATCTTTTCTTTGTGGTTCTGATCAATTTGATCTGGAAGTTCCTACATCCCCTCAGTTTGTAGCCTCCTTCATTTTCTAAGAACTGGATATTGAGTGGTAACGATTTCCCACTGACTCTGTATAGAAGTTTTTGGATGAAAACATGCTTTAATTTCTTTTAATTTTCAGATATTTTTAAAAATGGTTAAAAAAAACTGTTGTTTTAGTTGCATTTCCAGCTTTAAAGTTAAGTAAAATACTTTTTTTCACTTCAAGCTGTTTAAAAAGTGGGAAATGTATTTAACCTAATTGTGACTGTGACTTTTTCAGTTTTTTTTTTCATCTCACAGCTTTAGATCTTCGTGGAATTGCCATTTTTATGCAACTGTTTGAATTTATTTCAACTGTGTAATTAACTCATTTAAATAGATAAATACAACTTTGAATTCATATGTTCTACTTAAAACACTGACCACGAAAAAAATTTAAAAAATCAAAGCATCCTGCTGAATGAAGACATGAAAAATAAATTCCCTGCAGACAGATTTCAAAGTTGGGAGTTACAATGTGTTGAAGAAAAACAGTCTAATTGTTTTTTGTTTGAGGTACTTTGATATAAAGAGGTGTATAATTTACAAATAAAGAATATGGCAGAGATCGTGCTTTCCAAGATAAACAAGCAAAAACTAGTTTTGGACCTTAAAAATCTTGAAAGGGAGTTTTCATAATTAGGTTGCAAACATGAACTTTGCACACATTGAAGCTTCTTCTTTGATACTAAATATCAGATGATTCATTTTCTTGTTGACAAAGTCTTCTCAGACCTTTACTGTCCCAAAGGACACCCACATTTTGTGTGATTCATACATTTCTACCAACTTCACGCTGCATTTAATAGCCTGGATTTTAAAAGACCTTTTGTACTTTCATTGTGTGTCTTTGCATATTATTGTGCATAAGTTAATGCACAGTTGCATCAATTTTCAGGACGTTTCTGTCTTATTGCGCAAAGAAACTGGGGGCTAGTTTCTAGAATTTTCTGCCTCCGTCCCCCCTGGGGTGATACAGACTCTCCACATGGAAGGTCTTCAGCACTTTCCATAAATGCAATGGGTGTGTGGTGGTGCTCACACTGGTGGGGGGTGGGATGTATAGAGAGCAAAACATGTTAATTTTGGATGGGGACAGATCCTTTGAACATGCTGTGTTTACACCAGATCAAATGTCAAACTCCCCATGATTCATTTCTGTCGCAGCAGGCAAGTGAGAGGATGAAAAGGAGGGAATCCGGGAGTGAATATGTGCATGTGTTTATCTGCACATGCATATATGCTCCTGCACTCTGTTTTCTCATTGCAGAAGCACCAACAACTGCAAACTTGTGAGAGACCACGTACATGTGTGAGCTCATGTTTAGGAGTAACAAGGACAAATAGGAGCACAAAGGAAGCTTACAAAAAAGTAGAAAGAGGCTCTTGAAGCTTTTGGATCCACTGTTTCCAGCATCTTTGAAAATTGAGTCTGCTCTGTGAGACAGAGTCAGCCTTCTTTACTTCTCTATGACTACTTTTCACGTGTTATATGTACACACGAGAGCCTGCAATCTTCTCAGATCCACCACCCCCTGATGGAGGCTGTGTGGAAGATAACCTAAGTGCCTCCCTCATTCGCTAGTTTGCTGCCAATAAACGGGGTGGTTTCACTTACTTGTGGAGTTGGATTGACCTTCCATGGAGCAGGTTGTGATGAGAGTGCGTTCACTTGGGAACAGATGATGTGCATCATGACGGACCTGGTCATGACCTGTGTCATGCAGAGAGGACTCATTAATGAGTAAAGCTAAACCCGCCTGGGCTTGGACGTTTTGTTCAGAGACCTCCACCCACATCCCACCCACGGGCTGCACTGATGCTTCTCCACCGAAGTTGACTGCATTTGCAGCCACATGTCAAAAAGCCACTGGGGTTGAGGGTAACTCCACACAGATGCGTGCTAAAATGCGTTCTCAAGCAAAAGTACGGCCACATAGTCAAAATAATAAAAGCAAAGGGGTGCAAATGTGTGAAGTAAAACTTCTGAAAAACTACTGGTACAATGTTACAAGTTACTTTTTGTAAGAATTAGAGGATAAGGCTAGTTTTCAAAGTCTGTATTTCTTTAAAAATTAAAAATATTAGATCTGTAAACTAAAGATGTGAAAAATGTTTGACTTGATACCCGTTGTGTCCTCAAACTTGCTTCCCTTTGGATTTCTTTGTGGAGAAAAATGGAACATATCAACTAAAATATTTGTGTTGTTTTAAGATGTAATTTAAGACATGTTTTATATCTATTTGAAAGTGTGTATTTCTGACAAAAAATGCACAAAAAGACATTTTGCATTTAATAAATAACTAGGGGATGAGGCTTGAGTGGTGATTGACCTTGAAAATGTCACCGATTGGGAATAAAATTGACTTGATTGTAGTGGTTTTTTTATACTTACACTAAAGCCATATATGATCTGGCTTTCTCTGACTGTTGTAACTTCTACTTTTGTCTAAAAAACGCAATAAATGTACATTTACATGCATTTACCACCCCAGAATGCAGATAAGCAGATGATTCACTAAAGCTTCATCAAAACACAAAAAAAGGACATGCTTTTGGCAGGTTTTGGACCCCCGTTATTCCATCAAGTTCATTTGTAGTTGCTATGATAAATGAGCCAAGAAAGAGAATGAACGCTGTGTTTATCGAACTTGTTGTCCGGCATGTACTGTACCACAACAATTTGTCAGTGTCCTGTCATCTCTCCCCCCTCACACAAATGTAACCGGTCCATATGTTGCCTTAGATCATTTCGCTCCACCGCTGGGCTTCCCTTTCATGTTCATCTGTTCCTATGACATGTAGGCGGCTCTCGGCTTTTTTCCAAAGTGGCCCACACTAAACAAAAGAAGTACAGAAAATAATGCCAAATGAGTTTTCCCACCTCTTCTGCTGAGTCCACAATGAGCGGATGAAACCACAAAGGAGCCAGATCATTGTCATAGTAAATTAACTCGTGATTTTCTCCAGGACCTGAGTAGTTTTTGATGTTGCCAGTAGCCCACATCCCACCTGCAGCCTTCCAGGTCTGTTTTTCCTCCCACACGACCTTTGTTTTACATGAACAACTGGGCTGACTTGCTGCAGTAAGAAAATGTAACGTTTATTCTTCAAAGAATAGCAGCAATGATGCCTCTTTTCACATATTCTGAGATGACTCCAAGAAAGCCTTAATCTTTAGAAAGGTCAACAGGCTCGTGGTGACCAGCGCACTAAATTGCATGGCAAACAAATAGAATCTCTTTTGGAAAGCGGTGCCTTGCCACTACTATGATAGCCCTCCCTTTCTACTACCTTTCTTGTCGTTTCCTCCGGAGGCAGCCACCCCTCCTCCTCGGATGACGCGGAGAGGATCCTGCGCTGCCCACAGAGGTGGGCGATGAGCCGACCGCGGGTATAAACAGCTTCCAGGGACTCCGGCATGTCACTGCGTGGAGCCGCAGGGACTCGGACACCAGAGCTGAACCTCAGCAGAGATAGCAGCAAGCAGGCACATCCACGCCGCGCAGGCTAACTCGCTTTCGGCTTTGGTTCGAGATGGAGACCCGTAGAACCGTGAGGGCTTCCAGCGCCCGCAACTTTAAAAGTAAGTTACTCAGCATCTTGAATATTTTCTTAAAGAAATGTTGTTGAATCTTAACAGCTTTTAACACACAATTCTGTTCAAGTTACGCCTAAAAAGCTGAGTTAAAACAGCCCAACTCTGGTGTGGTTTTCTTTGGTGCGTAAAACACGCAGAAACTACGTTTACGCACACTTTTTAAAGTTGCAAATGTTTTTTTTTATGAATGCAAAACTGTTATTTCTGAGTCTTTGACATAGGTACGTCTTCAAACACGACATATCACGTTTTGTGAACAAATTTACCAAAGCATTTGCCTTCACGGCTTAGATTTTTGCTTATCCAGTCTGTCCAAATCGCTTTCACGCACCGAGAGTTGCCATCGGTTGACCTGTGCGCGCACCACCTTAAAACTTTAATCCTGATCTTGCTTAGTTATCTGACGAAATAAACTCCAGAAAACTGTCTTGTTTGTCTCGTAACTTGAAACTCTGGTACTCTGTGTAGCGTTCAGCAGCACGCACAGTGCAACCTTTCAAGGGGTCAAGGGGTTAGATGCTGGAAAATTTTACGCACAGAAAATGAATGGGAACTTCATGACTTTTTAATGCTTGTACAATTCCAGAGTTGACCACTTCTGCACATAGCCACCTGAGCTGTACCAAGAAGCTGCCAAATTATTAATGATATTTGAAACTTAGCTGGATCTACTTACCTTGTGTGCCCCCTGCTGTGGCATGTCCGTGGAAACATTCTTTGAATGTAAATATGCAGAACTCATATCTGTTGTTTTACAACTTTTTTGTTAAAAATATGTTTTGAAACAGGTTTGTAACCTCAAAATCTAGGATTACATCACGTGAAGTGATTATGTGGTTATGAAAAAGTTAGTGATTTTTTTTTTCTTTCTGTTATGTAGCCTGATGAATTATATATGAAGCTGAAAGTTTCCTTTAACAAGTCGCAGGTGAAAGCACAGCCAAAAAGGAATCACAACAGGTTTGACAGAACAAAAACCTGATGGAAAAAGCTTTTCTGTCTTTGTCTGCCACTCAACACCAAGCCTTGCTGCATCCCTCCTTCATACAGTTTAAATGAACAAATTTATGTCTTTCTCCCAGCATTAATTGTCAGCTTTTGTTTCTCATTTTCTCCAGGTGGACTGATACTGTGGTTGGTTCTGTGGCTGGTGGTGGTGAAGCCAGGCGGGGTTTCTGCATGCCCCAGATTATGTGTGTGTTACCCCACGCCCATGACGGTCAGCTGTCAGTCCCAGAACCTCACCATAGTGCCAGCTGGTGTGCCCTACGACTCACAACGGGTTTTCCTGCAAAACAACCGCATCACAGAGCTTCGCGCAGACTCTTTCGGCTTTGAGACACAGGTAAGTGTTGCTGTTTTTTCCCCCAATACTATTTGTCCCATCCCATTAAAAAATGTCTTCATTCATGTCTCACTAAATTCTTCTGCAGGTGCTTTGGCTGTATGGCAACAACATCACATGGATTGAGGCTGGTGCTTTCAGTAACCTCAGAATACTTGAGGAGCTGGATCTGGGAGACAATCCTTCTCTGCGGCACCTGGAAGGTGGAGCATTTAGGGGCTTGGAGAAGCTGCAGAGCCTGCACATGCACCGCTGCAAGCTGGCAACTCTCCCCCATGACATCTTCCACAAACTGTATAGCCTGCAGTTTCTGTACCTGCAGGTAACAAAAACATGAAGACATATAAAAATGTAAACGTTTGCTTCACAGTTACTTCATTGACTAATTTGATGCAATGAAAGCATCTGATTCACTTGATCTGGAGTTTACCGTACTGCAAATGTTTAAAGATTGCTTTAGCCTCGGTGACTTTAACACAACAAAAGCTGATGTAGACTAAGAAAAAGGAAATATTAATGGGAAATCAAGAAAATGCATATCTTTCTGAAAACCTGTTGCAAAAAGGTAATACTACATCATGTTTAATTTATAGTCATTTAACCTGTGCATTTACCCAAACTAAGCTTATGATGAAATTATGAAAATTGTTTTGCTATTGTTAAACCTAATAACTGAGTGTTTTTAGAAACTGAGTTTACAAAACAAATAAACACATCTTCAGCTTTTTCATGACTTTTTTTGTTTTTTCACAGGAAAACCAACTCCACTTCCTGCAGGATGATCTGTTCTCTGATCTGGTCAACCTGACCCATCTCTTCCTCCATGGAAATCGTATCCGTGCTCTGTCTGAAAATGTCTTCAGAGGCCTGGTCAACCTGGACCGCCTCCTGCTCCATGACAACCGCATCCGGCAGGTCAATCGGCGGGCCTTCCGTGATTTGGGCCGCCTAACTATCCTTTACTTGTTCAATAACTCCATAGCTGAGCTGCCAGGCCAGACCATGAAAGACGTTCAGGGTATTCAGTTCCTCCGCCTTAACGGCAACCCCTGGTCCTGCGGTTGTGAGGCCCGTGCCCTGTGGGAGTGGTTTCGCAAGGCTCGCATCTCCTCTTCAGAGCTTGTGTGCATCTCACCAACTCAGCGCCGGGGCCAGGACCTTAGATTCCTTCGCGAAATGGACTTTGCCAACTGCCCTCTGCCAGATCCAGGCTCTCTGGCTGGAACCACCACAACCACATTCAGCACCAAGACCCGCTGGTGGTTCTCCAAGAACAAGCCGGCATCTGCATCTAAGTCCTCCTATCAAAAGAGCACAGAAGGAGTAAAGTCCTTCCCCTTCCCCCCAGTCAAGCCTCAGTACCCCCCTAAAATCCCCTCTGAGGTCATTCCCTCAAAGTATGAGCTATCAGAGGATGAGGCGGCGCTCCCCAAACTGGAACCAGAAGAATACTGGGCCAACTATGGGAATGAAGACTCCTCCATCCGCTGCTTTGAGCTGGAGTGTGCTCCAAGTTATGACAGTGCAGCTTTTCCTTCATCATCCTCCTCAACCATCACCCCATCCCTGCTCTACCTGCTCTCCCTTTCTGTAGCCACATTTTTCCTCCATTTCCTCTTCGGCTGAACTGCTTTCTCTTCCAAAGTCCCTTTTGACTCTAATCTCTTCTGCTGATTTTTGTTTTTTTCTTCCAACTAAAAACTGTATGCTAGTTCTATTCTCCTGGACATTCAGGAGGAGCAACACGGATGCAGAAGACAGACAAGGAGACAGAGAGATGCAAGGGTTAGATGATTCGAATTAGAGGAGCAAAGTATCAATGCTGATAGTTGCTCTGTAGTTCATGTCATGAGAAAGTACAGTAAAGTAAACAATGCAGACATTGTGGCGCATCATCACAGCTGCATAGGAGTCAGCGCTCGCCATCTTATCTCAACTTGGATCATCAGATGAAATGAAACAGGTTAGACTAAAATAATGTAGATAAGGGAAATGAAGACATGCACATCTCACATGGATATTCGCCTTACTGTAAATACCACATATGTACATACATCCACTGTACATTGTATATTAAACTAGCTGGATTTGTACTTTTATTAAACGGCTGCTTTTAGTGATAAAAAATGATATGAATATGATTAGAGCGCAAAAAGAAGGCAAATTCAATGTGGGACTGGGTTTCATTTTATATCTTTGTTTGTCTCAAAGAATCCAAGAACTCTCTGGACACAACACTCAAGGGAGTTCCTCAGATTGTGTGTTTTTATTTTTTTATTGATATATATGTTTGAAGCTATTAGACAGATGATCAGAAGAAGTTTTGATCACACTCTAAAGTTGAACAAAAGTCTAAAAGGCGATCAACCCAATGGGTCTTGGAGCAGGTTATAAAAGAAACCACCTGAGTCCAGCACAACTCTCTGTGTTGTATAACCCTTTAGGTGACCGTTTTTTTCTCATCCTAACTAATAATGAAGGTCAAACTAGGTCATTATTTGTGGATGACATGTGTTCCCTGTGAGTGTCACTTGTTAAATCTCTGTCCAACCTGAATCTTGACTGTCAGTTTCTGATTTGAACATGGAAGATACTGTGATGTTGAGTGATTCTGTGTTTTTCCACGAAAAATAACTGCAAGTAAAGTGTTTTACTTTGTTATAAAATAAAGACAAACAGAAATGAAGACGTTTCTTGTCGTGTCATCACTGTGTACTGTTTCCTATGAAGACGAAAATACAAAACCATAAGCAGCTAAAATGTGGCAAAACTTTGAAAACTGACAATTAAGTACCAGTTTAAACAGGAGAGTAAACATTTTTCCCCTTTTTTTCTTTTGGTCTTTTATAAATAATTTTGCTGACAGAACAAGCAAAAAAATCTTATAAAGCTTCATTTGGGAAAGATAAAGCAACAAAAGGAATGTCACATGTTTTAAATGTGAAAAAATAAAGGAACCTAAAAAGGAGTTCCAGTCTATGGTAGCTCTTTTAAAAGGGTATCCAAAGATCAGGGATTTTTCTTTTCACACCTTCATGGTAAAATGTTTGGAAATCCTTGGATCGCAATGCCAGGCGCATTTTTAACACCAAGCAGGTTGGTGACTGTTCTGCATCTGTGCACGCAAGTGTGAGCTGTATCAGGAGGCTCACGTGCGCTCTAAGAGGAGGAAATTGAACAAATATGGACAGTAATTGCCCACCCCAGTCTCTTTTCTCACCATGTGCAGTTACACAGCTATATCAGGGCACACAGCATTATGAATACAGATGAATAATTTCTCACGCTTGGTATGTGTGTGTGTATGTATGTGTGTGTGTGTGTGTTTAAGGGTTCAGTGGGTGGGCTGAGATGTGATTCAGGGAGGGAACACACCAGGATGAAAATGTGTTGATGTGTCCCGGAATCAGCACACCCCCTCAACAGACCAGCTCTCACCATGGCAATCATTATGGTGATTATCATAGTCCTGCATGTGTGTGCAAGTTCATGTGGACACAGAAACACACACGTGTGCAAAAAAGACAGAAACCACCAACATCCAGCTTATATATTCGGTGTTTCCAATATGGAGACCAAGCTCTTATTTCATTCATCCTTCCTGCCTTACGGAAAGAGTAGCCCTGGTAAGAATTAAAGGTGACAACATTTGTATCACTGAAACGTCCTTATTTTTTAAGAACTTGCTTGAAAATTGCTCCCATTTTTATTTAAATCCACTGCAATGAACAGTTGTAACTTAACAGAGACAAATCGAAATGCTGAAAGTCTCTCTATCCCAACAAATCCTGTAAAGAATCACACATCTTAAAGGAGATTAGTCTTTTATTGAGTCCAAATCAGTGACAAGTCAAGGCTCTGTCTAGCTGTTCAATCAGTTTAAATCCTGGTAATTCTGCAGATTTCTCTGAAAATACTCTGCACACTGGCGAAAAAAGGGCACCTGTTACTCCACTGAGTTTCAGCATAGGCCAACTCTTTTCTTTGTTTTTCTTAGTCTGGGCATGGTTGCCTAGCAACTGCTCGGAGGCAGGAAGCAATCTGACCCTGTGAACTCACTAAAACAGCAAAACCAGAAATGGATCAGATAAAATGTGAATGCCTAAAAACTTGATATGCTTCTTTTCTTCAGCATCATGATTGCGCATTTTTTTATTCAGATGTGGAGTTGTACTTAACGCACATGCATGAGCACGGCATCAATCTATACATTTTGCATCATGCCAAACAAATATTTTTTTTTACACAAAATATTAAGCAATAGATGCATTTCACAAAAATGTTTTCCGCAATCATGTTATTGATTATAATTGTTGTTGCAAATACTTTTTTTGTACTTATTTTGTGCGAAACGTTTAATAGTTGTATTAAAACAATGAAATAAAAATGTCAATTAAAAGAATTTTGGTAGTTTTTTTTTAAACTGCCTTTATAGCAAAGTAAAGCTGTTTTTGAAAAACGTTTTGATTTTTTTTTTAAGTAAAGGGCCTGCAGATCCCAAACTTTTGAACCAGTTTGGTCATTCTGCTATTGTTTCTAAGTTCCTCTTTCCTGGCCATCACACAATTTGTTGTTATTCCATAAAAGTGGTTTCATGGGCGGTTACAGGATTTTTTTTATTTTTTTCGTGCAGAAGTCAAAAGCAAGTCATTACTGGAGAATTTTTCTCTGATGCTGCATGCCTACTCAATCTCTCCCCGGCTTTCGCATCCTCCTTTTAAGCATTTACTTTCCTTCCTCTGTCTTTTTCTCTCCTCTTCTGCTTTTGATTTGCTGTCACTGGCTTTGTCTTGAGCCCCCTCACTCCAGCACATCTCTCCTCCTATCGTTCCCAAAACTGTTATGCGCGCTGTGCAAGTCCGAGTTGACGTGCTTGTTTGCGTGTTTGCTGACGTTCACCTTCACATGTGTTGTTTGCAGAGGATGAACCCAGACTCACATGGACGTCAGACGGTCCAAGAAAGGAAGGACGCCGGCTGGGAGACTTTCTGGAGGATTAAATAGATCCTTTGCCTCCCACAGCATGAATATATTAAACTTGAGGAATTGCATTAAACATACACCAAGCATTTAAACTGCTCATTTGTTGTGATCATTTCAATGTCCCTCAGTCTACATTTTGGAGAAAAAGGAAATAGTTACAGAGTGAAGGGAAAACATGCAACCCAAATTATTTTCTTTATACTAACATTGTTACAATTTGATGTATCTGCATTGAGAAAAGAATATAATGATCATAAATGCATTTTATGTGGGAAAAAGAAAGTATTTTACATTACAAACAAATGGCCCAAAGGGCCTTACAATAAAATTGGGGCAGTAAAAGACTAAAAAGTTCAAATCTTTTACAAAATCTCAATAAACTGTCATTGACAACTGTCATTGGAGCATGAAGCCCATCCATGCAAATGTAAATCACATCCTTTCCACTCATCAAAGTGTCTCCACAAAAGCAATCTGACTTGAAAATTCTGCTGTGATCAATTAAAATGGTTTTAGTTATTGGGATGATGCCTAGATGGGGTGTTAAAATCTACAAGCAAACCTGACTTTTTTTTCTCAATATTTCTGTGACATACCATGATATATAAAAAGCAGAGTACAGAAATTTAAAAAGTTGCACATTTTTTTGTTTATTTGTTTGTTTGTTTTATCATTTTTTTCTCTGCTCAGAGGTTATCTCGGGTGTAAACTATAAACACAGAAAATGAGTGTGCACAGTAAAAAAAAAAGGCCCACCCTCATCCAAAAACACAAAATATATGTGTTTTGTGTCAATGTGACAAAAAAATGGTCCACTACATACAAAGTTTTAAGTTACATGTTTGTTCCTATTGAAATAAAATGATTTTGCATAATTTGGAACCTTTTACATTCAGTTTTCTGCAGTCTTAAAAGATGGAAGACCAAAGAGATCAGAAATGATTAGGACCATATTTATTTATTTGTTTATTTATTTAGTTATTTAGAAGTAATCAAATAAAAAATAAACATCATAAACAGCTGTTTAGCAAGATTCAATGTTTGAAAAAGGCTTTGGATGATGTTAAACAATTTATCGAGTCCACGCCCTGTTTTTCCCAATTTACATTAAAATAAAATTTATACCAGAAATATTTTTACAGAATTATAAACACATACACTGAAAACAATCAATAATGTTCAGAAAAAGTTTTAAATTACATATTAATGAATTTCGTTTTGTCCCTTAGATCTATTCATTATATCAACTTTTATTATTACTTAGTATTTTTTTTAATTGACAATTTGTCATGTCTTCCCAGCAGCTATTCTGTAGCTGAACACATCTGTAATTCACCAGTGAATTAACCAGTTCTCCAAATTCTTATATTTTTATTTGTTAAACAGTGAGTTTGGCGACTCTATATAAAGAAGATGTGGTGACTATTCTTTTGGCTTCTCTTCAACAACAGTTAACACCCAAAAATCAGCCAAATTGCCCATTACATTTGAGGATGATGAGCTTTTTTATGAAAATGAGATGTGAATTTATTTACTGCTTGTATTTTCATGTACCAATGAAATACCCACAGAGATTTGTGATGTGAGGGGGCAGCAGACCTAGCCAAGAGTCCCTCAAAATAATGAATAAAGAATAAAGAAGAGCAGGGCGTTCAGAGGGTTCATCTGTGTGGCAGTCTGTCTAATCCTCTGAAGGTTTACACACAGCTAAAAACAGACATCCAAAACAGACCGGCAGACAAATGAAATAATAATATTAAAGCCCCTGAGATTTGATGCATTTATTCATGTTGGAATTCACAAGAGGTCAACAAGGGGTTCTCAGACAAATACATTAAGGGCTGGACAACAGGGCATACCAAACATGAGGAAATCTACAGTTTGCTGGAAACAAAAGAACAAAAGCAGAGATGAGCATTTGTGAGCATTTGAGTCATCCCCTCCTCCTCCTCCTTCTGAGACTTTATTCTGGCAACAAATGCATCTTGTGACGTCTTTTGGACAATAAAGTCACTTTTTCTGCCCAAAAAAGTAAAACAGAGGGATGCTATTCTGGTGACAACATATTTACTCTTGACTTTGGAGTAATCAGAGACATCCGTCTGTTGCTCCTCGAAGCTGTCTGTCACTTTCTTCCTGTTTTTTTGCTTTGGCAGCTGCCTGCTCTAAACAAGTGCATATTTGGAGATTATGAAAACTATTTGCAATTCCAAAGTACAACTTGTTGCACATGCACTGATAGAAAAAGTAACATTCCTTCATCTGCTAGGGATAAGAATAAAAATATTGTCTAGAAAATTAAAACAGTCAGTCTCTCTGTCAAATTTGAAAAAACCCTGTTTGAATTTTTAGAGCATGCTAATAAATCTGTGACACAAATACAAATGCAGGAAAAAACAATCCCTTTCATAGACCTGCTATTATGTGTAAACTTCAAGCAGAAAATTTACCTACAGATGTCTGTGTTTTTTCATTTATAAAAAAGTTGAGTTGTTTTCCTTTTGTTCTGTAACTACAAATTAAGTTGATTAATTGTCACACCCCTATCATACAAAGCTCTTGTGTTTGTCATCTAGTTTATGGTTCAGTAAAAAAGAAAACAACTTCAGCATGAAAGATAGAGAACAAAGGAGAGAACAGACAGTTTATTGGACTGATATCGGGCGGCAGTGGCTCAGGCGGTTTAGCAGGTCGGCCAATAATAAAAGGGTCAGCGATTCGATCGCCACTCCCCCTCAACTGTTGCGTCGGTGGGCAAGACACTTTACCCTCCCTGCTTCCAGTGTGGTTCCACTGGTGTATGAATGTTATGGTGATGGTCAGAGGGGCCACAGGTGCCGACTGTAACCACACCTGTCAGTCTGTCTCAGGGCAGCTGTGGCTTCAGCAGCTCACCATAACCAGGTATGAATGAGGAGTGAAAAATTTATGGACACATTGCAATAGCTTTGAGCGTCTGGAAAAGCACAGATAAACCCAATCCATTATATCTCCATTTTAAAGATAAAACAAAGGCGTCAATATCTTAAGTTTTTTGTATGTAACATATTCATTTTGCACTTTTAAGACTCTTTTAATAGAAAGAGGATTGTTGGTTGAGACCATTCGCTCATACATGAGACCATGCATTGCATGTTATTCTTGCAGTTATGCAACAATTTAAGGGAATAGTTGAAGTTAGACGAAGAGGGAATCTGCTCGCCATACTCCATACCAGTAGGTGGCGGTAATGCACCAATACGCCATAAAACAACACCAGAGGAAGAAAGCCGCTCGCGCGCAAAGCAACACACCCAACATCAGCAATGGCGTCCAAAGCAGGCAAGTGTGTAGTTTAAAAAAGAAGGTAAAAATGAATACATTTGAACAGGTTTAGGGCAATAAGAACTTTTAGGTTTCAAGTTACATTGGATATGTTTCTCTGGACTTCACCATGTTGTTATTTTGGTTTTTTTTTCCCTGTTTCGGATTTCCTATTAAAAATTTAAAAACATGATGTACACTACTGCATTTTCTATTAATTAGTCTAAGGATGACTTAAAATTACAATTGACCTTTCAAACATAAATATTTAGGTCGTCGAGGCACGAAACGCAAAGCAGAGGCTAAAAAGGAAGAAGACAAAACTAGTTCTACTGAAGAGAAAAAGGCCAGAGGAGAAAATGCCCATCATGAAGAGGCTGGGGGTTTAAAGGTGGTCATTGAACATTGGTGAGGACTTCCATAACACAGGCATCAACAAACACTGGCTTCCTTTATCTGATTTTCTGCTTTCAAAATGTTTGACCGATTGAATATTTCCTTTTATTGAAAGCAGCCTCTGCACTGAATTAATGGATATGTTTACTTTTGGCAGTAAAAGCTGACTAGTGTACGGGCGGAATGCAGAGGAGGTGAAGTCTGCCCTCCTGGCTGCTCGCCCTGAGCTGGCGGTGCTCTGCAACCCGGAGAAACCCCGCAGGAACAGCTTTGAGATCACTCTGCTGGATGGAGCCAAAGGTGAAAGAGGATGAGACAGCAAATCCGAGACTAATTCTGCCATTTGGTGCCCAAGGGAGTACCGTGCTCTAAAGCGACCCAGTTTTTAGTAGCATTATTTAAGGAGCTCTGAATATGTTCTGCTCCTATTCCCGGTACCAACAGCAAAAGACTTTGAAACAATCTCTTGCTGCTGTTGGCAATATATTTTCTGCAAATTACACAACCTTTCTATGTCTGATCTTTGTAGAAACCTCTTTGTGGACGGGAATAAAGAAGGGTCCACCTCGAAAGCTGAAGTTCCCCCCACCTGATGCTGTAGTTGCTGCTTTAAAAGATGCTCTGAAGACTGAATAGGTGGCTGTGCAGGTTTGTCAACATTAAACAAGGATTTTAACATTAATTTCAAATGTTCCTTGTGTATTTCATAATATTATTACATTTCTGAGCTCAAATTTAGAAAATTTGGGGATGAGTTTCTAAAGGTCCCACTCCAATTCTATTTTTATCGGTTCTAAAAGATTTGTGGATGGGACTGTTGGCGTAGACGTAACCCTACGCTAATATCCCATCTTTAATTTGTTTTCACTCTCCTGCTAGCTTACAGCCGCTCACAACTCGAACCTAACATTACCGATGCAACAAAACTGGCAAACAATATCACAGCCATCCAACCGTACAGTTTTGAGCCAGATGCCAACTCAGACGAGGAAAATGAGGACGTTAATGTATCCAGTTGTTTGTAAGTGGATGCATCAGAATTTGACCGTAGCAGGGAGACTTTAGCCGGCCCATTCAAGCTGCTGTCACAAATGAGCTTTTTCAAACTGCTGGACTTTTATCTGCTCCTGATCCATCACGAATTGAACAAAGAAACACAGTTTTACTCTTACATTTTTATATGTCCTCCATTATGACAGAAATGCTACAAGAACATGTTAAAAATACTATGTTCATTGGAGAGGAGCTGTTGTGTTCTAGATGCTGTGGCAACCCCTAACAGGATCAGTCAAAAGGTGAACAACAACATAATGTGATGTTTAAAAAAAAATTCTTTATCATCTGTAGGAAATGTGATTGGTGGAAGCATAATGATGAAGAGTGATGAAGGAGATCTTCTCGGTCCCTCTTCTGACAAACTGAGCTCCAACCAGTGACTTCTTCTGGGCACACACTGCCACCTAGTGGATCATCTCAGCTGTTTCAAATCTTTGTTGAAAGTTTCTGTACCTTTTTTATTGGTGTTGCTTATTAATAAAAGAAAAAATCTGTTATTGTTTTTGTTTGTTTTTTGTCTAAGAGGGAAATTTAAAAAAACTTCATAAACTAGCAAAAAAGCTGAAACTTTTCAGAAAATTCATAAAGGGGGAAAGTCATTCTATTTATGTTTTATTTCATTTTTATTACTATCATTAAAAAGCTTTTAACTTGGTTAAAATGTACACATATTTGGCCCTGCCGTTGTGGCGTTAAGTACTTTCCAAAAATCGTGATTTGTTTACTTTTTTGACTGGTGATTACAGGACAAAATATTACAGATAAATGCAGCAAGTTTTCTTCAGAAATGCAGTTCCTAATTTTTATGATGCAAGATATCTTATTCTCATATATGGTGTAAAATGGGCCATTCATCATTGGTCATAAAAGCATCAGATTTCTTTAAAAAAAAAGTTTATATGTAAAGTTATATTCAAGTGTAAAAAGGAATTTACCCTATTTTTTCCACACGTTCATCTGTTAAACTCTCCTTCCCTCTGGCCTGTCATAATGGTTATTGGTCTGTTTATGGGAGTGATAACTGATCTATTTCAATTTTACTCCAATGAATCCAAGTGTAAGATATGGCGGTGGTTAATTTTTTACATCCAGCCATGACAAGTATAAATGAAAGTATGGTTCTGCTATTTTTGATCACGGATGAACAGATTTCCTTAAAGAGGGTCTGATTCTGCCCAGAAACAGTTAAAACCAGACCTGGAATTAAAACAGAAGCAGTTCATAGAAAAATCACGAAATATAAATTACAACCACGAGGAGGCAGCATTGCAGCGAGCGAGAACACTGTTCGTTCTTACTATTGGTTGCTAGAGTCATGATGTCATCATCCTGCGACCAACATCTCACTGGGTACACACTACTGTGTTTGTTCTGTACTTAGGCTTTAAATATGTCAGTATAAGTACGCGAATTATACAGTTTCGTATTCATGAAACAAAGTTGAAGACATTTGGGTGATATCTATGTTATTATATTATATGTGTTCGTGATAAAACCCCATATTTGGACCTTTCCTGCTATCAGTTAGCTGGCCTTGTCGTGTGTTGACCATTTATTAACAAATGTTGCATTGATTTACTTTTAACTTAACGATATTATTGTTTTACTTGTTGCCACTTGTTATAAGTGTTTATATAACATCGTTTCTTTCGACAGCGATGGCAACAGAGTCTGTAGAAAAAACTAGCGACGATGCTCCGGCTAACGGCAAAGATTGCACCCGATTCGACTTGGAGAAGGAGACCGAGCTTCGGTTTGAGGTGGAAGCAGGAGAGGCCGCGGAGCAGGTGGAGCTGGAACTCCTCTCCGGACTGGCTGAAGTGTTCGGTTCGGAGCTGAACCGCAACAAGAAGTACGTGTTTGGACCAGGATCCAAAATAGCGGTTTTCACCTGGCAAGGATGCAGTGTGAATCTTCATGGAAAGCCAGAGGTGAGCTGAGGATGAAATAAATCAGTCTTTGTGTCCAGTTCTCCTTCTGAACTTTGAAACATCACCTATTAAAAAACTTTTTAACCTCAGGTGGCCTATGTGTCTAAAGATACTCCCATGCTGCTCTACCTGAACACCCATGCTGCCCTGGAACAGATGAGAAAACAAGCAGAACGGGAAAATGAGAGGGGACCAAGGGTGAGGAGCAGCCAAATGACTAAAATCTCCCCCCAATCAATGTAACTTCTCTGTATATTTTGTATTACAAATACGTATTTGCTGGCTTTCCAGGTGATGGTGGTGGGTCCCACAGATGTGGGGAAGTCAACAGTGTGTCGAATGCTTCTCAACTACGCTGTGAGGGTTGGCAGGAGACCAACACTTGTGGAACTGGATGTCGGACAAAGCGGTGTAAGTACATTTAAAGTTGCACAACTTTAAATGTTTTAACCACACTACTATAGTTCAGGGAATGGTATTAGATAGTACAAGACAAGTTGTGCAGTCCTTGTTAGTACTAAAAAATAATCGCCTCGTACTCTGTTATCCATGAAGCTCAGTAGTATTTGGTTTTACTTATTCATATAAAAAAAACTGCATATTTTCAGTGATAAATCAAAAATGTGTGTTTGTGATTTGTGTACATCAATGACTATTTTCAATGTTTTTTAGGCATCATCTTTGAATGTCAAGGAGTTACCATATCAGTAGTTAAAGGGCGGTTATTAAATTATTATGGACATTTTGTATCTTCTTTTGAAAAACTTCTAGATGTTTTCTTATGTACTACAGTAAAAACAATGTTTTTGGTTAATTTTGTAGTAGCAGAACAAAAAGCTGCTTGTGTAACAAACAGTATTGATTGACGGCTGTATAATTGTATGCATTTCTTTATTATTCTAACTACTAAAGCAAGTAAAGAAGAAGAAAAAAAACACCACAAAAAAAACCATATCAGTAGTCACAATCTTGTTGCTCTTTTTTTTTAAGCTATTTTACTTCTAAGATGGTTAAACTGTTACTTGTAACTAGGGCTGGGCGATATGGCCTAAAAATAAAATCTCCGATTTTATTTTTTTTAATTCGATTTCCGATTTTTTCCCGATTTTTTTTCCCCCCCTACTTAAGGAAAGCAATAAGTACAAACGGCAGACAACTTAAAGCAAATGTTGCTTTTATTTAATCAAATGCAAGACAAATGTAACCCCCATTTCTGGTATGAATAATAAATAAATAAACACACTCTTGGAATCAAAGTTAAGTATAAATTTTTTCTTCTTCTCACTCCCTTTTGGACTTGTGTTTATATAATTTTGTTGTGTTTTATATAATTTTTACGGAGCCCGTGTCATGACATTAAAAAAATAAAATATATCTCGTTCCCACAGATTAATAACTCGTTCCCACAGATTAATAACTCGTTCGCACGAAATACTATTCCGTTCCCACAAGATACTATTCCGTTCCCACAAGATACTATTTCGTTCCCTCGAAATACTATTTCGTTCCCACGAAATGATTAACTCGTGCGAACGCAATAATTAATCCGTTCGAACGCAATAATTAATCACGTCATAAGTCAATCACACGGATATGCTCTCAGTCCGTTCGGCCGCAAAAGCCGCTTTCAGCGGTAACATCAGTCTCTTTGTGACCCACATTCGTTCAAGAAAGGAAAAGAAAAACAAGAAGGATCAATTTATTACTGTCTCAATGAATATAAGAAAAATTTCACAAGATTTGATAGCTACGCTGCTTTGCCATACGATAGCTTCTGCTAGGCTACTACTACTAGCTTAGCTCCCCGCGGAGCTCCTTGCTTGTCATGCCGGCATTCGGGCAACTGGCTGGTCGGTAGACAGCCAGCCAGCTGATATTGTAGTTTAGGGTCGAATAGGAATAATAATATTCAAGACTTGTCTTTTATTAACATACTCTTTAGCAGTCAGTCGCTTCACATTCGAAGGCTATGAGGCTACATGCTAACTAACTAGCTGATCGTTTATCCTGTTATCTATGTCATAGAGTTACAGCAGATACCTTCACATTTCTGTCTGTGTGTGTCTCATTACAGTGCATTGAAGACACCGAGGATGTTTAGAGATCAGATTTATTTATTTTAAAAAGCACAAAAGCATCCATTCCATCGTATTCACATCATCATCATGATCCTCTGGTACGCCCTCCGTCATCTAGCTGCAAAAGCCGCTTCCTGCCGCTACGACCGTGTCCCTGTGAGCATTCAATAGGGGTAAAAATAAAGCAAGAATGGTCGATCTATTATTTTCTCAATGACAATCTGAAAAAATATCATATTAAGCTGACTGCTTCGCCAAACGCACTTACCTCTTAGCTCCAAGCACAACAAATATGGCTGACCGATACCCCAAGACGAGATCAGATTTATTTATTTTAAAAAGCACAAAGCATCCATCGGTATTCACATGATGATCATCCTCTGGTACGCTCTCCGTCATCTCGCTGCAAAAGCCGCTTTCTGCAGCTACTTCCGTTCTCTGTGAGCATTAACTGGGCGTAAAAATAAAAGCAGGAATGATCGATCTATTATTGTCTCGATAAAAATCAGAAACATATCATAAGATAAGCCTGAATGCTTCCCCTACCGGACTTAGCTTTTAGCATCACAAACATGGCTGCGAACAATATACCCCATGATGCATCACGTTTACCCACGTGCTTTTGATCAGCAAATCATTGGTCTTGTTGTTACACTTCAGTTACAGGGACACGGTGATTGGCCGAAATGCATGCTGGGAATGCCGGATGCATGCAGCCTTGTTTGTAATGCTAGTAGCTAAAAGCTAAGTCCGATGGATGCTTTTGTGCTTTTTAAAATAAATAAATCTGATCTCTAAACATCCTCCATGTCCTCAATGCAATGTAATGAGACACACACACAGACAGAAATGTGAAGGTATCTGCTGTAAATCTATGACGTAAATAACAGGATAACCGATCGGCTAGTTAGTTAGCATGTAGCCTAATAGCCTTCGAATGTGAAGCGACTGACTGCTAAAGAGTATGTTAATAAAAGACAAGTCTTGAATATTATTATTCCTATTCGACCCTAAACTACAATATCAGCTGGCTGGCTGTCTACCGACCAGCCAGTTGCCCGAATGCCGGCATGACAAGCAAGGAGCTCCGCGGGGAGCTAAGCTAGTAGTAGTAGCCTAGCAGAAGCTATCGTATGGCAAAGCAGCGTAGCTATCAAATCTTGTGAAATTTTTCTTATATTCATTGAGACAGTAATAAATTGATCCTTCTTGTTTTTCTTTTTCCTTTCTTGAACGAATGTGGGTCACAAAGAGACTGATGTTACCGCTGAAAGCGGCTTTTGCGGCCGAACGGACTGAGAGCATATCCGTGTGATTGACTTATGACGTGATTAATTATTGCGTTCGAACGGATTAATTATTGCGTTCGCACGAGTTAATCATTTCGTGGGAACGAAATAGTATTTCGAGGGAACGAAATAGTATCTTGTGGGAACGGAATAGTATCTTGTGGGAACGGAATAGTATTTCGTGCGAACGAGTTATTAATCTGTGGGAACGAGATATATTTTATTTTTTTAATGTCATGACACGGGCTCAGTAAATTTTTTCTTGGTTTTATATAATTTTTGTCTTGTTTTTTTCTTATTTTGTTATTCTACTCTTGTTTTCACTTGTCCAAAATGAAAAGGTTACTTACTTCAAGTCCCAGCTGTGTTTTCAGTCACACTTTGTAGTCTAGACTAAAATGAGACAAACATTCACCTTGAGAGTAGCAGCATTTTCTAAAAAGTTATCAATACAGCTCATATCTGGGTCTAAAGGTTTAAATAAATTAATAAACCCCGTCTTGATGAAGCAGCAGGAGTCGCGGTTAACACCCCCACCCCCCGCCCGCCCGCCTCCGTCCTCTCCCGAAACAAAATCCTACGGTGGCCGCGTCGCAAATGAATATACAAGTAATAATTACAACGCAGTATTCTTTATTAACAAGTAACAGTAAAAAAATAACTATCTAACTAATGAACTAACTATACAGGCGTTGTAGAATGAGTATGTGTGTCAGGTCGCGTGTGTGTTAGGGCGCGTGCATGTGTAAGTAGACTGAGCGCGTGCCACGCGACCGCGCGTGAGAGCCTTTGACTCCGATGAGCTCCTTTAAATGTTGCAGCGTGGGGTCTCTCTCTTCCTCCACGTCTGTGACAGTAAACCCACACCAGTTCCACACAACAGATGAGTTTATTTCTTTCTTGGGAACAAACTGCCCACTCTCACCGGTAGCCATGCTGTCGCGTGCTGTTTCGTGTGTTGTTTGTCGCGTGCCTGCGAAACTAACGCTACGGAAGCTCTGAGGAGCCAAAAATGCGCCACATAAAAACTCGATTTAGTTATTTTTGAAATCGCCCGTAACAAAAAATTCGAATTAATTCATTTGATCGATTTATCGCCCAGGCCTACTTGTAACATACGTTTTTGTATTATGACTTGCTGCAAGTACATTTGTTACAAGAAGGAGGTTTTTTTTTTAAAGTTTCCTGTTACAAAAAGTACATTATTTTATTTATAGGATGCATATTATTTGTCTTTGTATACCTGCAATGTAAATGTAGCTCAGTTCAGATTTCATTGTGTAATGAATCTACAGTAAGGTGTGACTAAACTTTGTGCTCTCTTAGGTGTCCGTACCAGGGACGGTGTCAGCGCTGTGCATTGAGCGGCCGGCGGATGTGGAGGAGGGCTTCTCTGTCCAGGCTCCTCTGGTCTACCACTTTGGCTCCACCACTCCAGGCACCAACATTAAACTTTATAACAAGGTTAGAACATTGTACACTCATTTTCTGTTTGTCATTGGCTGTCATCATTTATGCTGTTCTTTTCTGCTGCTTTTGTGTTTTTTATCACTGTGGGTAGCTGACATCCTGCCTCGCTGAGATGTTTTCCCAGCGCTGTGAGGTGAACAGGAAGGCCAGCGTAGGAGGCTGCATCATCAACACCTGCGGCTGGGTGAAGGGTTCAGGATACCAGGCTTTGGTCCACTGTGCCTCCACCTTTCAGGTGGATGTGGTGCTGGTTTTGGACCACGAAAGGCTCTACAATGAGCTAAAACGCGACCTGCCCCATTTTGTGCGAGTTGTACTTTTGCCCAAGTCTGGGGGGGTGGTGGAGCGCTCCAAAGAGTGCCGGCGGGATACCAGGGATGAAAAGATCCGCGAGTATTTCTATGGTTTCCGTGGAGTGTCCTACTACCCCTTTTCCTATGAGGTGCGCTTCTCTGACGTCCGCATTTACAAAATTGGTGCACCGTCCATCCCAGACTCGTGCTTACCTCTAGGGATGTCTCAGGACGATACGCAGCTAAAGCTGGTGCCTGTCACACCGGGGAGAGACCTGACGTACCATGTTCTGAGCGTGAGCAGCGTGGAGGACGGAGACGAAGGTGCCAGAAAGAGCATTGTGGAGATTCCTGTGTGTGGCTTTATTGTGGTAACTTTTGTTGACACTCAGACTCAGGTGATGAAAGTGTTATCCCCGGCACCCAGACCTCTCCCCAGACATACTCTGCTTATCATGGACATACGCTTTATGGACATGAAGTAATGCAGAACATACTTGTAGTGAGAAGAGAGGGGTGCATTTGTTTAAAGGTTTTTGGTGTTTTGTAAAAACCTCTGCAACAAAGTACCTGAGAAATGTGTTGTAAATTATCACATATTTTAAACTTTCATGTACAAATGCAAAATCTTTCATGTAATTTTTTTCAGTTCCTTGAATAAAAAAGCATTCTTTGTAATGGAAAGAAAAGAGTATCTCTTGTTATTTTATCTCTCTCTCTCTCTCTCTCTCTCTATATATATATATATATTAGTTTAAAAGAACAAAGATTTAGCATTCATTGTTTAGTGTGTGTTTAATCTTAGTCATTTTTCTATGCTTATCTAGAAAATGTCAGGATTTTCTTAGAAACTGTCATTTCTTTTTTTTCTTCGTTTACCCTGCGTCTTGGTGCAAAATATTAGATAACAAATCCTTGCAAATTTTCTCCATGTTATGATTATTTGTCAAACTATAAACTTTCTAGTGCATTAATGCTAGAAAATTCAATCGTAAAAACTAATGTAAGTTTCAAAAATTATTTTTTTCTAATGGGAGCAACCAGCAACCGCCCTTAAATTAAAAGAATGGAAATTTTACATTTTTAAAGTACTATAAAAGACATTTTAGTAACTTTCTGACACAGTTTAAAACAAGTAAAAGTGTTTAAATTAGAAGTTTGTCATACCTTTCAGTGAAAAAGTGAAAGCTTTGTAATAAGCTTAAAGTTTTGAATTATAAATGAAAAAAGGGTTATGGAATATATTCCTAAATCATCTGTTTGGTAAAAAGGTGGCCTAAATATCTTACTGAAATCTCAGTTTTCTGCTGGGAAACTTCAGTCCAATAAGTCAATTTTCATCAACAAGTTTTGTCACGCTAGACTAATTCAACCACAACTTTTCTCTTCACACTAGGATTTAGTGCAACAACTCTTATATTGTGCACAAAAACCAAACTTTATATTTACATAACTGATATGTTACTACAATTAACAATGTAATCCATTACTTTATGAGAAAGAAGAATGGTAGACGTATAATCATTTCATAATTAAAAACAAAGTTGTACCTCAAAAAGAATTTGTGCCGGTTTAACATGAAGTCCACATTTTTTACATTAATTAGCACAAAATAGAACATTTGAAGATCCATATTTAACACTAAATATAATTAATTAGGGGAGCTGGTAGGAAGTGTACAATCCAGTGTATTAGTACTCAGATAACTGCAAATACTGTAACCAATGCAAACAGAGCCCTTAAGAAAAAGTTAATGGAATACAATATTTTTATAACCTTATAAGTAGTTAAAGAATTAAAAATGAGACATTACTCATTAAAGATTATTATTGTCAATTTTTCCTTGTTTGTTAAAGTTAAAAAAAAAAAAGCTCTGTCTGTCAGTGACATGGAGAAGGCCTATAACACCTTTTTGTGGATTATTGTTTTGTCTCTATAATTTGGAAGGATCTACAACATACCTTAGACCAGGGGTGTCAAACTCATTTTCACTGAGGGCCACAATAGCATTGTGGTTGTCCTCAAAGGGCCAGATATAACTTATACATGTAACTAAATGTAATGAAAAATAAATCTAACTACTCCTTAATGTTAAAAAATATATTACTTATGTATTATAACTTTTTAAAGTGACAATTACAGTTGCAAAGAAAACACGTTTGCTTGTTACTCTAGCATAAATCCTTTTAAATTGTGTCATCTTATTAAAACCCACATAACTCCATTAATGAAGGATCAAACTGAATTAAAAAAAAAAACATACAACTGAGCTGCAAAGAACATGTATTATACGTGTAACATTTTACAAAAAAAGGCTGCACACAGCCTTGCATCCAACTGGTGGTTTGATGACAACAATTTTTCTGCATACACATATAAGACCTGCAAACACTCAATAATTACAACAGGAGCCACACATAAATAATATGTAATCAACTAAAGAAACATTTTATTTTAAGAAATTAAAAACTTTAATGCTCTTGCAGGCCACATAAAATGACATGGCAGGCCACATTTGGCCCCCGGGCCTTGAGTCTGACACACGTGCCTTAGAGGCAGGATTAAGAAAAATTAATACATGATGTATATATAAGATATTATTTATCTTTAATGCCTCAAGTTTGCTTTCCAATGACACGTTTATAATAAACCTAATCATACATTTTGCTAACATATTTACATAAGAGAAAATGGTCAGCAAAAGTTCCCCTAATAAATAATTTTAAAGACGCTAACTTAAAAATATATTTGGCCTGTATAAGAAATTTGAAATATATGTATGATTTATTTAGAAGTTTTTCAAATAAGGAAAAGATAAAAGAAAAAAAGAAAGAAAGAAAAAGGGAAAAACCCTTAAAGACACAATTCAAAAGCACAATTATAAAGAAAAAAAGAGCAAAATTAAAAATGTATAAATGAAAAGTACCAATTTAAACAAAAAATAATTACTTCTAATTAGCAGGCTTCTATTTTATTTTTTTATACTTTAATGTTTATGTGGTGTTGGTTTTTCTGTTATGAGACACAGTTAAACTGTTATATTCTTTGGTTTGTTTGAGAAAAATGTCTTTACATGTATTTCTACTACACTAAATAGTAGGGGTGTAGGGATGTAGTGCGATATTTCATTCGAAGATCTAATAAATGTTAAGACTATATTTATTTAATTATTTATATGCATCCTTCAGCATCTGATTTTCCACCAAAGCCCCGACGATTAGTTTGGAGCACACAACACTGGCCCTCTTTGAGCTGCTCTAAACCGCACCAAAACAAGATCTCCTGAGAATCAGTTTGTGTTAAAAGCTAAATGTTCAGTCAACCTCACAGTTCTTGTTGTTACGAGACATGTACTATTTAGTTTGTGCTTGGGATGGGTACTGGACCAAAACTCTGTGCCACATTGCTGCCAGTACCATATGAAAAAGGGGATTCTTGAGCTTTGTAGTGGGCTCCAGATGCTTCACTTCTGACACTTGAGATGCATCGTGATGCATATCGTATTGTCAGAATCTTGCCAGTACACACTCCTATCATATATACATTTCCTGTGGTTTGCATATTGTACTAAAATAATACTGATACTTATACATACATACAACTATTACTACTATTACTACTACTAACAATAATAGAATAATAATAACAATAATAGTAATAATAGTAACAATAATAAAGAAAATAGCTTACAACTAGTACTACTATTACTACTACATTACTACTACTACTACTAATGACAATAATAATAATAATAATAATAATAATAATAATAATAATAATAATAATAATAATAGTAATAATAATAATAAAGCAAAAAGCTTAATGTTTTGTGTAGGTTTTTGTTGTATTTAAGGATATATTTACTCACTAATGAAAACGTAAATATGAAATGTTTTTACATAAAAATACGTGTTTTGAGATACTTCTTACATGTAAAAACTGCAGAATCATATTGTATGTGTTCAAAGTAAAGTAGAAATGGTTAGAAGCCACGCCCCTTATCCCTGATTGGCTGTTTGCCCCACCTGAGGAAGCGCTGAGCAGTTCCGGGTTTCTGATGTCGGCCTAGCAAGTGAGCTAAATCGTTTGCTAGCGGCTAGCCCAAGAAGGACTGGAACGACCACCACCCCTACAGGCAAGACAAAACACACATTTGACAAAACCTACACATTTTTCTTTACTTTGTGGCCACTTTTTAGTCGAACGTCATACGTTTAGAGTTTTGAGTTCCCAATAAGAGTATGTGCCAGTGGAAGCTTCCCATGTTAGCCAGGTAATTAGCGTTAGCGGACGCTCCTTGCTGTGGTAAAGGACTAAGTAGTGTCGCAAAAAAGCAAACCATAACAACAAAAAAACTTTCCAAGCTAAGTGAAAGCCAGTGGAGTAAAACCCAAGTATTGTATCTCCTGCTGATATACACATGATGTGGGACTTGCTAAGTAGAAATGTTTGCTTGTAGTAGTATCTGTGGGATCATAATCGTTTTGTGATCAGATTAAGGCAGCGTTAGTTGGTCTTGAGTGATTCCTTGTGGTGCATGTCCCTGCTGTTGAACGCTTGTGCTAATTATCGTAATTATAGTAACCCAAAGTGACTCTTCTGTGATATATAAGGAAGATTTACGAATACTTTATAAATTAACTCATTCGAGCTGCCTAATTAATTATGTCAGGAAAAGAATGTTGAGGTGACATGGCAAGTAAAGCTCGACACAGAGATTGTTGGATTAACACCCTCTATCAGCCTGGGGGGTGGGAAGGGGGTGGCGATTTCTTATGGGACAGGGACGATTAACAACCGGCATATTGACTGGGTAACAACTCTCTTCTTATCACGGATGATTGTTGAACGCAGGGGCGTGTCTACACTCTCAGGTTACACTCCGACCCGTTTAGTTTCATTACACGAACTAGTTTTCTATCTCCAGTAATATTATGTGTGTGTGTGTGTGCGTGCGTGTGTGTGTGTCACAGCTCACTGTCATCATGGTGCCTAGAGTTTCCAGGGTGTTGTTTCATTTGACCACCCCAGGGCATTAACGTTACAGCTCTCCAGCAACACAAGGCGGTTTGGCAACGGTCTCTGAATGATGACGATGTTTTTGAAAGGCTTTTTTTATTTTAGGATTGTTGTGAAATCAAAAGGAAGCCTGTGCTTAACGTTGAACAAAGAATGATTTATTTTAACTTTAGTATCTTAAGCCTGCACCTCTCCCAAACTTGATTTCACAAAAAATCAACTTTTGACCTGCAAGAAGTGATTAGACACCTTTTTTAATATCAAAAACTCTTTATTTTATATGCAAAGCAAACAATTGAAAGGGAAGTTATAGGTTGGACTAATTTCTTTAGGACTTAGTAGACTCTCTCTTTGCAGTTTTTCATTCAAAAAAACACTTTTCAGCATCAAGTTGAGAAGCTTTTGTCAGCCGGCTTCAAGTAGGATTTGCTTTCCACATTTCCCTTCAAACAGCAAAAACATCTTTCTTGAGGGCCTAGGTTGAGTTTTCTTCTTGGCCTTTGAATTGAGCGATCATTCAATGAACACTAGCAGGAGGAATTTGAAGATTTTTGACATTTCATCGTCAACTCAACACAGCTGCTAACATATCAGATCATATCAGATGTCTATTTCCTTCCTGTGTGTTTGTATACATAAATATTTTTAAGTGGTAATGGTAAAGTCAAAGTACCAGATTGGACTTATTTATTGTATTTACATTTCATAAAATACATGCAGAATCATAATACCCAGAATTAACCACAAGGTTATTTTTCATGGTCTTGAGCAGTACACCAAAAGGACAGCACAGACATACACAATTAGTAGAGACATGTTTATGCTTTAGAGATTTTACCTTGTTACTGGTTTGTGTACACACATATTTGGTAGACCTTGCTAACAAAAGAGGCCACATCAACCGTTAAGTTTAAAAAAAAAAGTACTTTTCTTTTCCATGAATTGACCTATTTCTGGTTGTCTTAACTATACTTTTCATATAACTGTTTCTGCAGGAGTATCCAGGATTCTGCAAACTGAGGAAGATGGTGATCAAGACCCAGAACTACCGTTAAAGGAAATCATGCATCAGCACGTCTAACAGCTGCATTGTACAGACGAAGATGCAGAATGGAAAAAAAGTGTTGTACACAGAGACTGTTGAGGTGGGAACGGTCACCAAATCCGGCCGCAAACCAAGCTTGGTGGCACCTCTGAGGACTTGCTGGGGTTCTTCTCATATAATGAGTTAATACTGCCATCACTAACAGACTGGAGACGGTGGTCTCAGACGATCAAAGAGTTGGATACCAGCACCTTTACTTGCAAAGGCAAAACGTGACTTTTTTTTTTTCTTCAATTGTTTTCAGCTTATTACTACAATGAACTTCCAGCTGGACTTATGTTTGATGTTTAACAGATTCTCACAGTCTGCTTGAAACTGAATTTTATTTCAGTTGGTTTCCCATCCTCAGTTTCTTGTCCACCCAGTGCCTAAGGGACCATCACAGAAGTCGTCACTCAGTTCTCTGCGTTTCCTCTCCTGTGTGTTCTTGCCCTAAGCTGGCTTGACTACCTCTTTGATATTCCTTTCTTTATCTTGACATTTTATTTCTAAAACAAATCTTTAGTACAGTTATAAGCTTTAGTTCCATCCATCGCCAAGTTTGAGAAGTGGAAAGAAACCTAGATTGTTACAATTTCTGTATTTTTAAAGCTCTATACCCCTTTGTCATCCACAACAGTGTTTATACGATTGCACCAAGATTCATTCAAACTCTTGCACCAAATATTGTTGCATTTAAGCCATACAAAAATATTTATCAGTGTCTATTTTTGTATCACTTTACTTTTCTTCAGCAGCTAAGATCTTTGAATACAATCGAAATATTTTCCGCGAGCTTAGTATCCACACTGCGATTTGCATTTTCTATCCATCTAGTAGAGGGAAACCTTGCTTTTAAATCAGTGCCAGGGTACATTTAGATCCTGCACACAGAGAATTCCTCATGTTTCCATTCAGCTGCTGCTTTGCATAGTTTTGGTTTTCTTCTCCATTCTGTCACCATGGCTCCTCCCCCCAAGCTAACACTAGATTCACCATTTGACCTGTGAACCCTCCCCTCCAGAGCTGATAGACTGTAGATCTCTTTCTCCGTCTGTCTTCTGTCCCCCTCCCTTTTCTGTCCCTAATGCCGGGTTTGAGCAGTGGGGGAGGTGGGGGAGGAGTAGGAACGGCTGTTTCTTCTCCTCCCCGACCATTTCGACCAAGCCGATACGTCCCGGTGTCTGCAGCCACCACTTTCCTCGTTGGATCGACATCTCTCTTCTTCTGTTTCACGTGAGTGTTCCTTCTGCTATTTTCATAACTGAAGGAAGAAAAATAACATGACAAATTGTTTGTGTTGATGTCTTTGCAAGTGTATTGAAGGTATATGTTAAGAGCCTGGTGCGTAAACCTTTGACCACATGTTTTTGTTTATCCTGATAGTTGAAGCAACATCTACTAGAAGTCCCACCCCAATCATCTTTTTTTCTACTTTAAAAGTGTTCCTGCTGTGCAGTGGGAGGTTTCAGTTGTTCAAACTGAGTCTTGTCAACACATTTTTCCCTTTTTGTCACAGGTGCCCATGGCTGTCTGATTCTGTCTCTTCTGTTGTCCCCATTTACATCGCTGTGATCTTCATTTTCACTCTTGCCAACTTTTGCATGGCGACTTTCATGGATCCTGGGATTTTCCCCAGAGGTATGAAGCCGTTTTTGTGTTCAAAGACTTGCTCCATAGGCTCCAGATAGATGAAACATTTTCCATGGTAAAATATGAGCAAAACGCCACCGAACTGCAAGATTTCAGAAAAGATCATGAGACAAATCAGCTGTAAGAGTTCAGGGTTGTATTGTTTTTTATTCTGTAGCGGAGGAGGATGAGGACAAAGAGGATGATTTCCGTGCTCCTCTCTATAAGACGGTTGAGATCAAAGCGATCCAGGTGCGCATGAAGTGGTGCTCAACCTGCCGCTTCTACCGCCCTCCACGCTGCTCGCACTGCTCAGTCTGTGACAACTGTGTGGAGGTACCCACTCTTACACATGAAACAATATCACTCGGTAGGCTCAGCGTTTCGGGAGCTCATTGGTATCACACACACAAAAGCAAACCTTATGAAGGAGTTTTTACAGGTTCATTTTTTTCCTCAATTTAAATGACCCAAAGCTCTCCTCATTTCAAGTTGAATTCTTTTTCTGGTTTCTTTATTTGTTGGTTGTGTACATAAAACTTATATTTGTGAATGCCTCTCTCCCGCAGGATTTTGACCACCATTGTCCGTGGGTGAACAACTGTATCGGCCGGAGGAATTATCGTTATTTCTTCCTGTTTTTACTTTCTCTTACCACCCATATCATCGATGTGTTTAGCTTCGGCCTGGTTTTTGTCCTGAACCACCGCCAGCAGCTGGACACGCCACAGGCTGCTGTTACGTATCTTTTCCTCCGAGCATGGCAGTCAGAAAAATGATTCCTTTACTTTTTCTCCTCTCGTTTGTCATATTTGTAGTCCTAGTGATTAAAGTGTGACTGCCGAATGTATTTTCTATTGTCAAATAAGCATTTAACATTGGGTCCCTCTTAGTGAAGAATAAAAGCACATTGAGTGGACGCTGTTTGCACAACAAACCTTACCATAAGTCACCGTCACAGTGTAGTCACACTGTTAACCCCTAAGATATTTTTTCTCCAAATGCTCATAACAAGTGTTTGTTTGTTTTTATTAGAACAGTGATCCTGCAATGTGAATGTTTACAGAAATGTGAAAGTATTCAACCATGTCACTAGTTTTCTAAGTTCTCAGATGAGAAGAAGCTATGCAGAACGTTTTGGTCTTCTCCAGTCAGGATTTAAGGAAACACAATGTCCGTCTCTGTGATTTCCTTAATCCTAAATCCCAGTATGGGTGTGATGTGTGTGGCTGGCTTGTTTTTCGTCCCAGTTGCTGGCCTAACTGGGTTCCACATAGTGCTGGTGGCCCGCGGCAGGACCACGAATGAACAGGTACTACACATGAGAAGTAGCTGGCTACTTACCTGGATTAGTCCAGATACACACATATTTTAAAATTTGTGTATGTTGCAGTGTAATGGCATGGAAATCAATCTTTCTGTTTCATTATTTATGGTATAATTTCTTTTTCCTCTGTAGGTGACAGGAAAGTTTCGGGGAGGAGTCAATCCTTTCAACAAAGGCTGTTCAAGGAACATTTCACACATCCTGTGTCGGGCTCAGGCCCCCAGGTTAGCCCTGTTCTACTTTTGTTCTTTCTTTCACTCTACTGTTACTCGTGTTTTTATGCAGTCTTTTATAGTGTTTGCAAAAATGTTTTTCTTTCTTGATTTGCTTTTCAGCTTTCTTCCCTTTTTGTTACTACAGTAGTTAGTGGAACAAATGAACACAGACTTTCCTTGAGAACATAACCTTGTGCTAGAATAACAACACTCTTCTTCCTGATGTTTAGCACTTGAATAAGAAGAAAAACATGTAATTTTGTCATAAATATTTTGTAGGTATACAGGACGTCCATATATGCATCAGAAAATGGAAGTACAGCCACCATTTCTCAGACCGTCTCTTACTGAGGCTCAACTAGAAGCCAAAATCCTGGACAATGGCATACAGAATGACCGACATAGCACAAGGGTATGTATTGCTAACTGGCTCTCAAAATTTTAATTACAAGAATTTTCACATAAATTAATACAAATTATTAAACTTGAATATCCAATCCTAAAAAGTAAAGATCAGCACATTACCAGACAGTGAAAATGAAAAGACATTTTAGCAGTTGAAAAACTTTGGTTTATTTCTGTTACATACAGCTGAATGCTTTTTGGAGCAGTTTGTGACCCTTTATACTTCAATGAAATACCAATGGTTATTATTTTGTAATAATAAATAAATAAAGGTATTTTGCAGAACTGAAATGAAATAGAATCAAATAGAAGATGGCATAGTCTGTTAAATTTAGTCAATATTTTCTACTGAAATGCTTTCATTAAACTGCGTTTAAGTTTAAAATGTAGACAATGAAATTACAATTTCTGTTCTTAACGTGTTTTTTTTAAATCATCTAGAATATTCCATTGACTCTGGATGTTTAAATGGTTGAGCCTGAGTGACCTTTCATACTTGCACTGATGAAAAATACCATTGTTTAACCTTTAAAGAAAAAGATAAGGTTATAGTGGCGTCGTTTGGTGTGAAATCTGATACTTCAGAGTTGCATCTACAGGTTTTTAATGATATCTTTGCTTTAAAGAACATGGGATACCGTACCATGCAGGAGTTACTCTTGATGGTGATCAAATGCTTAAACCTTCAGGAACTTGTGTCATGGAAAGCTGCCAATGGTCTTGCTGAAGCTGCCTGTGCCTTTCATTTCATTGCTGTTGTCAGGCTGAACAAGATTTTGTAAATATTTGTCATTTCCAGTCTAAGAGCAGTCTCGATCAGATGGAAAGCCAGTCAGCTGATGCACAAGCTCCACCTCCTCCGAAACCGGATCTTCATTACTCTGGCTTGCCTCCTGCTGACACTGAGGGTGAGGGATGCATATTCCTGCATACCTGACCACAGAATTCACAAAGAATTCATGTTGACACAAACATACCTACCATAAAGTGTTCCATGAAGGACCCAAACACACCTAAAGGGATGTGTACACATGTAGTGGTGACAGGGGTGGAAAAGTATTGACGAGATAGAAATATGAAGTTAGCTGTTCATAACAGGGGAGCAGCGTTCCTAGCTCCTGTAAGCTCTCTGGTCCTTCTGAATTGTTAAACTGTAGATGCTTCATTTTTCTTTTTCTCCTTGCTGACTTAGCACTGCTGTTTCTAAATGGATATTGAAGAATATCTTAATCAATCCAGCCATTTTCTAACCTTCATTTTTAAAACTGTCTCTCAGTTGATTTCAGTTCACGCTGTGCACATCAGTCCAGTGACTGTATCTGTTCCAGACAAATATTGAGTGTAGGAATCAAACCCCTGTCATTGTAGACTAGCTAAGCATCATTGACGTTGATCATAGTGAGTTTTACATACATGCCTGCATGTATACACGACTGCTGCTTCAGTCGCACAATGTATGTGGCAATAAATCTGCCAGTTCTGATGCATGCATAAATACATACATTTGCGTGCGCGCATGGATACATCTGCCAAGAAAAAACAATTGTGAACATTTCTTTTTCTGTGCGTGCAAATAGTTTTAGCATGGATCTGCAGAATGTTACACATAGGGGCTGGAGTCTGTCTTTCTTGTCAATGAAGTGTTTAAATGTCTTTCTTACATTTAATAATCAATGTCTGTCACTTTAATACTCTGTGCCCCCCCCCCCCCCCTTTTCCCACCACAGACAGCAGTTTGTTAACTGAAGCTCCACCCACACCATCCATGTACAAGTACAGACTAGCTTACAACAGTCCGGGGAGGAACCATTCTGCTATTTCACATTCGAATAAGGTACACTGGAAAACACATTTCTTCATGTCACTTTTAACGTGTTTGTCTGGGTGCAATTATTGGGGTAAGAGGTTAAATTCATATGCAGCAAACGTTTTTGTCTTGATTTTTTTTTTTTTTTTTTTAACAAATGTAAGACGAGCGCAGATGTGCCAATTATTTTTCAAAAGAAAAAGAAACGACAGTGTGTCCATCTCAGAGTTAACTGTTATGTCTTTATTCAATTTCAATAATAATCCGTCGCCCCCTTTTTTTTTTTTTTTTTTGCTTTACTTTGAATTGACCGTTCAGTGGCCGTCGGTTGAGCAGTAAGTCTCACTGCGTGTCTCCCTTTGACTGTTTCTGTGTGTTGGATTGATCTTTTCCCCTAAGACTGGAATGTACAGTTTACCATTATGTACCGTCATTTACGTGTGGAAACACACAGTCTTTCACATGCAGTGTCAGTGTTTGTTCAAACCAATGTTTCCAATCAAGTAGTGTGATGATGGAGTAGAGCACCAGTCAAGCATCCAGCTCCCCCCCCATCACCTTTTTTATTTATTTTGATTTGGTGTACAGTAATAATTGATACCAACTTGGTTGTTTGTTTTCTGCGTTTTCTTCCTGAGATGTGGTTCTGCCCCTCCTCACTCATGCTGTCACATTCATCACTCTTTTTTTCTCCGTAACCCTTCTCCTTCTCTGCTTTTGTTTTGTTTCTCCTCTTCTCGCCTCAGATGATCCGCGGTGAGAGTCTTGACTCTCCGTGCCCCTCCATCCTCAAGTCTAGCCGCCAACCTAGCTATCGCTCAGAGCCAAGTAGCCTGGATGGGGTCACGCTGGTGGGGGGAGGTGTAGGGGTGCGCAGAGGGGGAGGGGAGAGGGGTGAGGGCTCTGGAGGCCCTGGCGGAGCTGCTGGTGGGGTATCGGGGGGCGTGTCGGGTCACTCCCTGACTGGGCGCTCCTACACCTCCTACCCGTCTTCGCTGGTTCTGTCTGCCGCCGGCTCGCGCTCCTCCAGCCTGCGCTCAGCACAGACTGCGCACAACCCTCTGGCCACCCTGCAGTCAGAGGGCACCACAGACACAAGCTACAAAAGTCTGGCCAATCAGACGCCTCGGAACGGCAGCCTGTCCTATGACAGCCTGCTGACTCCCTCCGAGAGCCCTGAGTTCGAGTCAGCCGCTCATGAGTTGTCGCCGCAGAAGCCTCCCGGCCCCTTTCCCTCTTCAGCTAAAGCAGGCCAGCCTCGGGTGGTGTCACCCAGTAGCCCGCTGAAGGGCTACACGTCGCCCTTCCTCTCGGCTCAGATCGCCCAGCAGAGGGAGGGGCAGCTGCTCCAGGGCTCTGCCACTTTCTCCTCCCCTCATAGGGCCTACCTTCGTGCTGTCAGCCCACCGCCCCCCACCTCCCCTCGGCCTCCCGAGGCCCAGCACCTTCTCCAGTATGGCCAGGACCTTTCTTCCCGAGCCCTTCGTAACACTTCCTCCTTGTCCTCTTCCCCCGGGGCTCGTTCGCTAGAGCCTCCTATCTCCCCACCTCCCCGTGGCCTCTCCCTCAGCAAGTCCACAGCTTACACTGGGGAGACAGGGTCTCAGTACAAGCTTCGGCCTACAGGAGGGGGCACTATGGTGGTAGGGGGAGATGTCGGAGGAGGGCACCAGGCTCCACAGTGAGTAGTGACCCGTCTTCAGATTCGCCGGCCTGCCACCTTACCTCATCCTTCTCTTTCCTCTCTTCTTCCCGCCTGGTTTATGTCAGCCCTTCTCTTCCTCCCTGATCTGTGTGAGTCTCCTTTTTCCTCATGCATGGGTTAGTCAGCCTGAATTCCTTTTAGCAAACAGCTGAATACATCCTTGGAAATATTGTTTAAGTGGTTAGAATGTGTGTATCATTAAAGCATGACGCTGTGTGTAGTTGCTACATGAAACAATAGTGGTGCTGTCTTTAGTCTGCCGTGTCAATGTCCTTTCTTTATTCCACAAGTACAAATACCAAACGCCTTACAAGTTTCTAAGTAGAAAAAAGTTGTTTTATATTTTGAAATTAGACCTTCTCACCTCTTTTTTTTTTTTCCCCCTTCCCCCTAATTTTCTCCAACCTCCTCCATCTCCCCCCATTCCAACGGCTGCCCGATCAGACCCACCTTTCGCCCAGTTTTGGCCAATCACACAATATCCAAACCAGCGGGCGGGGTGAAGAAGGTAACCGGCGTTGGAGGGACCACGTATGAGATTTCAGTTTGAGTGACACTATTGCGAGGAAGGGGGGAGATGCTCAGTGGATGTGGTCTACTTGGCTCTCACCCGAGCTGAAAAATAATCAAGAATTCAGGCGAAAAACGTTCCTGCTGGACAAGTAGCAAGCCTGTGTGGTACTCCTGTTGTCCTTTTTGAAACGCCACTAGCCAACTCTGCCAGCCTCTCAGTTTTGGACAAAAACGAACTGGGAACACTGAGGTTTCTAATAACCGCTTTGTGAGCCATAGACTGATATGACTGTGTCAACACGGCTGGGTACAGATATGTGGAGAAAACATGCATCTTTTTTCTTTTTTTTTTTGGAATATGAGCAGTTTTCAGAAGGGCGTTCAACAGTTGAGAAAAGGATTTAACTCTATTTTAAAAGGTAGGAAATGAGTCTGTTGACCAATGGAAACACATAAATGGACCGCAAAGTCACAAAAAAACCCAACCTGTAAAAACAGTATAATTTTAGTTTTATAAACATTTTTTCTTAATATGGTTTTATATTTGTGTATAAAATAGTATGGCTCGTCATTGGGTGAAATTGTCAGGTATTGAAAAGCACTATTGATGAGGTTGGCAAATGTACTGTATGTTGTTGTTCATGGAAGAAACACCGGAGCGGAATCCCATTTGCTGTTGATGGCTGCATCAGCCACTCTCCAGCTTTTGCTGGAATTTCATGTCGTCCAAAGAGAAATTGTGATCTTGGAATCAGACAACTAACGTGAAAATAATTACGATTATTTTTGAAAAGCCACAAGGAAACTTTTAATTCTCACGACTGCAGCACAAGCATCTTTGTGGAATGTACGCTTGTAATGTGTATGCTAAAGACATTATGCAAAATCTCTTTGTAGCTTTAAAATCCTTTTTTTCTGTGTTGTTAGTTTATCATTTTCTGTGATATTTGTCTAACAGTTGAGAGGCTAGCGACCGCAAACATAAGCTGGTGGCCAGCCACAAAGGAGCAGTGAGGGAAGGGCTTATTTATTTTATCAGAAGATATGACCTTGGACCTAGGTTTTTTTTGTTTTTGTTTTTAAGTTTGTTATTGGCAATAAAAGAAAAAATCTGATTTATTTTTAACGAAAAAAGTTTATAAGCAACATCAAATAAATTAAGGAGGGACTAGAATTTGGTTTGATTCTGTGTTTAATGGGTGATGCCTTGAGTTTGTTTTTATTTAACTTTTTTTTTTTTTTACATTTGTTTTCCACGTTTGCTGAAAAAAAGTCAAGTAGAATAGATTTTACTTGTCAATTTGTTTTGCTCATTTTGAGATGTTCACAAAAAGGAATAAATTGGACAATATTTAAGTTTTATTTATTTCATTTTTCCCCATCATTCAGTGCAGTCGAATGTCAAAGCTGTTTGCAAAGGACTCATCTTTGGAGGGGGGAGGATGCTATAAGCACATTTAGGTACCAGTCCACCCAAACAACTATTGCAGGTTTTTAACCCACCAAGCTTCGTCTTTGGCATGCATGTTGTTTCTTTTTGTCTTCTGGTAGCATTTTGCTTTTATTAGAAATGTTGGCTTCAATCCTTAACCCAGTTCAGTTGTGGGTGGCAAAAGGAAACACATTTTAATGGCACAAGCGTCTGCCATGCAGAAATAAAAAAAAAGATCATCTATTGTTTTTTTGTTTTGGCTCCAGCCAAGGATTGTAGCCACTGAACAATCTGAAACTGTTTGCGTGGAAACAGGACACTTAAAGTGAAATAAAAATACTGCTGTTGTGAGCTGTGATGAATGGAACTAGTTTCGCAAATATCTGTAATGAATACATTAAAAACATTTCCAAAATGGCCTTATAAAGAATTTTTAAGAAAATGTCTTCTAGAAATAAAAGGTCAAACTTTTCAAGGGGGAAATGTCATGATTTCTTTCTGTTTCAAATTCCGCTTCTTTATTTGTCCCCATTAACAGAAAAGTAAACGATGTTCACAAATGCAACGTAACATTGCTATAAGGTGTTGATTTTTTTAATGCCAAAAAATTTGAAGAGATGCTTTTTTTCCAGATCCAGGAGTGTTTTTTTAATCAAACTGCAAACATTTTAATCAGATCTTATTTCTTTTACTTATTAATGTGCCTTTTTACATTGTCTGGCATGGGGGTAAAACAAAACAAAAGGCAAAACAAAAAGTAATGAAGTAACAAATGCAGTAATGAATCCCCTTCACTGGTCTTTCTTGCTCTCTGTTGGCTGGTTTGAATTGGAGTTCTCGAGGAGCTCATCGCTGCCCTCCTCTGGCTGAGCGCTGTTTTGCTTCTCTCTCAAGCTCATGCTTTTGTTGAGCTTTTTGGATTTCTGGAAAAGCTCATTGAGGTTAAACTCCCGGATGATGTTCTCCTTTTGAGTAGAACAGGTTTTATTATTAATAACTCTCAAAATGTGAATTGGTTAAAAGCTGACCAAAACCCACCTCATTAAAGGTCCAGGTCACAGCTCTTCCTTTGTTATCCACCATTGGACGTCTCATAACTTCTCGTCCTCCTTGAAAAAGCAGCAATGAGGGCAGCTGCTTGGATAGAGGGGATGTACTGACCCTGTACCTGTGAATGAGCATTTAATGGAATAATTAACCCATTCTGAACAAAAACCAGGTATTAATAAATGCTCAAATGTAGGGCTAATTTAGAAAAACAAAAGAACCTTTCTGAGATATCGCTATATCGACCGATGTCCACCTTTCCAAACCGGAGTCCAGCACAGTTGTACCTGCAGTATGTGAGGTAACAAAAACAGGAGATCCGTTTGTGTTACCATCAGATTACACTTCCTACGTTCCATTCTGATGATTCCAAACACCATGACTATTTCAAAAAGAAAAAACAAGTCAAGAGTATGAAAAGTCTTTAAATGGTCTAAAATTTCCCTCTCTGAAAGCCAAAAGGTAAATATTTGCACAGAAAAAATGTATTTACTTGAGAGAAAGATCGGCGAAGATCGGTGCAAAAGACTGGCACTCAGATGACCAGTTGGCATAAAACTCCACAATCCAGGTCACTCGACTGTCCCTCTGAAGCTCCTCCTAATGAACCAATAACACCAAATCACATTACACGCATTTCTTTCACCAGTAAAACATGCATTTTTTTTTGCAGTCCAAAAGAAATGCAAATGAATTCTCACAACACAGAGGACTTACGTCTATAGTCTTGTCGCTGAAATATTTGATGTACTCTGGACCCATGTAAAGAGGAGGCTTACAGGTCATTACAAATGCTGGAAACGACAGACAAAAGCTTTACATGAATCCAAAACATATTTGAAAAAGTTGATGTGCTACTTTCATCCCTGTTGGTTCACATTTAATCAAATATTAAAAGTACTCAAAACTCCATTATCCATTGTTTACAGCTTAATTTCCGAAACTGCTATATAGCAGATTCTTGCAACTCATTTAAACAAAAATTGAGGCGTTGATGGAAATTTGATTGTTTGACAAAATCCATGAAATCTTTTTATGAAATCTGAACACTTAAAACGTTATGTATTTATGTCAGTGCCTTAACACTCAATGACAAAAATGTGTTTAATACTGTAAAAATACTAAGTAATAAGTGAAAAATGTTGACCTCCTTACAGGCTACCTTAGCATATGCACTGAGATCTTGACTTTAAGATTTAAATTTATCAGAGAAAATAGTATTACCTGGGGGGGAAAAAGCTTCTAACGTTTGCAACCACAAAAAACACTAATTGTTTCTTTAGAAAGAAGTTAACCTTATTGTAATGTTTATAGCAAATTAAGAATTTCAGATTTAGAATTTCCTCACAAGATTCTTTGGAGTGTCTATTTCAAAGAAATAACTGGTGTTTTCTTGTGCATTGACCTTGACTGCATGTAGGTTTACCAATAGCTATAACTGGTGAGTCATTAAAAGTCCAAAAGTGCTTTGAGTTTTATTTTGATCAGGTGTTGGGGTGGTAGAATGAAATCCAGGGGACCTAAATAAGGAACTTTTCATTTCAGATAATCATAGGTGCCATTTAACAACATTCTGGACAGCTTTTTGTAAAAGGTGACTGACCGACACACAAAGCAAGGTAGAGGATGCCAAACCGGATGTCCAGTCGGAAGAAGAGGATGACATTGGCCACTTTACTGAACATAAACAGGTTGCCGATGTGCTGCTCCAGTGTGACTGAGGAAGAGGAAGGAAGGAGAGAAAGGCACTGAGACTGCAAGGTCAAACCAGAGTGGAATCACGCTGTAATGTTTACACAATAAAGGCACGTTTTCAGTGAATCACTTCCTGAATCTACCCTGGAGTGAGCTCTCTCTGTTGGTTTCAAAATGTTCCTCAGGATTTTTCAGTATAAGTTATAAAATAAAATTAAAAAAGTAACACCAAACAACATTTCCATCAAAACTTTAACATCTTCGGGGTACTTACTGGCTCTTCTGTTCTTCATCATCACTATGGCACTCAGAAACATGAGAATTTCCAATTCTCTCTTTTAGAAAAGAAAAAAAAAGAGGGTAAATAATAATAAACAAATTTAATGAGAGACTTTACACATCCTTATTTCCGGTGATGAATCAAGTCTGCTATATATAACATCAGGCAGCACACTGGCGCAACACTATACGTCTCACATGCTCACCCAGTCAAACTCGCAGGAGTTCCCGTCGTCCCGGGTGCTTGCCAGGTGCTCGCAAAGACCTGGAGTTTTCCGGACCAGCAAGAATGCAACAGTCATAGAAATGGATACAATGTAGTACGGCTTCAGCAGCCATTTGTAAATCTGGGGAAAGTGATACAAAAAAGTGAAGAGTCCTGTGATTAAGCCCATGCTGGCAGAAGGGACAGCAGCCTCAAGAGGACAAGTGAAAACGACAGCTGAGCGCAACTCTTCTACTGCGCATGCGGCCAAGAGGGGCGTTCGGATTCTTTTTGGTCGCCGCCACTTGCCGTAGAATTGGCGGGTAAGGTTGAAAGAGGTAAACATGGAGGAAAGCAGCTGTCCTCAGCAGCTATCGGAAAAGGTTGAAGAAGGCAAAGACAACTTTAACGAAAAGAACACAAATGCTGCCCCGGGAGAGGCTTCCTCACAGACGTCGAACACGGAAGGCGCAAATAAACAGACAGAGGAAACCAACGTTCAGTACAATAGGCTGAAGCTGTTTGACAAAGTGATGCAGAAGAGTTTAAAAAAATTCGTAGAGATCGCCAGGTATGTTTTCACTGATTTATAACAGCTTTATGTCACCTTATATTATAAAAAATGTAACGAATTAGTCCAATCAAAAATAGAAATACACATCTAGTATGATGCATTTGGTGTTTTTATTACAAGTGATCCATGTATTCAATTCGCCAGTGTTCTTCACCTCTTATATTGTCCTTATCAGTGACAAAGGATTTGCTAGCATGTTCCGTCCATTGTATAAGAAGAATCCCCAGAAGATGGAAAGCATTCACAAGAAGTTTGCAGAGGAGCTGCAGAAAACTATTCAGGTGAAGAACACAAACATCCTCCAGTTTTAAGGTTAAACTTGATTATAATGTGTGTCTGCATTCATAAACAGGAGGACATCAGCAGGCTAACCGAAGAAGGCATGTTGGAGTTCAAGTTTAATGAGCTCGACAAGCTGGAAGATGCTGCTAAAAGCGATCCAAACCCTGCATGGTCGGTATCCAGAATTAAACCTCAGTTCTTGCATAATATGCCAATATTTCATTATCAACCTCATTATTCTCTGTTTCCTTGTTACCTTTTACAGAACAACCACATGTACTACAAATTTAAACTACCAGTTCACAAATACAAAGGGTACCACCAAGATACAGGGGTTTTCTTTATTTTAGTGAGCAAAAGAAGGGTTTCATTTAGTTTGTATTTGATTCACTGGGGTCATTGCCTACTTAAGTTTTGTAATTGAATAGTACAGTGTTTTTCAACGTGCCGTGGGAAATTGCCCTTATTAACTGATCTAAAAACATTTACCATCTCCAGGATATCAGCTCTTTGTTAATCCAAACAGGCCCTGATAAAACACTGAGTAGTTAGGAATATGAAAGATCGTAAAAGAATTTTTTATTTGTGTTTATTTGATTCTATTAAACACATTTTGATAAGAATGACGGTAATACGATTTAGCCGCAGCTTAAGCTCTGTTTTTGGAAAAGTCCTGCCCCTTTAACTGTCTCCACCAATCAGTCTTGAAAGCTTAATCACATGTCAGCAGTCTGACCAATCAGAAGTGGTTAAAGTTTTCACTTCCTTGTTTCGATTTAGCTCATAAAGTCTCTCAGTTCAAACAAAAGTACCAGCTAAAGCTCGTCTTTAAGTGGTGTAGCTTTCCACAGAATCCGGTGTCAGACCGTGGAATATGTGAACAAAACAATGAAGCTCAGAGAAGCTGGTCTTTCTGCGGTCGGCGGATTTTTCCACTACATCTCCCATGATGCATTGCTTTAAAGTGACAGCACAATGAGTCTCTCCTCTTAACGTCTTAAAACAACAGCGAACACACATCAAACAGTTTTTGAATCTTTTAACTTAACTTTTAGAAAAAACAGCTGCAGCTTCCAGCTTTTTCTGCCACAATTATCACAAAAATGCACGTGAGATTGCAGAGGGCCTGTAGATCAATACAGACTATGAGCTCTTCCTTTTTTATTTTTGTTATTTTGGATGCTGGTGTGCCACAGGATTTTTTTCAAGGTTAAAGTGTGCCGTGGCTCAAAAAAGGTTGAAAAATACTGGAATAGTATGTCTACATTTCACAACCCCTACTCACATAATTGTCTTGTAGGCACAATTCAGATGGTTAAAGTCCCACTTCAATCATCTTTTGACCTACAGTATTTTTAAATGTGTTGTCAGTAGTCTTTAAATTATGGTTCTGCTGTTTTTTTTGCCTAAATTAAAAAAATATTGTGTTGTTTTCTAGGTCAGGATTTCTGCAGAGCAGGAGTAGATCCTTTGAAATTTGCCTCTGAGTTGTGGGTGGGACAAAGACCACCACCCCAAATTCCTGTCAGCCATAACTGAGAGCTGTTTACCTGCTCTCCCACTATCATACAGCCCGTCACACCCTCAATATAATATAACCGATGCAATCAAAACGGCGAGCAATATTAGAGCTGTATAGTTTTGAGGCAAATGCCTGCTCTGACAAGGAAAACAAAGGCTAGTCTAGTCATCTACAAGTGCAGGTACAGAATGGAGCAGAGTAGGGATTGTAGGGAGCATTGTAGTTTAAACATCATAGCTACAAGTTTTTTCAAACACAATGATCTGAACAAAGAGATAGTTAGAATTGCAATTTTGAGCTTGGTTTTCTTTATATGTCCTCCATCATGAAAAAAAAAATGCCACAAGAACATGTGAAAAACACCAGAAACACAATTTTCATTGGTGTGAGTCTCTAATATTTTTGCAGTGTGTGGACATTATTGCCTTATTTTGTCCTACAGTTTCTTCTGATATTGCCAAATTCTAGGCGCTCTGATGAACCTTAATCTACTCTCTTCTCATATGTTTTCTTAGGCGTCCAAGTGGAATCCCTGAGCAAGACTTCTGCAGCTTTTTGATGCCGTATTACCAAAAACAGGAGGCCTTCCTGCGACTGGAGCTGAAGAAGATTCAAGCAGAGAATGCTGCTCTGGCTCAGAAGGTTCAGGCAGGAAGAGAAAACATTGCTCAGACTGAACAGCGGATTTCCACAGCTGTCAATGAGTGGAAGGTGAGATGAATAATAAACTGACTCTGTTATTGTGCAAAAGAAGTTTGAGTTTACTAAATGTGTATTGAATTGCATAGTAATATTGTTATAGTTATACTGTTACACCAAATGTTTGGCCTAAGAAAAGCTCTTATATAAATTCTCCAGGCTGCTCGAACATTTCCTTAGGGTTTAAACATTTGCTAAAAGAGAAGTTATTGGTTTGATAAATACAGTTGTGTTTGCTAAACCTTATGTTTAAATGGACATTGTTTTTATTACCATCATCAGATCTTTGTGTAGGGTTCATCTGTCATGTTTTTATATTTTCTTTTTTATCGTTACAGGCCGCTGTAGCTGAGTTTGAAAAGCTGACTTCTTCCCTTTGTCCTGCTGATGTTTTTGATGTGTGATCATCAAATTAGCTGACAGTAACTGATTTTGTATATTTTGTTTGTTTTTATGTTTCTGAATAAAGAAAAAAAAACTACGTTCTGTAACTTGGACTCTTGCATATAAACATATTACGGTATGTTGCGTGTTTGTGCTCTGCATTACGGTATTCGGTCCAGGAAAATAAAGCCGCACAAAGAAGCGAGGAGTAGTGTAGTTGGCTCTCGGATGGAAACGCGGTGATCTTTCCTCCATCGACAGGCCAGAAGCTAAACAAAACCGGCTTTTCGTTTCGGTTTAAATGTATCCCCATTGATGAGTATGACGGAAATGTTTTCAACTCTGTTTGGGCAAAATGAAGCTCAGGGACCGCCCGGGTCGTCGTCGTTGGGTTTCGGACCGGGTAAACCTCCGCCACCTATGCCGCAAAATCAAGTGCCCATGGCGGGGCAGATGACACCACAGCTCGGGGATGACGGGCCTACTCTACGAAAGACGGGAGCCATGAATGAACCCTTTTACTTGCTGCGAGAGCTTCCTGGTACGAATGAATGTGTTCTACTGCTTGTACTGTTTAATTCGAATAAACAATGCAAAAATTTTTGGACATCAAGTAAGATTTTGTTAAAAATGCGGAAAATAAAAAGACAACTGTGAGCGTTACAGATTTTGGAGTTAGCCAATAGCACTTGCTAACTTTTTTGTTTCTTTTCGTTTGGAGTATTCTGTTTTCAATTGAACTGAAATAAATGTACAGACCTCTGTATGTATCGCAGCTCCTATAGCCACGCAGTAATGTCCTGTTATATGATGTGTTTAGTATTGTAATCATAGTTGTAATCCGTTGAGTGGCGCCTGTGCCTTTGTTTTTATGTACCTAAATGACTAAAATGGCTGTGTGTCTCCTCTCCCCCTTTTTTGTGCCTTAATACGAACTTTTTTGTTGTTTTTTATTCATTGTTTTTTTTTTTTTTTTTTAAGTTGGAAATGAGCTGACAGGAAACACTAACCTCATCACGCACTACAACCTGGAGCATGCCTACAACAAATTCTGTGGGAAGAAAGTGAAAGAGAAGCTCAGCAACTTCCTGCCAGAATTACCAGGTGTGTACCAAAACATGATCACACTAGAATACCATTTTTGGGGCAGTATTTTTATAGGTTTTAATCAAAAACGGCTTAAAAAAAGGGAATTATTATTACATGGGTATTAGACTGTACAACAGTGAGACAGGATGGAGACAAACTCAAAAAATCTGTAGTAAAACAAAGCAGCTTGATTCAAAAACAGTTAACTGATTTTAAAGAAAGGTTGTTTTGTGTTTTTTTTAAACATGTTCTGGTGGCATTTTTCTCATAATGGATGACATATATATATATATATATATATATATATATATATATATATATATATATATATATATATATATAAGCTTAAAAATGCATTTCTGAGAATTTCTTCATTGAAATTGTTGTGAATCAGGGGCAGCTTCCCTGCTCCGTTCCATTTGGATGCATCCACTTGCAGACTAATAGATCCATTTACGTCTTTGTTTTCCTTGTCTGAGCTGGAATCAGGCTCAACTGTACGACTGGATGGCTCTAATATTGTTCACCATTGTTGTTGCACCCGTAATGTTAGGTTGTGGTTGTGAGGGGCTGTAAGCTAGCAGGAGAGCATGTAAACAGATAGATGACGGGAAGTGGGGGCGGGCTTCCTAATGAACTCCTCTGCAGCAACTATGTCTTAGAAAAAGACTTAGGTTTTTTATATTTTTGGCCAAAAACGGCATAATCATAATTAAAAGACCAGTGGGAACGCTTTGTAAATGGATCAAATGACGATAGGCATGGGATCTTAATAAACTAGGTACATGATTACTTTTAGAAAACTTTTTCATTTATTAAGCAATCATGGATTCATGCAAGTTTTCACAGATGGTTAAAGGGACATGCATTTATCCATGAGAAAGAGAGCAGATAGAAGAACAGTCCGCAGTGAGGAATATGTCAAATGTTTCCTAATTGAGTCCTATCAATCAAAGCCTATAGCAGCATAACTGAGGTAGTAAAGGACTCAAGGTTTTAGTTAAAACAGACATTTAATATTCTTGTTGTGGCTAAAATAATTATTTAAAAGGTTAAAATAGATGTACAGAAAACTTATTTTTAACATGATAGGTTCTTCTGATGATTATACAAAGTTTCTAAACCAGCCTTGATCAGACAACACACTAACAGGTGAGCTAGCGGGGAAAAACTGCTGGCTGTTTCTCAAGATAAAGCAGGTATCTGCCAACCAAATGGTTCATAGCTCAATTATTAGCCTTTGTAGGGTTTTGTCTTCGGGCAAAGGGGAATTAAACACAATTTTCTTAGATGTGTGACAAGTTTCATTGGACATAAGCATCTGCCTATTAAATTATTGTAAATTGTACATAAAAACAGCTTGTTCACTTCATTGATAGATTCAACAAAATCGTGAAAAAATCTTTAATAAAGAACTCAAAGTCTCTTTGAACAATGAAATTGTAATTCATTAAAATAATATGAGATATTTAAAAGCCCAAAGTACAACGATGTTTGCATTTTATGACGGAAGATAAGCAGTTTTTGGTGGTTAGATTCCTAAAAAAGTCAGATCACAGCTCAAATGCAGAAAGAAACAAGATAGTATCTGTAAATTCTGGTCTTGGCAATGGAGCTAATGATACTGAATAAGTTGGGATGAGAAGAAGATGATGAAGATGAGGATTTGCACAACATGAACAACAAAGTGGTGAAATTTAAAGGAAGTTTACACTGCATTAGACGCTTTGGTCCAAAGTTAATGCAGATGAAAAGGATCAAGCTTTTGCTTATCAAACCAAAAACACATTAATTGTGGTGAGATCTGTCCACAGCTCTTCTTTGACCTGTGTGTAAAACAAAAATGTGCTGCAGGTATGATCGACTCCCCCGGCACTCAGGACGGCAGCTCTCTGCGCTCTCTGATAGACAAACCTCCGGTGTGTGGAAATTCCTTCAGCCCACTGACTGGCACTATGCTCACAGGCTTCAGACTACACACAGGACCGGTATGATGATGAGCTCCAAAGACCCGCTTCTAACCTGCTGACATTTTTCTCCACTCTTTTCGCTGCATAACAGTATATATAGTCTTCATTTTGAGTATTGTAACATGCAAACTTTCTTTAATATGTTGATGAAATTATTTTTTGTATTTATTTTTTATAAGCTCCCAGAACAGTACAGACTGATGCACATACAACCGCCAAAGAAGAAGAGCAAACACAAGCACAAGCATCATCGGCCGCAAGATCCATTACCCCAAGGTACAGCACAAACTCCACTTCCCATGCACGACTGCCCCGCAGGTTGAGCTCTCTGATCGCGTTCTGTGTTTAATGCCACAGAAACTCCATCAGACACTGATCCCAAGAAGAAGAAGAAAAAGAGGGATGACGATCCTGACCGTAAGAAAAAGAAGAAAGATAAGAAAAAGAAGAAAGTAAGAAACCTTTCTTTGGTCGTTCTATGTGTAATGAACCACAAACCTGATTTATAGAAACATCCGAAATTCTCATATACAAGCAACTTTCTGTCTCGTACAATTAAAGCAAAAACCTGCATTTAATTTCCTGAAAAAGAAGGCTCAACAGTCACTCCCATTCACACACACACATTTACACACTAATGGTGGCTCCGCTGCCAACCTTCCACGTGCCTAAGGACACTTCGACATGTAGGCGGGCAAGGCAGGAATTGAACCTGCAATATTCCAATCAACCGCCCTACTGCTGCACCACGGTTGCCCCGTAGAACCCAAAAGCGGTCTTAGAAATGTGCAAATGAAAGAGTTTTGAACAGGGAAGCCATTTAGGCGCGTTTATGATAGACTTGTCAGTGGAAGTGGTCGTGTTGCTGGGGCGGCGTGAATGCAGCTGCAGAGTGAAGAACATGTGAAGCGCAGTTCATGTCTAGTGGCCGTAAAGATTTTCAGTTTTGTTTAACTATGCAACCTTAATGGACATCAGTTTGGCCGTTTTTTTTTTTCTTCTTTCAGTGCAAGTCTTTAAACTTTTGAAACGCTTTCTCATTGCAGAACCGCCACAGTCCCGATCACCCCGGTCTCGCTGGATCACAACCAAACAGCAACAGCCTCAGATAGACAAGAGCTCACTGTGTGTATGTCTGATTGTTTTTGTAAGAGGAAGTGTGTTTTCGCAGGTGAATGTATTAATAAAAGGATGTTTAAAGAGAGAACTAGCTGTATGATCGTGTGTGTGTGTGTGTGTGAAAGTGAATGAGCAGCAACACAGGGGAAGTGAATGATGGAGATGTTGCAGAAGAGAAAACAAAAATGTGGATAAACTGTGTTTGAGAGGTTACTGTACATATTTTCTTTAACTTTGTTGTAACACCTTTCACCATATGGCCAAAATTAAATAAACTATTATTTTTGTTTGCATTTTTTTGTTAAAATCTTGAAAGAGAGTTGTTTATTTTTAATATTAATTACATGTATGCACACAGAAAAACAAGACATCCAGATTAATGTATGGATTTAGTTATCCATTATCAATCGCAGCAGGAAATACAAGTGAAGCTTGATAACACTTCAATGAAGCAGTGATAAAGGAAAGTGTAGTCCTGGCAGAAGGCAATAGACTACGATAAAAAAGAAAGTACTACCGTCACTGTATTTGTCTTTTTTATGTACAAGTTTTTTTTATTCTAAGAAACCCAAACATAAGCAAAACCAGAACTAACCAAACTTGTGATGTCAGCACACTATCCTATCCTGAGGTCAACTTCTGAGCAATTAACAATGTTTACAGTACCAGAAGATGGCTTTGACATTCAAAGAAATACATTTGGTCAATCTTATATTCTACTTTAGGACAGGCAAGAGAAAATCAAAAGTTAAAAAGCAGAATTCATTTCAAATGAAAACAGGAAAGAATAAAACCACACAGCACTAAAAATGACCTAAAAAATATACAATGCATCAGATCTTTTGACTTTTCCAACATATACATAATGGATTTTTTTTTAGTTCGCCTCGACGGCCTCTTTTTCTGCAGCTGACTGACACAGAACAATGGTAGGGGGCAGGTAGGTGGTCTGATTTCATGTGAAATGTGAGACTACGTAAAAAAAACCCCTCAACATTCGGGTATCATACTTTAAAATACTTTACACATCCATAGCCAGTAAAGCAACAGAAATACTTTACAAAAATAAGCAACAAATGTGATATTTACAAAAAAAAGAATGAATTTTGGAGAATTTTTGTTGCTTCAAAATTAAGGGAAACACGTGAAGCTGATGGAAAATCAATAGTGTTTTTCTATCAAGCATCTAAAAAAATAATATTCCCTTTTCATTGCTATTGCACCTAAAGTGCAAAGAGACACTTGAATACAAGTTTTACACACAAACGAGTTCATTTCTGCACACAGGGCAGGCTAAAGTGTTCCAAAGTACCAGCAACGTCACTCATACTTTTCCTTTAGAAATTTGTTCTGTGTAAAACAGATTTACAGAAATGTTAGGTCCAAGCTGTGTACCCCACCTCCCACCTGAGGACAATCCCCCAGCCCCAGCCAACATCAGGTCACACCTGAAGAACTTTGAGGATGTTACTTTACCCCCCTAACTTGGATGTGGTTAAATGTATCGTCTTGTCCTTTGGATTGTTTACATTTGTAGTAATGTGGGGGGAAAATGGACTGAGAAAGGCTTGTGTTTAGGACTGAGGATAGAAAGGAGGTAGATGTGGTATCTTGACAAGCAGGTGTCTGTAAATGTGTCAAAACAGTCTGGACTCAAAATATCATATACTGCTGTCTAAAATGATCAAAACGTGCACTTGATTATGCATTTGCAATGGAAGTGTGGGAGAAACAGCACAAACATCTGTACAGACTGAATAATTAGGCACACTTTCATCAAAACACTAGATAAACAGTATAACGTTTCTCATATCTTTTGGTTGCTCTTTGGTTCTAGCAAGTGTTGTGTTGATTGTCGGAACACTAATGGAAAGTATTTCAAGTAAAGTGATATTCTCAGTCTGTCTTTGCATATGTTCGCACTCTTACTTTATGGCTTTGACTGACACTAATTTGGCTCTTGGACCTAAAGCAAAAATAAATAAACAGCAACAAATGTTAATGACACATGCACTCCCGAAATCACAAGCTAAAAAAGTCCACGGTATGTTGTAACACATAGAGCTTCTGAGGGGAGATAAAAAGACAAAGAAAATTAGTACTGATTTCTCTTGCACACAAGAAAGTATTTGGTGTTCACGAGAAAGAAAAGTATGTGTAGCGCTGCAATGGATCAAAGCAGGTGTTTTCCCTGCACTGAAACAAACCACATGACTGCAGAATTTAGTTTTAGATGACGTTCAGAGATAACACGACCGTGACGCTGGACATGCAAAGCGTCAAAGTAAAATAAAACTCAATAAGTTCACGTCAATGTGACGGGGTGTGTTTTTATTGTGTTAATTCTGGGTTTTGTTCTGGACTGTAACGCTATGAGTGGAAAGTCCGAGGACCTTAAACTTCGTAATTGCAGAATAGGCCATGGATGTCCACCTAGTATCTGGCATTGCTTGGCTTTATCTGTGCCGCAGTGGGAGCGGGGCGGGACAAGCCACCAGGAGGCAGAGCAAGAAAGCGACGGGGGATTAATCAGCACAAGGGTGTGGACGCCATGCACCCCTCTTTGAGCCTCTGGTCATTTTAAAAGGCCAAAGGACTCTTTGTGCCTGGTAGAGCCTCAGACTTAATTCAGGATGTTTCTTGTACACCAAATACTTTCTCGCAATCACCAGTTACTTTCTTGTGTGCAGAGGAAACCAGTACTATTTTTTTTTTTTTACTTCTATGTCCGTTTACGGGCTTCATGGTAACAAGATACCTTGGTGACAAGCAACATTGACACCAGCAATAAAGAATTTTCTGGTCAAAAGAAAATATTGCTGTTAAAAAGTTCCCCCAGTCTTCTACTCTGTGGAGGTCTAGGCTTCAGTAGCAGCGACTCCATTGCTGTGAGGTTTGTGGCCGTTGGCTTCAGCCTGCTTGAGGGCCTGCATCTCCTGACAGGCCGGCTGCTTGTCTCTGACAGCCTTTTCTTTCAGCAGCCTTCTGCGGTGCAAGAACAGGTAACCTGGCAACAGGAAGCCGGCGAAGGAGAAGATCAGCAGGCCCACGTTGATCTGAAAAAAGTGGATAGCACAGGTGAAAAAGTTGCATTTAAGGACAGTAAAAGTTAAGACGCTTTAATTTCATTTAGTCTACAACAGAACAAAAAAACCCTAAAACTCCAGTGTTTTTCAGTTGGTTGTGGCTGTTTCTTTTTTATCACAAATGTACATGTCTTAGTCTTTCTCCCATTCATTTTGCTCACATGTGTGTTAATGCAAACAATTAGCTGAAGATATGATATAAGATATATTTTGATTCAGTTATTTTCACCCTGTTTTTAGAAAGTCAAACTTGTTAGGTTAACAGAAATGCTGACAAAGCAGTGCAAGGGGACTTTTACAATGAGAATTTGAATGCTTTTAGGGTTGTGTTCTCCTATTTTCTCTCCTTAAATAAAACCCTTCTTACCTCTCCACTCAGGCAGGACACCCGAGTCTATCCAGACCTGAACCTCTCGCCATAAGAACAGCCTTTTTTCCTCTTTCCATAGCACACATTAATAGAAATAACTTCATATGTAAATAATTAAGTCAAGTCTGTTTGACTTGCTGCATTTGCATTTATGTTAAGCATAAACAATTAAGCATAAATAAGAGTAAGACATCAGTCTTACTTTTGTTTATGCTTAATTACTTCTCTGCTTTATTTTAACACTGATCTCTACAAATAAATCCTAGTTGGTGAGGGTCACACTTACCAATATAGACAGCAAATATATTTTCATTCTGGCAAATATTGTTTAAGCCTAGATGTAAAATGTTCTTTTTTGATAAGGCCTATGGCTATGGTTGTCCTTGTTGACTCTTAACCATGACTTTAGCCACATCTACAGCTTTGACAGGCTTCTAAGGAATACGTTTGTCTCTGTTTGCCTCATAACTGATATTTGAGTATTTTAGTGTTTCTTTTCTTCCTTTTTTTCCTGTTCTCTTTAAACCACAACAGCAGATGGTCACCGTTACCGAGACTCTGCTGGAAGTTGTTGTTTGTCCTAGGATTACACTGGAAAGGTTTGATGGAATTCAATTGGTCACGTTTATGAACTCATTTGGTTGTAAGCATTTTGCCTGACAGGAATTGACTGACAAAACTTTATTATAAAAATTAATAAACATCTACAATTTTTTGGAAAACCCTAAGAATGAGTCAAATCAAATTTATTTTTAGATTTGAACAGAAGGTAGTGGTTTGCTATTTCAGAATACCCACTGCTCAACGAATTTGTCCAGCAAAAATGATTTTATGGATTCGAGCTTCCAAATTGTGCTTGTAATTCGTTTTTTTTGGGGTGTTATTTTCACTCAAACAATGTTTCACACTGAAATCAGTGACACATTTCAAGTTGGTCACTTTTGATGTTAATAGGTCTTTATAGCTCAGAGTAGCATTTGCAGGCATGCAGAAAGTTCCTCACCCAGTAGCCGTTTCCATGTAGATGCCCGACCATAATGATGAAAAGCGGCTGCTGCAGCAGAGCTACCACAGCACTAATAAGGGACTGGAGGCCTGTTAGTGTGCCAAAGTGATTGGATGGATAGCTGTGGGGAAAAACACGACCCGTTAACACTTAGAAATACCATTTGGAATTAAACAGAGTTGCTCAATAATCACCATTGTAATAAATTATAATATATATTCATTCATATCTTCCTTTATTGTGGATCCAACACTTATAGTAATTACTGCCAGAAACTACTAGCTTTCTTGCTGACGAGGCTCCAGTAGACACATCTACTGTGGGATTTCTTTATTAAACACAGAACTGAACAAATTGTGCAACAACAGAGGAAGTTTTTCCAGTTGTGCCAAAAAGCACGCCCGTTTTCTTTGCAGCACCGTAGTTTCTGCACATGCATAATGCAGCAGACCCATCTGGTAGCTTTTATCACATTATAAATATCTGCTGTTTATATGGCGCGATGACAAAACTCTAAATGAAACAGAAAGAGCATAAAGTCTCGTTGCTGGGACTTTGATGTTGTATATTTAAAGCATAACACATAAATACCATATTTGCACCTTGTTAACGTAAAAAAGTGGCACTCCTTTATTGTTGTGGAGAAACGTTCCATGCCTAAGGTGCTTCATACTCTACTTGTTGACGTAAATGATGAATTAGCACTCACACAGCAGCATAGAGGCCCCCGCAGCACGAGTGGATGAAGCCTCGAACCATAGTGTGGAGGATGAAGGTCAAAAACTAAACAAAAACAATTTTCCTTGATTAATGTCATTTTAAAATGTTTTTTCTTATCCACATTCTAGTGCCTTGGTGTTTTGTTTTTTTTTTTTTTTGCATTTGAGTGTGAGATACCTGTAGAGGCAGGTTTTCTATAAGGCAGCAGATTCCAAAAATGATTAGCATAATGTTGGTGAGGATGAAGGCCCTCATGGCGTTGGTTAACTTCTGGATCTTGCGGTCTCTTTGAAGCCCACTAGTCAGTTCAACAGTGATTTTTAAAAAAGGGATGCTTGTTAGTCTCACAATAGTGCCAAACTTTAATCAAACTATCAATAACAGTAAAGTGTTTTGTTGCTTGCACCTTTTCTCTTCTCCTGAGGAGACAGCTGTGGTATCAGCACACTCCTTCATCCTCCAGTCCATGATGTAACCAATCAGAGGGCACGTGACCAGACATAGCAGCTGCATCGTACCAAAGATTGATGCGTAGAAATTCACTGAAAAAGTGGAAAAAAAGGTGAATAAATAGACCAAATAAAAGAAGCAAGTAATGTGAGCTCAAAGTCACAGTATTCCAGTGCTCACCTGTCTCTTCTGCCTCTGACACCAGCTTCTCCGATGCTGAAACATACAAGATGACTTTAACAAAATGCAATTTTTACAAGTTTGTTGCAAGATAGGACAATTTTGGGTACTCACGGTGGTCTTTCCCATGAGTCACCAGGAACTCCAGCATCTTGTTCATTGCTCCCATATAGAAGATGATCCTCAGCTGGGTCATACCCATTGTTACCAGACTCCAAAGAAAGATGGGGGAGAACACCGACCGGCGGAAGGGAACACTATCTGGAAGCAGAGGGGAGATTTCATTTATTTCATTAGGTGTTTGCAAAGGTTCTAGACCAGAAGTGCAGAGCACTAATGTATTTCTTGGATTACATTTCAGAATAAATAGACAGAGTCCTAAATAAAAAAGTAAGTCTGTTGCTGGTCTCACTGGGGCTAGTACTTGGTCCGTTTGGAAGCTTCTCTGCAGAGTGATGAACATCTCCATTTTTATGGTTTTCTGTGATGCTCTTTTCCTCAGATGAAGGCAGCTCTTTCATTGTGAGAATTTTGCTGTTGCGGGCAAAGAAGAAGAATGGAGTACGCTTTTGTTATACAATTGTAACGCTGAAAAACACTATGTGACAGGCTTTACCTGTAGTCGACTTCGTCTGGTGTCGGGAAACCTTCTTTGGGCCAGTTGAGGAAACAGTTTATGAACACAAGACCTGCGAGGGCTGCCCACAGCCACATGATCAAGTGGAAAGATGCACCTGCATCGTAGATCACCTGGAGGTGCAAACGTACGAGGGATTAGGCTGCTGAAATATCCTTTTCATATTTAAAGCCATTTTGAAACGGCTAATCAACCTGCCATAGACAGCAGCGGGAACCCAGGGCACATGGGAAAAGCATGCAGGGACACAGGGAACACACATACTCGGCACAGCAGTGGACCAGCGGGGTTTCCGCTCGAGCTGCACTTATTCAACCGAACCAATTTACCTTTACGCCAGGGAAGGTGACAGCAGAGGAGGCGTAGGAGCCGATCATCAGCGACATGATAGTGGAGCTCATCGCACCAAACATGTTAGGAAGCTAAAGAAAACACAAAAACAAAGCAAAACGATAAATCGCAACACTAATCTCACAAGTCCCCCATTAGAACATGAAATGCTAGTATTGGCCAGCAGAGGGCAGCTTAGAGTTTGCACTCAGTGACACCCGCCATCCCTGCAGAGCTGGAAAAAATATTTATTTCCATGACACTGAAGATATAAACCACAGCCTGCATGCCGTTTATGTCTCGAGTTAAGTCACTCACTAACCTCTTGTTCACCATGTATAGTCTTTATTCTTTCAACCCCAACAATTCCCAATTATTGGGATTAAAAGTGTACATACAGTCCAGACGAACCGAGCTGGATTCTTTAACCCCACTATAAGAATGTGTATGACACATAGCAATAAGCACACTGTGGTAGGCACCAACACATCATACATCGACCTATTTACTGCCTTAAGTAGATTAGAAAAACGTAACAATGACCTACTGTACTGGCAGTGAACTAAGTGCTCTTTGATTAGAGCTATAATCACGATTATAACATCACATGGGAAGGATTGCAGTCATGCTTACTATTCTCTCTCGAAGTTTCCAAATTTTTGCTCGCCTCAACTAATCTCCCAGCCGTGCCTAAGTTCGGCGAGCGAGGTCACTGACCCCCCTTCTGTGACCCCCTTCTCCTCACGCTGACCTCAATTTTTAAGACGCGGGCTGAACTCTGTTCCACTGCCTTGTAAGGCACAGACATTTTTAATAATACTAGGTGGTAGCCGCTTTTACAACAATTCGTTACGTTGACATTTGAGTGTGTATCTAAACTGTCATTAACAAACAGCTGCAAACAACACTGACAAACTACAATATGGCTAACCTGTTATCTTAAGCTACCTACTGATTTATGACAGAATAAACCCAAGAAAACCCAGTTACCCTAGAAAGAAAAAAAACTTGAGCTGCAGACTCTGCTTGTAATCCTTTGTGGTATCCTCTGTGATCCATTGTTGACATATAAACACTGATTATAGCAGCTTTTAGTGTAACTGGTATCTAATGTCTTGTAATTACTTCAATAATACTTGGACACAATTACAAAAATGTTTGCATTAACATTAAAGCTCAACAGTTCCAGTATTTTTAGGGTTAAAAACAGTTTTGTTCTATAGTTCATACTGAATAGACGGGAACACATGTGAAGAAGCTGGTAAAAATGCAGCACACACACACACACACACACACACAAAACCACCCAAAAGGGAATTTTGAACATTTGATTTACGTATTAGTAGCACACATTAATCCTGTTTCCTAGTTCTGCTCCAGCCATAAAAGGTCTTTGTCAAATGTTCTAGCTCCACTAAAATTCCAAGAATTTCTTTCCGCTTCTGAATCCAGCAAGTTTCAAGAAAGCAGATCCGAGGACAACCTTTTTTTTTTTTAACCAGAGTGGATTCTTGTTTGCGTTGTTTGTGTGTGTGTAGGCTGATGTCTACCTTTTGCTGACAGTACTCTGACAGTTTTCGGCTGGCAGGTTATAAAGTATTTCCATGTTGCACTGGGTACCATGAGTTCCCTTTGAGAGCTGGCAGTTAAACGGGGAAAAAAAAGTTTTCCCTTAGGATTATGGGAGGTCAGCAGAGTCTGACTGTCTGCACAAGGTGAGAAAACCTCACAGAGAACACCCGTCTTCATTCAGGACTTCTGAGAATTCTTACTTCACATCACCCAAATCACATTAGGTGGAAATCTGAGGAACTGATGCCACATTTGTCTGAGCACACAGGAGTTTCTGAATCTCTTACTAATGTTAAAGCAAAGAAGCTCTTGCAGTGTGAGATGTCTACCACAGGATGCGTGATTCCAAAACGCCGACATCAACCATCTCGTCTGGGATGATGGTGTGATGACATGCATGTGCCAGCTTTCAGGGCCTTGCAGCACGTGTCTCTTATTTGAACATGTGACTGCATGGCAACACATAAAGGTCAGCTGGTGTCAAGAGAGTCACACACAAACAGAGCTTTGGTCCAATTTGTTCCGATTAATCAGTTCAAGCTATGCTCCTGCTGTGCCCACTCACTTGGGCGTTGACAGACTTTGGCACATAGATTAATTAAGACTTGAATTGCTGAGTGAAAGGGGGAAATTGCAGATTAATTGGTATGGATCCTTGTTTCAGATCTAATTATTTGGGGAGGAATGAAGATTTTTAGATGATGAAAAGGATTCGGTGTCAGAAAGGACAAGGATAATAAAAAAATGGAGTGGGAGTACGTTTTTGGATGGATCTCTCTGAGCTGCAGCTGCAGTTTATAAATCTTTAGCAAACCCAGCAGGAGATTTCAAACCCCAGCTGATTAACACCGGCTTCTCCTTTCCACCTCCACTCTGCCACAGATTGGTCAAACGGTCATCTCTTGCAGCGCTCGTGTCCAGCTGTAATGATCTTTCGTGACTCCAACAGTGGTCGAGCGCTGAGGAGCTTTTGAAGTTTCTTCATATTTGACCTCTGGCATCATTACATGAGTGGGGCTCAGTTCCCTGTCGTGACTTCTGTTTGCTGAACAAATTTTTACCAACGACTTTAAAAGCTGAAGCTCGGAACAACTGAGAACACATTTATCATCAGCATGTGAGCTGACATGCCCCTGCCATTTCTGCTAATCCTGCAGGACAAGTCCCGAGGAGAAAGCAGGAGGATGCCTATCCTCATTCCTCGAATGCTGACATGGAACAGAGGGAGCCCAGAGCTCGCAGCCAGAACAAAGCTGAAATAGACTATAACATTCTAGTTCCCATCAATAAACAGAGGCGGACAGAGAGTGTTGATTTCTGCTGCTTTTCCATTGCTTTTCCAGGTAGTTACTTGGTGAACTGTAACTGACTTTAGTTGCTTTTATTTCAAACAGGCCTTAAACTGAAAGTCAGAAGGTTGTCCCTAAACCAAGACACAAAAAAAAGGTAAAAAGGTTTCACAAGAAACCAACTTATTTTACACCAACATTATTTTGTATGCATCCTTGCCTTATAAATTTGTTATAAATAGATTTATAAGCATAATCCCAAAGGAAGTGTTAATGTTACATCTTCCAAAAATAAAGCTGTCTTCTTCTAACATGTCTGTCTGCATCTTTAGTTAGTGTTCAAGGTTTGTCTTTCGCGTAGATGCCAGAAAACGGCATCAAGATCCCCAACTGAAGTGTATGAGCCTCAAACAAAGATAACATTCTTGTACTAATTATTTGAGATTAATATTAAAGAAATAAAAAAGCAGATGTGAGCTGGGGTTGTTTCTATGTAGTGATGTTCAGCTGCAGGGCTGAGTATCGTCTTCAGCAGATCAGAGAGGACGATGGAAGAAAGTCTTTTTTGTATTTCTACAAATTTCTTTTTCTATCAAACTTCTCTTAATGGGACCTCTATAGAATTTGCAGTGTTACATTTAGAGCTCAGGTTTTGTTTTTTATTAACCCCCACGTCTGGTGCATAGCAAGCAATTTACTTCAAACAACAGGACACCAAACTGACTTCAATATTTTCACTTGTTCTCCAGGTTTTCTATAGTAAAATAATAATTTTGTCTCCTCTTTAAGTTGGTAAAACTATAGCAGCTTCTTGCTTCATGCACAATATCAAATACTGAAGTTCTACTTTTACTTTTGAAGTACAACTTTCTGTTTTTTTAAGCTGGGCTATAGCCAACACAGAAAAAGCCTGCTGGGAAAAAAAAAATCAGACTAAACACTAACAAACTTCACACAACAGTAATACGTGTGTTTCCTTGACTGTCAAGGTGATTAAATAGAACTGGATGGTCATAAGAAAGAAACATTAAAATGTGTCCTTGAATATTTTGAGCAGAGGTAAGTGGGCTGAGCTTTGATGAGGGTGTGTGGCGGACCCCAGGCTGTCATTGGTGGAAGTTGAGTGACATACTTTCCACCTTTGAGTCGTCATGTGCAGCTCAGACGCACAGGACATTCTGCATGGTAAACAAGAGGTGATAATAAAAGCCCAGCGGCTGATGTTGGTACCAGCTGACACATCACAGCTAAACTCACATGCCTGACAGGAGATTAAACAAACACTGCTCCCAGTCACAACACCGTTCTCCAGAGCTGAGGTCAACACCGGCTTCAGGCACGTTAAGGCCGTCAACCAAACATTCATACCTATCTGTTCCAGGAATAAACACTAAATTTAAACGGGCTTATAGCATGAGTTATGTAACCCCATTAAATGGGGGACAGTGAGAGGTTAGTGGCTGGGTTTGGAACTTTTCACATGATGTGAATGTTTTTGACGTAAGGACACTGGAACCATCATCAATCATTTAAACACTGAAGGACTCCTTTGTTTGCACCAACCAGTACCTCTAATAACACCACCCCCTTAAACTAAATGGTCATTTAACCTGCAGGGATTTTGGTATTTTTTATTAGTCAATAACAAGACATGACATCATTTTTTAATTACTTATTTCTATACTTTTAACACTATTCCATCATATGTAATCTAGATTATTTCTTTACATGGTGCAAGATTCAGGCAAAATTTGCTGAAATTCATCTGTATTTTGTGAAACACAGATGTTTAATGGAAAAAGAAAACTGTAATTGTTCTCAAGCAATGTTCACACCGCCCTCAACAACATGCATTCAAGCACCCTTTTCCAATGAACAGTCTATGCAGCGCATGTAAATGCATGTTTCGGACGTTCGAGTTCAAAACTCTCACTTTCACACTAAGCTACGCAAGTTTCTACAACTGCGGCTCTTGGTCATTGAACGCACATAGCAAATTAAACAAGGAGGAACTTTGACCAATCAGGGGCTTGGATTTGGAGATGACATATGGCTGGTGTCCCCTTGAGTTCACAGATGTGCCAACCGTTTAAAAACTGATCATGAAGTAGAAATGAATAATTACAGAATTCTATAACATCAAGTCTTTCATATATCAGAATAGAGCTGTGAAACAAAAAAGCCTGAAGCAATATGAGGGCCGGCCATGGTGCAGCGGTAGGGCAGTCGAACCATGGTCACAAGATTGTAGGTTCAATTCCCGCCCTGCACGCCCATGAGTCGAAGTGTCCTTGGTCAAGACACTGAATCCCACCTTCCCTCTGGTGGCAGGCGGGCGCCTGTGTTCGGCAGCGGAGTGAACCGCCACCAGTGAGTGAATGCGTGTGTGACTGTAAAGCTCTTTGGGCCTTGTAGGTAGAACAGCGCTTTAAAAGTATACACCATTTACTATATTAGCCAGATTTGCACCATATTGATATTTTTGCACCAAGCTTAAATGTTTTCTATTAAATTGATCTTTACGGAAAAAGACTAACTGAAAGAAAGATGCAATTTATTTACTTTAGAAAAGGCTGCTTTTTCTACATAGTGCTGCAGTTCCAGAATAAGGAAAAGAGTGATCTTTTGTAATAATTCCCAGTGCTGTCCTTTTTTTGGAAAGTGTAAAATCTTTAGAGGTGTTTGGGCAAAAGCAAACTCTCAAAGTTCAGATTCAAATATTGGGATGACATTCTTTTCTCTGCGGTGTGTCTCACCGTGATGGAGGTGAAGGTCAGGCAGATGCCTCCAAAGCCGTTTAGGGAAAGCGCCAAAAAAATGAGCGCGGATAAAGCTGGAGAGAAAAGACAAGAGTACCAAATCACTCTTCACACTCAAATGATGCACAAAAATGAACAGAATAGTTGAAGTTGGAGTTATTTTGGTTCTATAAACGTAACATTTTACAACTTTTAAATGATAAATCAACATTAACCAAAAAGGAATGGGCTGAAGCATCATGCTTATTAAATAGTTAATAGTCTGTTTTCTGCTTTGTACTCACCATGAGGGTTGTAGACAGACGCGGCCATAATGATGCATGAAAGACCAAAACATGAGCTGCAATGAAACAGAAAAAATGAAAAATAAAAATAAAATAAGCTCACAAAAAGTTTCTACAACTTTATAAAGACAAAAAGTTTAAAAAAAAAAGATTTAACCAACAAATTCAGCATGAGAAGTTGTTCTTACAGATTGTCAAACGTTTGTCAAAAGTGATAAATGGCTGCCACTTCTTTAGAAAAGGGGAATCCAGGTACAAAGACAGGATTTACAGCAGCTGTGGTGTAGAGGTAGAGCAGTCGACCTCTGATTGAGAGATCACAGGTCTGGTTCCCGCCTTGCCTGCCCGTGTGTTGAAGTGTCTTTGGGCTAGACGAGACACTGAACCTGACATTGCTCCTGGTGGCTATAGGTTGGAGCTGCCATCAGTGTGCGGGACTATGACTATAAAGCGCTTTAGGCCTTCAAGGTAGTAAAGCGCTATATGAATATACACCATTTACAGTTGACACCTGGTGTTTGAGTTTCACACATTTTGAGATTGTAATAATTTAATGCTCGACAAAAGAACGGTAACTGCCTCAGATTTACAGAAGAAATGTGACAGTTTAGCTAATTTTTCATAGCACGAACAGAAACCTTTGGTGTGCATTTTAGGCAAAGGGACTGGGATACTTCTGGAAACTAGTTCTGACCAAAAGGATAAAAATGAGTCAAATACTAACTGGTCCTGCTAGCCCTCAAACTACCAAACTCAGCACTGAAACACTTCCTAACCTTTTCATGGTTTTTCGCTTTTCAGCTATTTTAGTTTTCCACTCACTCACTCTCTAAGTTTGACTTCCTTGCCTTTGGTTAATTCCCTTTCCTTTCACACCATACATGAACTGCACCAGAATTCACTTACTAACAGGCCTGAACAATAAAAGGAAAATTCATCAACATCACAATATCATCTGGTGCGGTACGCATATCACAAAAGACGACATAAGCCACGATGAATGGTTGCCTTAAATGTTTACACGCATGCATAGACAGAGAAAGCATTACGTTTATTAAAAAGCCCAAGCGCTCAATATCTACATTATTCTGTTGTGTCTGTATTGTGTTTACTTTTTTTTTTTTAAATAAAACTGTTGCAGTGAAATGGAAATGACATATTAGTCTTCTTGTTCATGTATCAGTCATGTAGTCATCCCAGTATTGATCACCCATATTGCACATCTGACTCATATCTTGAAGCCCTACTTACAAGTAAACCAAGAACCAGATTTTTAGTCATTCAGTCAAAGATCATCTCGTGTGAACGCCTTCCTAGTGAGTAAGACCAAGGAAGCTGAGAGTATTATTCTAATTGAAACTTGGTTCAGAATGTTCCTTAACCAATCATCTTAACCAAAGAGTAAAACCTGTTTGAAGGGCAGACATTGCTAATTATAGCCATCAGCTCTATGGTTGGTTAAAAAAAATCAAGTTTAGCAACAGGTGGGGCGTGAGCAGGGAATTTCCCGCACATGAACTGACTTGAGTTTGTTCCACTTTACCACATCTTCCTCTCTGCCTGAGTCAGTCTACAGTAGGCGCATCGCAAAGTGAAACCACAACATTGGCATGTGTGAGATGTTTAAACAGAGTAGTGTACACACCACATTTTTAATTGCTCGGTTATGTTAATTGAACCACACCTTTGTAAATAATGACAGGAAAAATGTGTTCTAGTTCCAATTGTTGGAATGTTGTCCGTTTACATTAATGAACTGAATTAACCTTTGTGGAAGCTGCTTCAACAGGCAGAAAAAGGTCCTCAGGGCAAAATGTTTTTATCAGAGAGCTAAATCTGCTTGGTTGATTTTAAATTTATAATTTTGAAATCTATACTTATACTATAAATATTGACTCTTTATTTATGTATTAAATAGTGCTTTGGTTCATTCTTGTCTTACAATGTTTTAGTTGTAAATAAAAAGATTGTGAATCCTCTTCTGGCTAGAACATTTGGCAATGATACTTGATATTTTCTAAGCATCGTGCAGCCCATGTAAGTTCAAAAATCTTTTCTTTGAAAGCATTACCTGCCGACTAGTCGTATGGGACGTGGACCGAACTTGTCCATCAGAATGCCGAGTGGCAGGGTTGTGGCGCTAAGCAGAAAGGACCCAATGGTGAAGCCGAGATTCAGCATCTCTTCCTGGTCCACGCAGGTCAGCCAGTGATCCGCATGACCATCGGAGGAATTACCGATCGACACGACCACAGAGTCGTTCTCTGAGAAGATAAGTGAACAAAGGAGATAAGAGAGGTAGAAAATACACACACTTTCTGTAAAAAACCCTTTTACACCCTTCACTGTTTTCATCCATGTTGGATGTGAACAGTTAGCACTCTCAGATGGCATTTATCACAAATAAGTCCAACGATTCATTATAAATGAAACATTCATTCATTCATTCATTTTCTTGACCGTTTTTTCCCTTTCGGGGTCACGGGGCTGCTGGAGCCTATCCCGGCCACTTGTGAGCGAAGGCAGGGGGACAACCCGGACAGGTCGCTAGTCTGTCGCAGGGTAGAATCTCAACAATCACACACCCATTCATTCTCACACTCACACCTATGGACAATTTAGAATTGCCAATTAACCTATGAAGCATGTTTTTGGATGATGGGAGGAGACCCGGAGACCCCGGAGAAAACCCACGCATACACGGGGAGAACATGCAAACTCCACACAGAAAGGTCCCCTGTTGATGTTGTTTTTTCACGTCCCCCAGCTGGGACTTGAACCGGAGGCCTTCTTGCTGTGAGGCAAGAGCGCTAACCACTGCAGCCCTATAAAATAGCCCCTATAAATGAAACAGATTATCAATTTGACTTCTTTTGTTGCTCGTTATAACAACAAATGGCCATCCAACACAACTGACATTGTAGAAGATTCTGCTACTGACGGAAGACATTTTTATAGGGTCAAATTAGGATCACCTTTAGATCAATGAAAAACCAGACTGTAAATTTGAAGAAAAAAAAATTTGAAAATTTGAAAACAAGACATTGTTTTTTCTACACTTTTCTCAGACAGACATGAATATTTTCACATTTTTCTTTCTTGTTTAAACTCTCCAAGTTCCCACCTTCATAGAAAATAAGTCCAGTATTAGAATGAAAACAAGAATCTAATTACAATGAAGATCTATGCAACATTGGCAAGCTGCACGTGTCGCACCTCCAAAAAACATGGCATGAAAGGCATTGATTGACAGGCTCAACAGCGAAATCATGCAGACAAAAAAATCAACCAAAGAGGGAGGAGACCTCGAAAGGTGAAAACTTCCCCCCAAATATTCTATTTTAAAATCCGATTTTCCATTTATTTTATACATTATGAACTGGACAATCTATAATTCCATCATACCTGAGCACAGGTGGGAGTAGAAACCTTCTCTCTTCAGCATGATCAGAAGGGAGCCCCAGCCCAAAAGCACGGCTGAACACAGCAAGTTTTCAATCACCGCAGTTATTGCCATCCACCAACGCCTCCTGTAGGCCTGGCGAAGAGAGGGTGCCATGTCTGCTGATCTAAAGGATTGACAGGGGAGAGAAATTAGAGAATAATCACTTTTGAACATAGAAAATCAGTGAGACACTGCTCATTTCAGTTTGTTCAGCCAATAAGGAGTAAAAAGCCACTGTTACACCCAGATTATGCTAAATAAGTGAAAAAGGGTGTGCATGTTAGACTGTTAAGCTTTAGTGATTCACACAGATCAAGGTAAAGCCTAGCTTGAGAAAAATTTGAAGCAACACTACAGTTCGGCTTCAGTTTTACTGTCACAGTTCAAACCTGGTTCATAATACAGATTCTGGGCGATGCCGCCTTTGTGTAAACACTCATGAATGTTCAAACAAAGAAGGATGACCTGTTGAATGAGATCAGGTCAGTCGTGACCACCTAGAGAACATCGGTCACTTTAACCAAAGGCTGTACAGTGCAACAGATCCCTGTCGCACATTTTAAACAATATGATCTAAAAATAGTCAGCTCCTCTCGTCAAACCAAAAAAAAAAAAAAAAAGGGGTGGAAATGACAACAATCACAACCTTGTAGCGGAAACTCGGCTTAATGAGGGCATTTTGCCAGCCTTCTGCCTCTTACAGGAGGGACAGAGGGTCCAACAGGACAGATTTGTCTGTGCGTGTGCCTGTCCGGCATGTGTGTAATGCGATTACTTGCAGCCCAGTGAGCTGCCTCTGCGCTGAAAGGAGAGTTTGAAAAGGAGGATTTCTTTGTAATTGACACCCCACGATGAAAACCCAGTATGCACACACAAACTCCCCAACCTTCAACAGCGAAAAGCTGTTTAACTCAGTAATGTAAATACAAAAGACCTAAATGAAGTTGCTCAGTGGGTCAAGACAGTAAAGAGGAACACTTTTGGGGGGTGGGAGAGCAAACATCTGCAGCTTTTTTCTGTCTGCAGTTCTGCAGGTGCCAAAAATATGAGACCGGTTTTTATTTAAAGCTAATCTTTTTGATTAGCATTGTTTCAAAAACACAATATAAAAACATATCTACTAAAAATAGATAAAACAAATGTACAGAAACAAAAACAATCAAACTAAATACATTAGTTTAATGTTGGAAGCTATGAAAAACACCTAATACATATGCATTAATATTTGCAGAGTGCTGTGATGTCACAGACCCAAAGCAAAGCAGTTTTTATCTGCTTCCTGTTTCTCAGACTGCATGCTGCAATTTGCAAAAGGCAGAGTGAACTTAACAGGTTTCCCAACAGTAGAAAAAAAATAAAACTTTGGATCAAGAAGCTCACTTCGCAACTAAAATTATAGCTCCTGTCAGAAACTAATGTCTCCTAAGCTGTGTTGTTATTTAGCTTCACCTTAAATCCCACAGAGTGTTTGAGAAAAAGAAGGCCTTTCTGCAAATGTTTGATCAGTGCACAAACTGAAGTAAGAGGTCACAGCTAGAGAAGGAAACACAAAATCAATTCCCTTTTTATGAAATCAAGTAAAAAGGATTACCAGTATTTGTTTACTTGCTGAGTCCGGACCTGTTTTGCACTTCCTCCAAACAATCAACCAGTTTCCTATTCCATTTGTTACAGACCTAATTTTCTGTGAGAACCTGGAAAATTTACAAGACTAAGTATGAGACAAAACTTATATCTTCCTTCCTGGATGCTCTTTAGAAATGTTAGTGGAACCACTTGGATTTGCTTGACAAGACTCAAGTGCTGACAAAACTTCCAGGGTACAGAAGTAAAAGGGAAAACTACGCTTTTTGCGAAATTGGAAAATAGAATGTAACCTGTTCGATACTGTCTGTAGATGATATAGATATGTTTGCTAACATAAACAGATTTCCAAATAGGATCAAATCTGTCAATGGTTCAGCTAGCCCAGAACTAACAAACTAATCCTCAAGAGCTACAACCCTGCAACTGATTGGTGCTTCTGACTACCTAAATCAGGTATGTTCAGCCAATCAGGACGTGGAATAACTTGAGTCAGCTAATCAGCAGCAAGTTGGGCAGGTAGGACAGGAAATCAGGCAGGGTTGGTGCTACGGAAAGCCAAGGTCCATATCTGATCGTCATCAGAGAGGGTTTTTAGGTATTTGGCCAAAGCTAACAGGTCTTCAAAAGTCTGATGATTGATGCTGGTTATTGTTTGTTACCATATATGTGCTCTATTGACTTTATGTCTTTACCAGAGATAGGAGTGGACATCCTTTCCGAAGAGGTGATTTAAATCAATATCCTAGTTAACAAAAACTAAAAACTGATAAAAGCAACTTCTGAGCTGTATTACATTTTTTGTACTTCAAGTTATGGGAGACACAGAATCTGTTGAACAAACTGTATAGAGAACTCTAAAGGGTACAAAAACATTGTTGACTGTTGACAGATTAAATATTTAAGCCCAGATAGTCTGAGTGACCGCTGAATGATTCAGTGCCCTATAAATCATTTAAAACTAATTCTCCTTAATGAGCATATATTTAATTAATTCAACAAAAGTACAAATATATGAAAAAAATATACCTGACCACTGATCATTCATGTGATTTTTCAAAAATATCAGTTATTTTCAGGAAAAGAAAACACAAGTTTGGGGGCTTTAGTTTTGGGATCAAGTGTTTGTGTCTCCAGGCTCTGGCCAAACAAGCACATGTGAGACCCATACAGCACGCCAGTATGCAGCCTCCACCTCCTCCTGGTTTGTCGCCTGCTTGGTGCAGGTCGGTTCTTGTAGAAACTGGACTTTGTCATGCGTAAACAGCAGGACTGTTGGTGGTGTGATGATGCCAGAAGGTCAAAGCAACAAAGACTTGCCAAGACGTCAGACATGAAAGCCAGTGTGCTTTTTAGCTTTGGCAGGCGGCTGCAAACTCCTGTCATAACACTGTGAAGTGTGTGTTTGTCTGTGTGATTGGAGGAGGGAGCAGAAGCCTAAACAGGGAGAACACCATATAAGGAAGGTGTTTCCTGAAATACCTGAGTTGAATGATGCAATGTTGCAGGTGTGGAGTTTCCAATGGAGTTTGGGGGTTTAAATGGAAAAATGTGTTTTTTCATTCATAAAATTAAATACAACACACAGAGTATCTCTATTTGTAATTCACAACTCCTCTAAAGTTTCCTGTTCTTCTCTTTCCCTGCTGAGGATATGATGACCTTGTCCGGCTGTGTTTGTCGACCTCTGCGGGACTTTAGAAAACCGCATCACAAACTCTTTGTCCTCACATGTTTTTAAGAAAATACACCAAATGTTCCCCACGGAGCACACGCAACACTTGGAGGCTGCCCGGCCGGCAGGCAGCTGTTACACGACCAGGACCTCAGCCCGGGTCCGGTTACTGAGGAGCGCTGCTGCGGCGTTCACTTACCGCCGGTCATTTCGTAATTATCAGTTATAGTAAAACCACAAGCAAAAAAAACTTATGAAGTTTATCTGAAGATTTCGATCAAAAAGTTTATCAAGCATCGTTCGGTAGATACAAATAATTAAATGAGTGATGGTGGGATAATAATAGACTTTGGGACGCAACTTGGCTGCTGCTACAATGAGGACTTATTGTTTAAACGTATGGCTTCTCAGTTTGACACAGTTTTAGTTTATCTAAAAACATATTCTTCCATCCTAAAGACAATAACCAGATTTTTTTGTTTACTGATTTTTATAGTAATGTTTAAGGATTACGCACGGATGCTCCCATCAGGGGGGTATATAACCGGCGTTTGAAACACTATAAGTTTTTAAAATTTATTTAACAACCAGAAAGGTTCCATGACCATCTTCTAAAAGGTTGTGCACAGCATCAGAATTTCTAGATCTAAATCACATTGTGATTAATACCGATAAAAGTACATATACATTTGGGTTTTCCGCATGGTAAGTAAAGGCATCTGGATGGACAAACGCGTCCATTGTTTCTGACCAAACACAGAAACACGCTTCTTTTTTTATTTGACAGGAATGAGCGACACAAACCTTCTTATGGAGGGGGTTTCCCTCAATCTTCTTCCAGCATGAGTTCTATTATTTACGCGCCAGTTTAACACTACAGGAAGGAAAGACTAAATGAGGAAATATCTCTGTGAGAGCAGAAAATAATATCCCTCCAAACGTGGGCCTGCTTTCGCGCTAACATTTCACATCTGAGCCATTTCATTTCTGTGAAATAAAGAAAAAACGTTATGAATGAATCTGTCTAATTTCCGCGGGTTAACAAAGGATGGCCTAAAGAGAAGTTGTAATCGTCTGCTTAGCCTCATGCCACGTGTCTTCACCCGGTTTATCCAGCCGCTCTACTTTATTGATATGGACAACTTTTACGCATCAAGATATTTGGGGGAAAGAAAAAGTTTAACCACTTACTCACTTTTGTTGAGTTTTCTTTAGGAGGAAATCTCTTCACGTTAACTTCAGAGTTGCTCTTTAACTCTCAAAAGTCTGACTTTACTTGTATTCCTTTTTAAGATTAATTATAGTTGTTGTTGTTTTTTTAAATCCTACTATTCATTTATTACAGCGTTTTCTTTTGGTGTTTCCGTTTTCTAATGATGTTTCTAAAAACCCTCTACTGAGCTCAGAGCTTCTTCCCTCTCTAGCCATTTACTCTTCTGCCATTTGACTTTTATTTCCCTCCCTCTTTGTAAAGTTTGCCTCTCGTAGGCTCGTAGGGGTGGAGGGAAGTCACGCCCTGTTACACCCCCACAGTATCAGTGTTTCCCCATTGAGTCACTTTCCACGCGCTCACAGTGGTCTACTCTTCAGAAACATAACACAGTGCCATGTAGATTATGTCCATCAATGAATCAATTTGAATATATAAATAATTATATTGTTGAATCGATATTTAAGGAATATTTTATCTTCACGTAGTTTTATTTTTTGGTTTGCACACATAGTTGTTAGTACCTCCCAGCAAGAAGGCCTGGTTAAACATGCTCCTAAATGCATGCAGAGTACAACCAAAAGCTCGAACAGCTTTAAAATATATATGTATTCTTACACTAGCATTAGAATTGGAACTAAAAGTAAAAAAGAAAATACAGTTTGGGCCTTGACTTAATCAAAAATATGAATAAAAGGAAGGAGACTACCTGATCAAGAGAGAATTTAGGGCGTTAATAAGAAAATTATGATGCCAAATTTCTAAAACTTTCTCAAAAGATGTGTTACTATGCTGGATTTGTTTCTTAGTGTGTTTGATTGAGTTACATCTGAACGCATCACTAAGCTCAAAATCAACCTAGGTCAAGGGGTCAGCCACTTGTATGCAAGTATTCGATTGTTCATATATAATTCATATATAATTAATTAGATTTATATTAATTAGATTGTTTTGACATTTAGTATTTCAGTGTTTTGTTTGTAATAGTCCTTCAGTATATCGTTTATTCCATTTGGCTTGGATCATATTAAAATAAAGGAGATTGAAATTGTTAATTAGAACCCAGAAAGGACTGTAGTCAACTTAAGGGAGCCACAGATGGGCCCCTGAGGCATTCAAGAGGACATAAACAATGTAAAAGAAACACTGACCTTAAAAGATATTTCTTCACACAAACATTTAGCTTTTCTAACTATAAAAGGTCAATTTGAGGCACATTAGCAAATAGTTTCAAATGGAACTAAAGTTCAGATGATTGGTGTTACTGAGCCTTCTCCCCTAAGCAATTCTACGCAGTGGAACGTTTTGTGCATTCTTTGTTAAATATTTTGGGAAAGGGCATGCATTTCTGGTTTTTCTAGAAAATTTAGAGTTTTCCTTTATTCTTTTCTTTTTTTTGGTGAAGTCATGTAGCAGAAATGCTTATGAACAGAAATTCAAATCTTTTATCACAAACTTGATCACTGTTGCCTTAAAAATTATAAGAATAAAAAATATATCTATAAAGACGGTTGTGTTGTGCCACATTTTAGTAAAAAAAAACTTTAAATCATTGTGAATACAGTTTAACCGAGAGACAGGGACACAATTCCACAGAATCTGAGTAATTATTGGTAATACACGTAAAATAAATCTGGTAATTTCAACTTTTAAAAGTCTCCAAATCAAAAACCCAAATTCCAAGATTTTGGAAATACATTTTTTCTGTGTAAGCCTGAACAAAAAATATTTTTCAAACAGATGCAAATTTCTTAGTATTGGAATCAGAGTGAGACCTCATGATCCACATACAAGCAGAAAACATGACAAAACTGCTAATTGAACAAGAGGTTTGCCATCAGACAAGTTGATGTGATGTCTTGCATGTGAAGTTAATTTGCCAGAAAGCCAAAAAAGGATTCATAAAATCTGTACCAAACTTTTCATCATCTTGAAGTTGGGCTTTCTCTGGTCTGTGAATTTGCGTCCCAGGCCTGTAAGCTGGACCAAGGACAGTATTTCCCCAAAATAGATGAAATTATTTCTAAGGTGGTTGTAGTTGAGGCTGCATAGTGCAGTGGTATACTTTTGTTTGACAGCCAAAAACCTGAAGGTCAAAATCTTTATTTTGATATGTGTCTGCCCCTTTTCGGTTATTTTTATCTGAATTTACTCCACATTAAGTTCATTCTAAATAGAAACGACTGAGGGTGAGTCACTATTACCAAAGACATTTTTTCTGTCTGCCTTTCATATTCCTATACTACAACCCCCCTGACCCTGACCAGAGTCAAGCTGTGAAAGAAATGGGTGAATTACGCTGTTGGTGGTGTTATAAAGAGGACTTCCGCCAGCTTATTGCATAAAATCACTCAAGTAAACATTAATCCTCAATAACCCTTTTGTGGGCTGTCATTTTTAGTTATTTATTTCAATAGAGCTCTGTTAATTCATTATTCTAATTTAAGGTTCTTAACAAAAGAATTAAACTAAATCTGACAGCAAAATGTGTACTAAAGCTCCTCAGGGAAGTCTACAGGACTCCTCCTTAAATCTGCAGCAATTTTCTGTGGTTTGGCCAAATCAGTCACGGTTTCACAGTTTGTCAAGGAGCATTTGCTCCTGCAGCAGCTGTAGACCGGGGAACTTTTGGCCTTAGTTTCTTAATGAAATAATCCTGCTGGAATTTCTGTGAGCTGTCTCCAACTGCGACACCTGTAAACATAACCCTTAACCTCACCTGCTGAGTGCAACATCCCTGTAAGCACATCAAGTTAATGCTCAGGTTAGCAGTGTTGAACTGGTTATTCTGCAGGGACATCCAACAGGCACAGGATGTAGTCTATGTAAAATGCACTGAATGGAAACATGAACAGCATAACTTGTTCATAGTCACATGTTTCCTTTTTTAAACAATGCTCCCTGGTAATATATTGTATAGGATTGCAAAGTCGTTTCTTTCTCTTTTATGAAGTGCCATGTTTGCTTGGAAAATGCATTAATTTGATAAAACTCTTTGAAAAACTGTTTTTAATGCACTTTGGGGATGTTACTACAATAAACAAGACTACATTTTTGTCACAGAAGATCATGGAATAAATACACATCTAAGTGAGATTGGGTTAGACAGGAATGGCCTTTTGTAACCCGGATCAGTGCCCCACTCACAGCAGCAGATCTGAAACGCCTGGCCGCTCTTATTGTGGTGGGGCCAGTTTCCATTATTAACATCCGGGTCAAAACGTCACTTCCTGTTATCCTAGCTTCGGCAACCGCTGGACTGCTGTGTATGGCTGCTTTTCTCACAGCTGTCCGCTATTAAAAACCTAAACTAAACTTTGGTTGATGTCAATTATCTCACTGGATCGACAGAACAAACTTACTCTTCGGCGAGTTATACTATCGCGAGTCACACATGGCGGCACAGCAGTATCGCTAAGGCTCCCTGCCTCACATTAAAGTTACACAAGTAGTTGTGCGGCTAAATTAAATACAGGTTGTCTGATTATTCTTTTTGCCATATAAAATCGGAATATCCAGTTCATGATTGCTTTCCGTTTTGTCCGTACGGACTTTTCAACGTAGTTTTTTTTCTTTTTCGTGTGCCTGGTCGACTAATGTTTTGAACCCATTCATTTGTTTTTCTCCTTTAGATACTGACATGATTAAAAGTGCACTAATGTTTTGAATACTGCTTGAATCATTGTTGAAGCCCATTGATGATATTATTTGAAACCTATTGGCATAACTCTGGAACTTGAAAGTAGATTCCTGAAACCCTGTTTGGGGCCTTTGCCATTTATGAAAGGTTGTATGCCATATAGCTGATTACTGTATTTAAAACCAACACCAAAGAAAAAGGAACTTCAAAAAAGATACTGTACACTATCCTTGAGTGGATGTCTGAACACTCCATCCTCCACTGTCCCATCCATTTTTCTTCTTCTTTGTTTTAAAACAATCAATTGATTACTTTATTCCTGTGTTGCGTTTTCTATTCACACACTCAGGGCTCCATCAGATAAACATTTGTAGGATCTTTTGTATGTCGGTGCAAGCAAGCCTTTCACTTTTGTATGAGAACATTTCGTTCCATCTCTAAAAAGAAACATGAGGACTAAATTGACAATCTACTTCTAATGAGCAGTTTCTGTCCTCAAAGATGCAGTTTCTGTGTGTTCTCCACTCTGGAGAAGCCTTATTTTCTCAGTTCACGCACAAACCTCTACCCAAACTGGGTGGGTGGGTCTGTTGCATGGAAACCTTTTTAAAGCCAATCCTGCAGTAAAAGAGCTCCACCTGCTGGGTATAGAGCAGAAATGACTTAATGGGACAGTCAGTGGAAAGTTAATATGGTTTTGTTCACAGCTTAAAAATGGTGCGCTGGAGGTTAAATCTGGATGAATTAGCCAAAGTAATCAAATCTGGGATTGGTTCAAAATTTTGAATGGTACAGCCAAGAAATCATTTCTTAAGTTTGATCCAGAACCCTCAAGGATTGAGTCTTGGATGGTGTGATTTTTTTTCACCAGCTTGTCCAGTTCTCCAGAGTAATTCATTTCCTGTGCTCACCTCAAAGGACTTCAGTTTGCCTAGAAAGAAGAGGCATCATCCTCCAGAGGGCGTCTTACATCCCGACAAACTGGGGTTGATCTGTCCGGTTGCTTCCAATCCATGAGATCCTCTCTTCCTCCGCAAGACCCACATTTATTTCTTAAATAAATATTCTTTGATGCTAAATGCACTTGGGAAGTAAAATAAAATCCTACATCTCAGTTTGCTGCTTGGCTCTGCAAACTCGGCATGCTTTTTTGTCTGGAACAGATCAGCACAGAACTCTTATTAGCGTGATATAAAATATCACTTTAAAAACCATGATGGGAGCAGACATTTAAAAGCTGCTGTAAACCAGAGCTGCTGGGGCTAAAAACAACTTAATCATCAGCGTAAGTCAGATGATTTATTTTAATACTTCGAGTCCAACAGCCAGTATTATATGCATTTATGCATCAAATCATCAACATGCAAATTGAAGAGGAGTGGGGACAATATTCCCCCTTGTCTTATTTACTCACACCAAAGGTGGATGAGACACTTGCTCCCCACCTGACATACATTTTCTGAGTGTACCATATGGTAATATTCTTACAGCACCCCTTGTTGGATCCTCTTCAGAAAAAGTTGGGTGTGGTTTACTCTGTCGAAGGCCTTAGAGGCATCAATAAAGCACAGATTAATGTATTTGTCTGCACTTATTAACAATGTCTTTTAAAGCATAAATACAAATGTCTGTATCATCGTTAGCTTAAAACTAAACTGATTAAAAAATCTTTGAATTTATCTTGTAAAACAATTTCTGAAACCTTTGAGAGCCCACTGGCTAAAGCTTTCCAGTCCGTTTGTTTAGAACAGGCAGCAGCACAGAAGACAGTTTTTAAAATGTGAAAATTTTTGCCAACATTTTGCAAAGTCAAGCAGAAAACTCTGAGATGTAAATAAAACAAGAAAGAAAAGTGTCCTTTAACTTCACATATGAAACCTTAGACTTATTCATCTTAGAAACAAATCATTCTTTTCCAAAATGATCATTATCCACATGTCAAGGTGTTTCAGCCCTAAATAAATGGGTTGTCACAGTCAACCTTGAAGGTTTCACATGAGTTAATTGACACCTTATGCCTTCAGAGCAAACACCAGAGTGACCTGATCACTTCTTGAAGCAGGTTCTCACCCACAGAATGACCAGAGTATGTCTTGACCCTGTCACAGTTAAGCAACTGATTGTAAATATTTAACATCTAAGCTGGTATTTCTTCACTTTCTCTTTGAAGTCCTGCCATGGCTCACCTGTTGACCACCTCCCACCCGCGGTCCCACCTCCTATTAGATTCCCCGTAGCTAAAAAAACGACAGAAAATCAGCAGACTGTTTTTACCCACATCTGTTTTTCATGTGGGAGTTTTTTTCGTGCTGTCATAAAAATCTATGCACAGCGGTGACCCTTTGGAGGGGCTCACGTCACTGAATTCTTGTTCAAAAACTGCACTGTGGTCAGGATTATGGAGTTATGACTCCATACATAAACATTCGATTTTACTGGAATCTGCTTTAGGAATAACAATGATAGCCTCATTTATATATATATGTTCAAATCAGCACCAGTCCCCACTTTCCAAAAGGCCACATTTTCCAGAGCAAAACTATAAAGCTGAACAGTCCTTGAGGCAGCCAATAAAGAAGATGAGGCAAAAAGAAAACAACAAAAAAAAAACCCTGTTGTGAGTCCCTGGTGTTTAGTAAAACGATTTCCGCCAAATGTGTGATTTTCCCTGCAGAGGTAAGCCTATAATTGCGCAGAAGGTCATTGTTTTTTAGTGGACCTTAAACGTTTGAATGTGCTTATAAAGCACAGTATTAAACCAATAAATCTATCAGCACAGAAGATCCAAGGGGTTGGATGATATTAGGTTACCAGAGTGAAGCAAACCATGTCATGTTTTAACACAAAGAAAGGAGTTTCTGGATTCTCCGAGGGATGTTTGCGTTGTACTGGCCCTCCATCTTTTTGAGAAAAAAAATTGTATCGGAAAGTCCTCTGAATACAGACAACATTTGAAAAGCATTCACTGATGGGATACCTGTCACTGTAGGCAGTTTATCAGGACACAGGACTCATAAACAAATCCTAAATGCAGACTATGAGAATGTAAGAAAATCTGACACATCATTTTGTATGAAATAACAGGTTATAACAGCAATTTAAGGTAAGCATTTCTCCCCTTAAAAAGATAAATATTCTAATTTTCTATTAACCAAAAAGGGTCACCCTTTCGCAAAAAAGTTACTGACATCTCAGAATTGCAAAACTGTCAATCCCACAGGGATTTTTTATGTACAGCTTCCATCTGTCAGAACATCTTCGTGAAAATTTGAAAGAAGAAGATGATTTTTTTTATGCAGCTCACTGATTTATGCCTGTGTGGGAAGTTGAAAACAGACCAAGCAGTAAAAAAAAAAAAAAAAAAACTTACGATTTTGTCACAAATGTTAACATCCAGAAAATGAATATTTAACGCTGGAATACAAATGTGGTGGCTGTAAGCTAAAACAGACTCCAGAGATCTCTTGGCAAGTGTTTGTAGTTTTACACCATATAACCACATCTTTTTAAAAGTCTTTCCATTACCAAATTCAAAGGCGACAAAAAGGCTTGACTTGACTGTCGTGGGGTTGGAGAAGCCATTAAATCAGTAATTATTGGCACTTGCTGTGCATTTGTAATGCATAAAACATTTCTTTTAAAGACTGAAAAAGTTTCCGCTTCTGGGGTGCTGTGAGGTGCTTTTTTTTTTTTCTTTTTTTGGCAAACCTTAGCCAAGCATTCATTTTCCTCCAAGCTGCGGTTTCTGTCTTGATATGCTGTCATGGATCTGATTTTCTCTTTCCGAAGATGGACGCGTGACCACAGCCAAGGACAATAGAAGCCAGCAGACTCTTGAATGTTGGGGAGGAGAAAACATTTTTTTAAACTTCCTGTGTTAGCTCCTGGGGAGAATTTGGCAGAGAGATAACTTTTTGTGAGATCCAGCAAATATCAGCGCTTTCTTTGGGAGAACAGTGTGAAGCTGGATGGACGTCAGAGGAGACCCAGAGTCTTTGGAATGACATTAGAAGTGTTTCCAGACTGACAGGCGTCAACAGTGATCCTCTGGACATGCTGGGTGCTTGTATTTGATCCTCATGTGACATAAAGCCTGTTATGTTTTTTCTCACGAAGAAAGATCTTTATGCATGATCCACTATCCCAAAAATGAAAACTGTTTACTTTTTTGATTATAACACCATGTGTTAGAAATGCATTCATCAGCTTATCCTGAAATGACCTCTCATAGAGCAAAAAAAGAGGAAGTGTAAGATTAAGACACAACATATTCATGAAAAAAAAAGAATGTTACAACTTTACAAAAACAAACAACATTTTACAAAAAAATCATTGGCCCCACTCCGATCATCTTTTGATCAAAGGTAAAAGGGTTTCTAGTATTTTTTTATATTATAATTATGCCAGTTTTAGCCAAAATTAAATAACAAAAATAGTGCGCAATACTGAAGCTTTTCAGCAGTACGGATTTTATTCAGATACCAGCACAGACAAGGAAAACAAAAACGTACATAGATTTATTTGTCTGTATGTGGATGCATCGGAATGGATCGGAGCATGGAGCTTGTGTCTCATCAGCTGTAGTTTGTAAAAGCTTTTTCCAAAAGCAGCTTTTAGTCTGCTCCTGATTCACCACAATTTGTATCAAGAAACACTCAGAAATGCTATTTTAAGCTTAGTTTTCATTCTAAATGCCCTCCATTGTGAAAACAATTCTACAAGAACATGTCAAAAACACCCAAAAAACACTATTTTCATCAGAACCTAGCCAAGCAAGTAAAGTTTGTTTAGACTTTATTTGGACTTCTACCAGAAAACAATATAGGTTAAAATGACATAAAAAGGATAAAATATTGTACAAAATGCATTAAAAATAAAGCAAGCATATTTTTAAAATAATCAACATTAAAGCTAAAAGAAAAGATTCTCAATCCCCTTTGGTGTTTTTTTTAAATGTTTGCAGGATTACCACTAAAATCTGACCTGATGATCTAGAGCTAGAGAAGGTTTGTGGAATATAAGAAACTCAGACATATATAATGTGGAGTCTTACTATGAGCTCTAAATGTAAGAACTAACATCTTTAAAACAGTTCTTAAATGAAACCGTGGAGTACTGCTGAAACTAGAGCGATGTGTTGGCATACTTTTGTAAAAAATGTAGTTACCTGGAAAATGATGTGCAGTTGAAACCAACCAGTTGTGCAAGTGAAACGACATCCATGACCACTTCTGTCAATTATTCATTCTATGTCATTCCGCACTCAAACCTTAACACCTTCACATGTTACTGAGTCTTTTGCAAGACCCTTGTATTGTTCATATGTATTATCATTCAGTATGTATTTTTTTTTTACTTGTCTGTGTTAAAATGTTCTTTTGTTTTCTATCCATGGCTGTCCTGAAAATAGCTGATTAACATGTTATTAACTATATTTGTTATGGTTTTGCAACATCTCCAGGGAGTCTTATGATTGGCCTTCATCATGTTTTGTCTGCACCCACACACCAATAAAGTCCTTGAATTCTCACTTCAACATATAAATGTGTTGTCTAGTTGTGGGATGGATTGGTGACCCTGTCTGACCGCACTTTGACTGTATATGATAAGAAATGAATGTCATCAAACCCAACAGGACAAAACTGCAGCTGTCTGTATGATTTTGATATGGATAAAATGATCATCATTGTATCAGGGGTGGGGTTGAGGGTCCAACACACCCCGCTCTGGCATGTTCTAGTTCGTTGAACACACTAGATCCAGGTAATCAGCCATGAGGCCTGCAGTCCCTTAACCTGCTGCAGCATTCACCATCAATTTAAACATTCTCTTTCCCTTCATCCTTGAACCACTTCTTAGTTCAATACAAGAGGTATGTGATTTTATAGTTAATAATTTATAACAAATACACGTAAAAATAATTGTACATATCTTTTTTCTAGTTAGTAAATATTCATGGTTCAGGTTGTTTTCCATTTGTTAACTATGTCATTTGCCAACTTATATGAACTTTACCTTAACATCTTGAGACCTGGAGATGACATTGTGGGTTTAATTTTCACTGTGGCTAAGTCTGATTACCTGGGGCCCTGTGACCACGAAATGAAAAAGCATCAAGAGGTTAAGATGGTAAACTTATAGGAAAGAGTAGTGGAAGCTAGACTATAAGACCAGAAGGGAACATTTGTGAGCAGCAGTGTGGTTTCATGCCAAGAAAGAGCACTTCAGATGCAATTTTTGCCATGAGGATGTAGAGAGAGAGAAGTACTGGGAAGGTCAGAGACCTACACTCTGTCTTTGTAGATCTCTAGAAAGCTCATGACAGGGTGTCCAGAGAGGAACACTGGTATTGTATGAGGATGTCTGGAGTGGCTGAGAAGTATGTTAGAGCACATGAAGGCTGTAAAGACAGTGGTGAGGTGTGGTGTAGGGGTGACAGAGAAGTTTATGGTGGAAGTGGAATTACATCATGGATCTGAGCTCCTTCCTGTTTGCAATGACAAACTGATGGATGAGGTTATACAGGAATCACCATGGACTGTGATGTTTGCAGACAATATTGGGATTTGTAGTGGTAGAAGGGAACAGGTGGAGGTTTGCCCTGGAAAGTATAGGAATTAAGGTTTGTCGCAGCAAGATGGTGTACATGTCTGTGAATGAGAGGGACTCAAGTAAAAGAGTGAGGTTACATGGAGAAGAGATAAAGAAAGTGAAGGATTTTAGGTATCTTGGGTCAACAGTCCAGAGTAACGGAAAGTGTGGAAAAGAAATGAAGAAATCAGTGCAGGCAGGCTAGAATGGGTGGAGAAAAGTGTCACATGCGATGAGTGATAGAAGAGGTTCAGCTCAAATGAAAGGAATGGTTACAAAACTGGGGCGAGACCAGCCATGTTGTTTGGCCTAGAGACAGTGGCACTGAGGAAGACAGGAAGCAGAGCTGGATTTAGCAGAGCTGAAGATGCTTAGGCTCTCTTTGAGAGTGACCATGATGGATGGGATCAGAAATGAGGACATCAGAGGGTCAGCACATGTTAAAGGTTTTGGAGATAAAGTTAGAGAGGCCAGACGGAGATTGTTCAGACACGTCCAGAGGAGAGACAGTAAATATATTGGTAGAAGGATGCTGGGCCTAGAGCTGCCAGACAAGAGGTCTATTGAAAGACCAAAGAGATCATCTTAAGATGCTAACCCTCTATTGTGCAGTTGCAACCAACTTGACAGTCAAGAGAAGGATTACAGTATGGTAATGCTTCATATATTCAGACAAAACTATGGGCCAGCATTAGAAGGTCAAAGTTCCTCTGGAGTCAAGCAGCTGATACTGTGCTACTCAATAAAGAGTAGCACAGTATTAACAGTTGAGTAGTAACTCATGTGTTTTTGTTACAGAACCAAAAGAATCAGCTAGCCAACAGGAAACAACCAGTTAAATAGCAGAAATGTGTAAATAAGGAGTGCGCTCCTACAAAAATATTGTTCAATGGGGCCCTTATAAAAAAAGTAAATGGTTGCAGGTGCACCTGATCTCCACAGTTTGTGTGACAATTTTAGTCTATGTGTCAGTGTAAGTATTTCCATCTGTTCTCCTGGGTTCTTCGGCTCGCCATCTGGATCTTGTCTTGTTCTTGGCATTTCTGGTCCACCAAAAAACCTGACTGTTGTTCTGGGTACAACGCTTAGCTCGTCGATTTCCGCCACAGTTCACAAAATGGCCGATAAGAAGTTACCTGCCATGGCCAATGTCCAGAGTTGTGACACCTCTCATCTTGTTCAGCTATGACAGCAACACCTCTCCTCTCTTCTGTGATTGAAGTTAAAAACCAGCCGACAAAACCAGTTTCCAGTCCTCGTGTTTCTTGACTTTAGCAGCAGCACCTCTTGCTCAACATGCTCTAATCTCTGATCTCAGAGCTGCCATGATCTCTGATTGGCTGTTAAGGCAGATGCTGGGTGATGCTTTCAAGAACATTTAAAACTTTGCTGATGGAAATAAATAATAACGTAAATAAAGTAATGAATGATTTTTTGACTTCTCATTTCAAACTGAAAAATGAAATTTAAAGTAAATAATAATACCAACAATAATAATTATAATAATTCATTGAATGATTTTAAATAAAGCCACACAAATGTTACATTAAAAATAAATGTTCTGCATGTAATTTTTGGATTGATTAGAACAACAAGAGCAGAATTCAATAAAGACTAATTTACAGGCTTAAAAACAAAAACACAAATTTGATGGCAATCAGAAAAGAAAATGCATTGCAGGTTAAACATAAGGACCTGCCCAGGGTTTACCAGCCCTGCCCAACAATAGCTGGGACAACAAGCCCGTGACCCCGACAGGGATGTAGTGGATTGAGACAGTGGATGGATGGTTTAGTATTAGACTAGTTGTGGGATTTGATTAAAAAAGGAAAGTTAATCAAAAACCCGACTGGCTTCTAAACTATTCACAACAACATGCAAATGTCAGCTCAAATGCTCGACAGCAAAGGACATGTATCTGTCTTTGATTATTTATTTTTTTTTTAACATTGTAGGCTGTCTTAACAACATTAACCTAAAATACCGGTAATCATTTTCTGTACATATGAGAGTCAAGTCAGCTGACTTCACAGCTGTGTGTCACTGGGTGGAGGTGTGCAGACATGCTTAGACACACCTCTCTTAAGGCCACCCGAAGAATCCCCTTCAAATCAAGGTCTGGACCATGACACCTTCATATGACGACAGCTCTATGAAGTCACGACTCAGGTGTTGGATAGAAGATCCCACATTCTATTCCAGAGTACTTTGTGTTTTAAAAAAACTTTATGACTGACTTTACAGTTGATTTATCAACTGCAAGACACTAAGTTTCTATGGCGACAAAACAAGCCCAAATCATCACCCCTCCACCACTGTGTTTATTTGATGGATGAGGTGTTGGTGCATCTGTGTTTGTTTTTTTAAGCAAACTGCGGCCAAGCATCCACTTTGGTCTTGTCTGAAGGAAGGGACTCAGTTTCAGGAGTCCTGTGATTTATCATTTTCAACTTCACAAAATCTTTCCACATGTGAGTTCAATCTCTTTCTGTTTTTACTACAGTGAACTACTCTATTAAATCTGCCAATTGAGAAAAAAACAAGCAAATGTTTTTTTCCTAAACACGTTTTATTTTAAAAGTCTTTATTTTAATAGTTTTAGACAGCTTTACTGTGGAGGTGACTTTGCAGAAAAAATGTCAAGACCTTTAAATGTTGTCATTCCAACTGATTGTTTGATTGGCTTTTTTTCTTGGCCATTGCGTTGCTTTTATCAAATTAGCTTCACTCAATTAAAGCAAACTGTTTTTGATAAAAGTCATGTGTTTTCCAGCTGATTTTTTTATTCATATGTAAGAGGTCAATGTGGGTTCTTCCAGTGTCGTTTCGGCACCGTGGCACAGCTTTTGCTCAACAAATAACAACATGGTGTAATATGTCGTGTGTAGTTGCTCATAAGAGGAGGTAATTTCTATATTTCAACATCTGACAAGACCTAATCATTTTGAATTTGCCCTAATAAGTAACACAATTGCCAGAAATTGGGGAAACTGTTTTTGTGCCACAAAACAAACATAACACCATTTGTAAAGTTAAAAGTAAAGTAAATTGTCATGTCATGTTTCTGAATCTGGCTTCAACTGACATGATTTTTTTTAACGCCTCTGTGATGCGGCTGCTGTTCGACATTGTGAGGGAAATTCCATCTTATTAGGTGTAATTATCATTCTTCAATCTGTTTCTAGTTAGTCCAGACAGCAATCAGTGAATGTTCACAAACACACACTTTCTCCTGAACACACCCACAAATTCAATGTGGTCCTAATTTTCATTAAGATGATGGAGGTTGGTGGGCTGGCAGGAAAGAGGGTGAGTCTCACGGTCCTTGGAACATTAAACATATCTAATCCTGTGATTTCATTACTTGAGGAACATAACACATCTTTCTTTGCAGCTTAAAACTGCACACAGGTGGTGAAACACACTCACTGCTGCTGAGAAGCCCTGAGCTGCAGCTCGCAACACTTGATGTTCACCACAGGAGGGCAACAGAGGCCTATAAAAACTGTGTGGGGCTTACGTTTACAAGAGAAGTCTACTTGACCTCATTAAACACTGGCCAATCATTTAGGAAACAGAACTGTAGGCTGAAAAAAAAAGTTTCCAGTGAGGTTACTACCTTTGCTGGCAAAATGTGAGGCAGAACTTCTCCTTAACGTGATCCCGGATCATCTGCAAACAAAACAAGGAAAGCAGTAATGAATCTTTTTGACACATCTCTTTGGCGTTTGTTCCGTGCAGTGATTTGAGGCTTTTCTACGGCCTACAAAACCAAAATATCCCACATTTGGAAATCGGGGCAGGCATAGTCCAAAAGAGATGCATACTGCAATTTATGATTTCCTCCTGCCCTTCTAAGGGTTAAACACAACTAGAAACAAAAAATGTACATTTATGGTTTTACTAGTGGAACAAAGAGCAATTACTTTTACCCATTAAAATAGCATGTAAGCTGCATGTTTACACCCACACTTTTGTAGAAAAACTCACTCTGCCACATGGAATTAACCTTATCTGAAGGAGATCAGAACATGGAACCAACTGTGAGACCTACTCTTGACCATTACATAGCCTAAAAAGGTCTTCCTTTGTTCTGTCTGAAACATTATACCAGAGGTAGAGTCTTTTTCCAACAATGACCACATGATTCTTTCTCATAAGCACCGCCAACTTCTCGAAAGTTTTGACATTCCATCGTTTCAGCTTAAAAAAATGTGCTTTTTGGTGAAGATCAACACAACTTGTGCATTTTTTAACTTAACTTTTAGAGGAATTGATTTCAGATGGAGACTTTTTATGTCTGTGGTGCATTTGGGTCTTTTTCTTGTTACCTGCTTGGCAACGAAAAGGTTTTTTACATGCTGTATATTTTATCAGATGACGCATGAAAAGATGCGATTATTTCACAAAATTGACAGAATAGATTTTGAATTTTGCCAATTGATAAAACACAAAGAAAGCGTCAAAAGTGCAGACTTAAAAAAAACAAATCTGTACAATTTTGTTGTACTTCTCAACATCCAGGGTTTTTTTTACCCTCAACATTTGGCAAATATTCTAAAATAAAATAAAAAAAGAATGTGTTCAACATTTTGTTTGTCCAAACATACTCAGTACATAGTTATCTAATCTGGAAAACTACTTATTTCCCAGGACTTTTGTTTCAAAAAGCACAGAAGCAGAGATATATGACCTAAATTAACATGTCAAAGAAAACCTGTGGAAGCAGGAGTCTCAAAAGACTTCAGTTTTCATCAATTTTGTCCAAAACTTCAATTTTGAGGGAATATTTATATCAAGCAAACTATGAAGGAACTCTTAGAAATGCTCCTAAATAAGAATTTAAGTCCATAAACAAACTGCAAACTTTATTTTCCAAATTTTTTTAATACTTTGTCTGTTTTGCCTGCAGGTCTATATGCAAAGAGGCAAATTTGTCTGCTGACAAATTAAGAACAACCTGTCCTGACTGTTCTGTTACAACAGACCTACAGCACTCAAAAACAAATAAACCTGTTAGTTTAAAAGTGACATCTGTATTTGTTCAGTGAAAAAAAGATCAATTTGAGACAATCATAAAGCAACATTCATTTTTCTTTGACCACTATTATTTGTCATGATTTCTGCTTCAACTGTGTTGTGTAATCCTGCTGAACCCTGGCTCACCCTGCTGCTGAAACTGGACATGAACAGTCAAGTTTGCATGTTTTGTTTACAAACAATTCCTGCCGCTCCATTCTAATTGGACTGGTATTGCTGTAAATTGAGCATGGTTTTAATTATAGAGCTATTTTTAGCAGCAACTGACTGTGAAACTAAGATTTTGAACACGTAAAAGAAACATGCATTGTTTTAATTTTAGAAGTTGCAATTACAAAAATGTTAATCATGCTTGTTTTGCCTCAAAATTACTCATACACACACAATTCCACCTTAAATGAAAACATACTTGAAATTGTTTAATGCTAGCATATATATCAGTGGTTTATGCCTCCACACATCCATCTATCTCCATAACCTGTATCTATTTTGGGGTTACGGGGTTGCTGGAGCAAACCTAGCTACAACTAGGTTGGGAAGGTTCTACCCTGCCTACTGTAAAGTCACCTGAACACGTTGCCAGTCTATTGCAAGGCCAGCCAATCACACACACATAGGGGCAATTTAGAGACAACAATTAAACTACGAAGCAATTTTTTGGACTTTGGGAAGAAGTCATGGTGCCTGGAGAAAATCCGTACATGCATGGGGAGAACATGCACCCTTCACACAGAAAGGTCCAAGCTGGGATTCCAACCAGGACTATCTCGCTTTGAGGTGAGAGTGGTAACCACTGCCCCACAGCGCAGCCCTGCTTCTATGCAACTACAGTACACAGTCAACAACCCTGGAACCTACATGACACTAAATAGGACGAGCATTTTAGGGGAAAAACTAGCAACAAATGTTGAGGTGAGGCAAGTACGGATATGTCTTTGTGGACGCGGACAGTGACTTCAAAAAAAGGGCCTAAAAAAACACCAAGGAAGAAAAAGGCACTCATGGGGAAACAATGTTAAAAATTCTGACAAGCGCTCTGCATTTAGCAGTGTTTCTTACAAAGTCAGTCAAGTAAGTTGGGTGAGATCCAGCAGCAACCAATATCATCAAAGTATACAGGATATCAGCACCCCTAAAAATAACAAAGAAGTGGGAAGCGGCACCAATCGAAGGAATTAGGAGAACGGGGAGTGCCTCTTTCAGGCGAAGAAAAAGGGGGGAACACTTAAAAAAGAAGAGCAAGTTGGCCACAGTTAATTCAGACCTTATTGCACTGTTATAGTGACTAAAGGGGACAATTGAGAACATTTAGACAGAGTAGATAAGATTATTTGGATTAGAAAGGAAAGAGATTTTTTTTTAAAGTAGTCCGGGCTTAAACAGAAGAAGCTGGGAGGGAATAGAAATAGAGAGGAAAGAGAGAGAGTTCACAGTGGAGAGAGACCACATATGAGGAGAAAAAGAGGTCTCCACAATGAAAAGGTAAAAAGATTGGGAAATGTTCTAAAAGAATCCACATAAATGTTCTTGGGCCTTCTTCAGCATGGAGAATGGTGGAACAGCAAGACTGTCCAAAAGTGACACATGGATACATCCAGTCCAGGAGAAGAGCAGAAGTCTTCAACTAAAGTTAGTGTTGTCCAATTTTCTTCTTGATGGTTGAAGTCAATATTTTGGCATAGTATAGCACCTCAAAGGTTAATTGATTATCTGGGAAATAAAAAAATCATTCAAGCATCCATTCAAAAAGCTAAAAAACTGGGTTTTTGGAAAGAATCTTAAACCTACAAACAGGATCGGACATCAAATTCTGTCAGTAAAGATGGAAAAGTTAGCTTTGCATGTTTCTCTAGCTGTTTACATGTTTCTCGCATATGCATTTGGCTTAGTACCACTTAATTTGTTTTAGGAATATTTCTGAAATGCCAAGAAGAAGTTGTGTTGTGCAGTTGTGTTTTAGTACTGTGGCAACAGTTAGAAGTTAGGAACATGGGAAGGAGCACAGTTTCTTCTCTGGTTTTGACATTGCGGATGGACCTATTAATACAGCTATGATGACCCCACCCTTACATTGACGTGTTATTCCTGCCATGATAAAGGTGGATAAAGTTGGAGATGATTACATGTAATCCATGGACACCAGTGACGATCACAAATCATTGAAGAAAAAAGGTTCAACACACTCTCTAGTGGGTCTACATGACCCAACTCCCAACGTTAAAGTGCCTAGGATAGCAGAAGGGTTAAGGTGGTTGTAGGAGGAGAGGGGGGTGCATGGATGACATGACAACGAGCACCACCACAACACCAAGTACCATATAGCTGGGCGAAAGGTCAGACTGAAATCTGAAAAGAATTAATTCTCAAAAATAGTAATAATAATATTAATCATTTCAATTGTAAATGGTGTCATGTGATATGTGGTTCTGTATGAATGGAGAACTTGTTACACTTGTGCTGGAAAAGCCAGCAAAAAAATGTGGTGGTGGTAAGAATGCAACTGTTAGTGATGCAAGCAGTGTGCTACTCTGATTAGTCTTCCAGGCAAACAGAAGCTGTAGTGCTGGCAGTTTGCTCTTCTGTCAATGATATTCTGTGACAAAAGTACAGAAGTTGGATGGAATATTTGTGATTTGCAGTAGAAAGTGATTCAGATAGCTACAATGCTTAAGATATGTGGCTTTGCTTGGAAGAAAGATGCTGGGACATCCTGTAACAAGTCTAATAGAGGGGTTTAAATGAGCTAAAGCAGAAGATGAGTTCATCACAATCCAGGGATCCAGCTGTGTCAAGCACAGCTCCCCAAGTTTCTGCAGGATGGAAGTGGATGGCACCGCTACAGGATTTGATTAATTTGAGACAACCTAGCCAAAGCCAGTTCATCCTAACAAGAGGAACTACCAAACCTTCACTGACACCACTGATTGAGTATGAATAGTAGCAATATGACCCATTGATTTGTTCTGGACCAGTTTGAAGCCAGTTTTCCAGCTTCATGGTGGCAAGTTTGACTAGATATCACTGCACAAAAAGAAAAAAGATGAAAAGAAGATTTATTCAGAAGTCTGTACTGCCTTTCCCTGAACTGTTTTTCATCACAGGCTTTAGATCAAATCAGAGAAGATCTCTGAGGTCAAGTCTGCATTAAGGAGATAAAGACATATAAAGACATTTTTTTGCCCATGGAGCATTGCATTTCATTTTCTTTTAGTATAAACAACAGTCTGAGTTAAAAGAAAACATGGAAATGAAGTTCAGGCTGAATGTGGTCTCAGTTATCCTTTAGACCTTAAGGGCACTGGATGATTACCTTCTGCTGATTCTCTATGCACTCTTCTCTGAAGTTCAATAGGCACAGCAAGGTACTAGCTGTGCAGTGGTGAGCAGTTGGTTTCCCACTGTGGTCCCCTAAATTGAAAATGCATGTTTGCACAGTACTCAAAGACTCGCAATAAAAAGTATTTTCCTAATACATTTGTATCATGTGAGGTATGCAGATGCCTTGAGTAATTAAAAGAACCGTGTTTTTCCACAAGGACTCCCGTTGTGCTAAAATGACGGCCACCACTGAGGCTGGTTGAAATCAAAGAGGTCCCGCAGTGCCATCGAGCCAACCGATTGTCTTCTTCTGGCTTATATTATGTCACAAAGCTTTTAAAAATAGAGACATGGAGAGAAAGGAATCCTGAGTGTGCATCAAACCAACACGGCGCTGGTACAGGACAAGCATTTTCGCATAAATATGAGATAATTACAAGACGGGGCTACCACCGCCGGCGACAGCACATGATGGATGAGCCAGGAAAAGAAAACATGCTAAAGATTAGTAGAGAAAGAGCAGGACTACTAGTGTAATACTAACTCTGGATGCAGGAATGAGAAAGACAGGCAAAACAAAAGAAGGCTAGAACTGAAGGCTAGAATGGTGGAGGTCTTAGTGTCTCAGGCCTCAAATATTCCAGTCTCTTTTTCCTTGTCTTCTGTTTCTGCCTTTTAAGGAACTCCACAACTTCAAGTAGATAATGAGTGCCTTGAAGCAGACGGAGGACAACGAAGGAAGAGAAAAAAGGTGCGTGCATGTGCGTGTGAGGCAAAGGCAGTGCAAGGGAGAAGGAGGAAGAGGAAGATTAGAAGTGATAACAAATGAAGCGAGAGGAGCTGAGCTGAACTGTGGTGCGTGATAAGATCATGCATTAACTTAAAAGGATACTTTAATGAAAGTCAACCACAAGCTTAAGAGAAGGAGGTACAAATTTGGATTTGGCAAAGGTTAGGGAAACAAATGTTTGTGACAGACATTTACAGGTATGTTTCAGGTTTTAAAGCCCGTCTGTTCATAATCATTGAGGTTCAATATTTACAGTCTGAAGGTTTTTTCCTTAAATGATGAATAAGGTTGGACCATTTACAACCTCATTTTTTCAGTACACAGAATTCAAGCATATTCTTGCCTCATTCTAGAATTTTAGAATGGCATCAGTTCCAGCTGAGTATTACCATTGTTGCATCGCTTTTAAATATAAAAGAGGGTTCAGCTTTCTGAAATGCAAGTTTTTGGAGTTTGTAAAGTACGGTGGCCCTGAAGCACAAATTCCACCAACAAATCACTCAAAGCAAAAACATCTCAAAGATCACAACGACAAATAAAAAAGCAAGACAAAAAAAACAGATGTTACATTTTAAAAATTAAAACAAAATTCCAGATTCCAAAACGCAATTCCAAAAAGAAAATGAAACGAAACAAAAATGAAACGGAAAGCAAAAGTATTTCCATAAATCAAAATGCAATATTGAAAAGCTGAGCTACCTGCCGGGTGCAGATCTTGAGCACTGTCCACCACCTCAAGCCAACATCACTACTTGTGAACTTTTTTAAGCACTATAAATTTGATTTGTGGGATTCCTAGGGGAGTTAGTAAAAGTTGCGCATATTTGAACTTTTCTCTGGTAGCAAAAGGAAAAAATAAAATAAAATGAAGTTAGTAGACACCAAGACGACATGCCTTTATAAAATAACTAGACTGGACAAACTTGGACAAATAGACATGATTCTACTTTCAAGCATGGTATACTTGTATAGTATTTCTTTTTTACCTTCCTTGAAGGTCCAAAGCGCAGGGCAGGAGCCGAGCCTGTGATCTTCTGACCAGAGGTCGACCGCTCTACCTCTACAGCACAGCTGCCCCATCACTTATTTGCGACTTGGAATTTACTGATATGTCATTGGTTTTTTTTCCATGATGTGGGAATTTGTTTTCTACAGTAACAAAAATATGGTGAGGCAGAAGGATTCTCAAAACATGGTTTTCTTCCAACATGTCCAGCAGATATTCAGTTCATCCACATGAATCTGATTATGGCTTGAATGTTTGGTCGTTTAAGTGAAAAAAAAAAAAGCAAGCTTCTCTGTAAGCAAAGACCTTGTTAAGACAGAACAAAAATTATGTTGTGTCTTTTTTCTGCACTTTCCAATGCTTGTCCATTTTTCCTTGCCGATTTGTCCATTTCTGTCCCTATAACCACCATACTTGAGGAAAACCAGTACCAGCTGTCAACACTTTGATTTGATTGTTTAAAGTGCCAATCAAGCCATGGCCACAATACAGCAAAGCTTATTCTGCTCACATTAGCTCCTGCTGAGGTTCCTGCAAGTGACGTGATACAAAACCTGGAAAAGCTGAGCCAAACTGACCAACAATGTTTGTTCCTCCTACCAGGCAAATTCAAATTGAAAGCACACATTTATTTAAGACAAGTTGTTCTGCATTCCTTTGAATAATTTTGCTTCCAGGGTTGATTCTGTAGATGGCAACAACGATCTTTTTTATTTCTGGGAAAAACAATGATTGAAATTGACAACAATATAAGAGAAACAGTCAGGCTGGTTACCTCATAGGTTACACGCTGTGGGGTTTTCTCCTTTCTGCTACATGTTTATTGATGAGAAGGGAAACCAGGGGAGCACGTCATCTGTATGTGAGGGTCTTCTTCTCTTTGACTTTTGATTTTATCCATTGGCGGTATAAGCAAGCATTAGAAGTTCTTTGGTCTGCTTTTGTCTCGCTAAAAAAGCTCCTTAAAAATGAAGCAAAAGAAACTCAGATGGTGAGATGGAGTCAAGAAAAAGTAATTGCTTAGATATTTAAAACGATTAAAAGAAAAGATAAACCTGGCTACTTGATGTGTCTATGCAAAAAATATGCATTTTTTTTTTCAAACTTGTCCGAAGAAAAGAAAGCTATTCAGAATCAAAGTTTAGGGGGGAAAAAATAGCTGTCAAAGCCAAGAAAGTCTTTTTTTATTCTGTAAAATTCTACAGAATTCTTTGACTCCCATTTTTGTACTCTTTCATGACTATACCAAAGCTTTCCTACAATGTAAAATAGTTAAAAAATAGGGATAGAACAATTCATTTTAACAACAATTCTGTTGATCTTGATATGTTGAATTTTGGCATGCTGAGACGATTCATAGTGGATATTGGTTCACTTTGAACAATTTGATTCTAAAATGAATCCAGCACATCTTTAGCCAAATATTCAGCCAGTGTGACTCAGAGATAAATACCTGGATACTCAACAGTAGAGGTGAAGTTTTCCAGATTCCTTGTATTTCTTGCAAGATAATCAAGTTTAAATAAATATTTGTACAAACAAAAGACACATATTAATGGAAAATTCATTCACATTTTGGTTTCATAAACTTCAGCTCACTGTTGATTTTCCACATCAAAGTAATCCAAAGGGAATATTATTAGAGCATTGTAGCACACTGTATGGTCACATGTCTTAGCAAAATTTCCACACATTGGACTGGAATGATGGATTGATCATTTTTTGCTGTCATCACATGTGTGTTGTCTGTCTGCTGTGATGCACTTAGTCGTTTTTAGGTTATGGTAAAATAAACCCCCTGTGCCTTTATCCAAAGGATAATTTCCAATATCTATTGTGGATTGATTTTTATTTTATTTTGAAAAACAATTTTATGGTGGTTTAGGTCAATTTGCCTCAGACAGATTGATCTGGTTGGACCTATTTTACTCTGTACATAGTGTGAGGAGTTAACTGTATTAGCAACAAGTGGAGCTTACAGGTGATTTGGGTTAGGTCAACACTTACTACAACACTTACTACTTGACGACCTGGTTACAGGTCTTCAAGGGAAGTCGGAGATAAATTGACTGATTTACGCCTCCCCACCTATCATCAAAAAAAGGCAAAAACCGTACAAATGTGACTTTACTCATATGGTGGACCAGACTTTTCAGAAACTGCTGCTTCTGCCATGGTGCCTAAGCCTTCAATTCAATGCTGTAGCTGCTGGCTGCTACATGAAAACTGGCTAAAACTGATAGTTTAGTTATTCACTCATCTTTATTTTTTTTGTCAAGTGGAAGCATCAGTCTCAAGTCATTTTTTAAGTGATTTTGATAAATTATTTCTTAAACCCATCAGCTTTAACCAGCAGATGGCAATAGAGAGGAAACTCATCAACCTGTTAAAATGACGTGAAAACAACTGGCAAGCAACACACAGTCAATAATTCTCATAGTTGAAAAAGAGCCACCACCGAGCCAAAATTGCTGACCGGCCCCTATGGAACCAAATATTAAGCTCAAATTTATTAAAGGATGTAGAAGCATAGTTGGGCCTATAATTTAATTATGTCTATCTGTTGTCATTTGATCCTCCATGCCTTGCATATTGCAGAGGTAATATGAATGCACACGTTTGAGAGGGCAGCATAGCCACAAAAGAGATGTTGAGATGTTTGTCAATCTCACAAAACCTACTGGATTTTGAGCAACCAGTTTTTCCACAAGCAGGAAATGTTGTTTTTCATAAACTTTAATGCCAAGTAAAATGGTAAAGGCGTATATTTATATGGCACTTTCTACCTTCCTTGAAGGCCCAAAGCACTTCACTGTCACATTCACCAATTCACACACTGATGGCGGCTCCCCTGCTGTTCACTGGCGCCAAATTATAACCACCAGAGGCAGGGTGAGGTTCAGTGCCTTGCCCAAGGACCCTTTGACACATGGGAGGGCAAGGCGGGAATTGAACCTGCAATCTTCCAGTTAGGGGTTGACCGCCCTACAACTGCACCACGGCCCCCCGTAATGAGTTACATGCAACTCATACCTTGTTTTCGTTTTTTTTTCTTGGAAATCACCAGAAATAATCGTGCCTTTGGGTTCATGTCTTGTTTGTGATCACACCTAAAACCCTGAAATTGATATTTTATGTACAATGCCTTTAGTCTTTATAGATTAGTGGATCTGTGGGTCAACAAATGGAAGAAGCTGCTACCAAATATTATAAAGTGCTTTTGCATGCTGGAGCCCACATGTTTGTTTTATTTATTTATTTGAGAAATTAATTTCAATAACAAAAAAACCTTAGCTGACTATTCACAAATGAGGAGACTGTACACTTTCAAATTTTGGCTCATGAGTAACCCAAAATGGCCTTGATCACACCAACTTATTTCTGGATGGGACAATTACGAATGTTTGAATTTTGAAATGCAGTTAAATCATCTGTTATCCGAGATATTCATTAAAAAAAAAAAAAACTTTTGGTCATTTTTATATTATTTTCTCCATTTTACAGCAAACTTAAGGTCAAAACTGTGTTTTTTTTTTTGCAAGCAAAGCCGAGATGAAGGATGTTCTTGTAAGGATAACATTTAGGATTGGTCTCCAAAACATGAATCTTCTGTCTCCAAAGTGACACAAACACGTGTGACTGTGTGTATGTGTAAGAGAGTCTGTAGTTCTTCTATTATCCCCAGTCTTTGTGCGTCCAGCAGACAGTTTAAAAGCTTTCTATTTACCTTTTGCACCATTCTCTCTTTCTCAGGTTGGAGGACAGAGGTGTGTGTTGAGAACAAGAAGGAGAGACAGCGCTTTAAGCTCTCCTTGTGTGGGGGGACAGCTGGTCCAAAACAGGCGATTTAGTCTCTAACAAACCGTGACACATCAAACGTGTAAAGCATAAAAGTGCGACTCGGCAGCATATAAAATGCCTCAGTGATTCCCACCCTGAACCATGGGAGAAAAATTGGAGGAAAAAGCATCTAATCCTTCAACTGAAGCCATTAATCACTTGTGAAATATTATGAGGAATGGGAGGAATATGATCATAAAATGTGCTAAGCCTGTATGCTGAGGGATGTTCCTGTCTGTGGCGGCTGGAATCACCTCAAGATTACTTGACTTGGGGAACAAAGTTTTTCGATGGATGCATCTGCTTTACTATCCTCCATTGACCTGTTCTGCTCCCTTCTCTGATTTCCTGCTTTTTCCTCTGCCTGCACGTCAGTTTTCAGACTCTGTAAATGTCTTTTGTCAGTTATTTTTACAGTTTGCTTTCGGTCACAGTGGGCTTTAAAGTTACTCTCCCTTATACTCCCTTTTCCACAATTGCTCATCACAAGCATCCATCAACAAAATCTGTATTGCAGTCAATCAAGGACAAGAAAAATCCCCACAAAGGCTTCTTCATCCATGCTTTAAAATACTTTTTGTGGTGATAGGGATGTGTTGGAAAAACTGAGCTACAGAGAAACAGTTGCTTTTGGGTATTTGGATATTTAAGCTTTACAGTTTTCAAGATTTTAAATATGACCATGAGAGTACACGTATATACATTAGTCTAACAGGCTCAGAAAAAAAAACTATTATCAGTGTTTCATTATAGTCTGTCTATACCAGATTTTGTCTACAGGATAATATGAGAGACATAAATTTAAGATAAGTGTGACGCTAGGATTGCTGATGCTGGTCCATCCTGATCTCTTCATCCTTTTCAACGTCATTCAGATGCTATGATGGAATCTTGGGACATTTAAACACAAACTTTCCACAAGACCTCTACTGTGCTGTATAAAAAAACAGCATTCAACCTGTTACTTTACCAAACACGACTCTCCCTTTCTTAAAGGAGCAGTTAAACGGTCTGGGCCTGTGGAACAAATTATTTCCTGAGTCTGTCAGAGGATGAACTAAGTAACAACAGCCTGGTCTGCTGGGAGAAAATGAATGGATAGGATAATTGTTGTTTCCATGATGGACTTGACCTTTGTATTTGTTTTTCCACCACTGTCTACAGACAGTAAAGCTCAGAATCAACCAGCAAACCTTCATTCTTTTTGTTTATATGCAGTAGTTGAGGAGTCTGAGCTAAACACTGTTTTTTTGATCACCAGGAGACTTATACTTCGGTGATGACATTTACAAAATTCCTTATGGTCTGCTCAGATGTGGGTTCTGATTGCATTTTAATCTGATGCAAAACAAAATATTGATTAAACACATTGAATAATGTTCATTTTATCCGATGATGGCTTGTAATATTTCTATTTCACAAATTCACACAACTTTAATGTTTTTATTTTTTTCCCAAATCAGGTAAGACTTCAGTCAAACCTGTAAAACATGCAGACAACTGGGAGAGAGCATCAACACATGTAAGTCATTCAACCATCACTGAAATGAGCACCAAGCCCCATTTTCTCCCTAATTGCTTTTGAAAACATGTCGAGGAGCAGAACAACACAGGGAGTTACAGCTCCCGGTATTTTCCCCGACGGGTTAAGTCAACATGCACAGACATCGACATGAAAGAGCTCACACATCTCTGCGGTTTTGCTCACTCACACGGACAACCAATTGATTAACTCATAAATCAGCCTCATCCCAAGCCCCAGGCCTTAAAGCAACCCCCACCCACAAAAAAAAAAAAAAAAACATACTCAGAAGCTGCAGCCCAACCCTGCGCCCTCCAGCTAACTTGGTGGAGGCGGGTTGTTCCAGCTCATAGCAGAAACCCAGTGAGAGGGAGAGGCCAGGTGGGGCAGGTGGAGTGGGTGCTAGAAACAAACAAAAAAAAAAAACAGGTGGGGTCATTCAAACGACAGGTATAGGATTAGTGTTTATTTTGAAAGTGGGGATGGGATGGAGAGAAAAAGCACAGGGGGATTATAAATGGGGATATAAATGTGTTAAATAGACAAAAGACAAGATAGTCCGAATTGAAGGCTGTGTGGTGCTGCCAAAATACAGAGCAAAAAAAAAAAAAAAAGACAAGACACATACTGAGACAAAGAGGGAGAGAAAGCATGGAGGAATGCAGTAAATCCCTGAGTGACTGAACTATCCTCTGGAGAAAGGAAAGAGGAATTTTTATGTGCTGCAGGTGAGCAGAGCAGAGAGGGAAGAAGAGGGGGGAAAAAGATGGACAGATGGAGGAAGATGGACAGAATGCGGGAGTGGCTGAGGGAATTCGAGGGAAGCGTGAAAGGGTCTGATTGTAGCGGAGAAAAGGGGACACACGGGGTGAAAATGGAGCAAAAGTGAATCAAAATGAAACAAAATGGCAACTCTGGGGAGGGTGGTACATTGATGGATGTGAAAAGATGTGGAAAAACAGAAAAAGATGGACTGACACGCTGGAAGATGAGGCACCTCTGTGTTCTGGAGGAGCAAAGAAGCTTTTAAGGGGCTGAACACTGGAAACCACAAATGCAACTTTTGAATACTGTTGTGATTTCAGATCAGTGAGTTTGCAGTTGTGCAACAATTTAAAATGTTATCATGTTGTGAATATGACAATTTTTCAAATGTATTTTCCATTTAAGTGAAGAAGGCATACGCTGGAATTGCAGGTCTTCCAATCCAGCATAAAATAAAAAAAAATCTGAAAAAGGTTTTCCATTATTTCACCCTCAGTGGGTTTCTTTATTGAAATCATTTAACTTGTTCTGAAAGTTGCTTTAACGAGTTCAGCATACAAGAAGGAAATGCCAGAGTGCATATCTGCAAGAAATAATTTTCAAACCTAGATCTAGCATCTGAAAGTTGACTGTCCATCCTAATGGACTCAGATCAAAAAGCTCAGAGTTGAAACAGACAAATGGGTTTAATGGTGAGGGAGCTGGAAAAGAAACCAGCAGCTGATGTATAGACTGTTAAAACAGACAGACTACTCCAACTGTTCAACTGTTTCAAGCGTTTTGCTCATAATCAGTCAGTGATGGTTGAACCCACTCTTTAGACAGATTCCAGGAGAGGTAAATAAATAAAAGAATACTTTTTTTTGTGCTTGCTCATTATTGCTGGAATTCCCTTTTTTTAAATGAGTGGACTACAGTCACATAAGCTTTAGATCATGAAGGATTTGGTGCCTCTTGTCCTCATCATGCCACTGAAACATCATTGTTATTTTGGTTTTGGTTGACATAGTTTCTCATCAAAGTAACACAAAGTCTGACTCACATGACCCAGATTACATTTACTGAGTTCAAATGGGAAGCCGGTTTGCACAGGTTAATGTAGGCTGGGTGAAAACTTGTGAAATACATTTTTGGAAATGATTTCTTCTGTGAGTCTGTGTTTACCTATATCCAGTCTGCCTGCAATCTTTTAAAGCTGTTCAGTGCATTGATTTTAATCCAGTTAAAGTGTCAGGCTGACTTCCTGATTTCTACTATCCAACTATAGTTCTTTTTCAGCATGAAACATTACATTTTTCTTTTTTCCTGTGTTCTGCTGGTCCACCTCCTCCACACACAGAAGTTGTAGTGTGTGTTCCAGCCATCAGCCTCAGAGTTCATTACAAACATGGAAAAATATGTCTAAATCTACTAATGTCTTCATGTGAAAAATAAAACAATGCTTGCACTAATTTAATTTGAAATCTGCTTGAATTTTTATTTTAACAGCTTTAACTTAATAAACAATGATATTTTTAGAAATATTGATGGTGTTTTTGTTTTGCAACTTCCAAATTTAGCCCTTTTCACTTAAATGTTATTTGTAAGAGCTTTTAGCCCTTTTTGATAGCGTTTGACAGTGCCACAATCTCAAGTACAAAAACATTAAAAAAGTCTCCATCTGTTGAAGTAAAACACAGTCGTTCATGCTCTTTTCCACTTAATTAAGGCTTAAAAATTGGATCAGTTTTTACTTTTGTTTTAAAAAGCTAAATGTTCATTGTGCCCTACAAAGTTGTATGGAAAGCTTTAAAATATGCCAAAAGTATAAATAAAAACAAATTTCATATTGTAAAATATAATGAAAAATTAGTAAATACGCTTTAATAAAGTCACAAATTTCGTAGTTTTAAGCATTTTTAGTGATTTTCCCAACTAGTTTAAGATTTTTGCATTCTAGATTAATTAGGACAGTTTCAATCTTGGCAAGTCCTACTGTCTCTGAAAAAGTTAGTGTTGAAGGGCTGAATTTAATTTGGTATACTGAATAAATGAAGAAAATTATAAAGAGGTAACAAAGTTCAAATGTTTGACTTTAGGGCAAAACAAGACTTTTAATAAGAATATCTTTACTCTGACAGAAATGCAAAACTTTTTTCATCTTGTTTTCCTATAAATTTTTATTTGTCTTTAGTTTCTCAATGGTAAATTGTCAGGAGAAATGACTTGGACATTTCTACAAAGGCAGCAGTATCAAAGGGCATAGCCTATTTAGTGGACGATCTCTTCAAAGCAGATGTGAAGGTTTAAAACCGTGGAGCATTTATTTGACAATATAACCAGGTTTAACTGCATATTCATTTCAGCAGAATTTTGTCACCTCAAATACCATTGTTTTCTTTAGTCTGACACCAAAATAAGTCAATAGATTTACACTTTTGGTAAGTGGCAGGATTTAAAAACGAGGGGGGAAATCTGAGGCATTTGCTGCTTTGTGTGACACAGGGAAGCTAAGAGATGATCCGGCTTCATCCGCCGCCCACTGACATAATTTTGGAAAAGCCTGTGAATCACAAAATATCTGTGCTGTCAACATGAAAATAGAAGGGAAAAGGCCCTGTGACAGGGTAAACGTGTGGTTGCATGTATTTAAGTGAGCAAGGCCACACTTTGCTGGCAAGAAAAAGAAGGACTGTTTTAGTTTTTTGGGGGTTTTTTTTCTTGTGATGCCCGATTTCTATTAAAGGCAATGGTCAATTTAGTTCTTATTAACTTAAGTTCTGTGGATAAATGAGCTATTTTTCTCTACCGAGCTGAAATCAATTCCAATGAGATGATCAACAGCTAAAGTGCTCTTCGACCTAGCTCTGTCAGTGAGACAGACTGGCTTGTCTGAGCCTGATAGACCAAACAAGCCAATAATGTCCATACCACGCAGTATCTGCTCTTATGGAAGGGTTCACCAGCTGAGTCATCCTTTCAGGGCCCAGCAGTCCTGTTACGTATTAGTTACAGCGGTTTGTCTCTTTCTTGTTGACAGGCAGGAAGAGAAAGAGCGAAACAACAGTGAGTGATGGCTGTTAGATAGCTGTGCATGACAAGCTTCATTCCAACAAAGTTCTGACACATAGAGATAATGATTCACACACGTGCTGTGCTTGCAAGCCCACACAGGGGCAAACATTGTGGGCCCAAACTGATAAACGCGCACGGATAGACCCCACAAAGCCGCCTTTGTTGATTGCTGGCTGCCCCTCGGCCACGGCTTACTGCAAGTAAAAAACACTCAGCGCAGTGTGTGTATAAATGTGTCACGTCGCTGACACTCCTCACCCTTCCGCCTCTGACTGAGAGTCATGAGTGTGTGATCTCAGCCTGTACAGTTATCCCCTTTATGCTGATCACTTCTGGCTCAGCTAATTCTCATGTTGACTGCTGTGATGGTTCCGCGCTTGAGCCTAAGAGTGAGCAGTTATGTGCAGGTGTGTGCCTCTAAGGTGACGGACAGGAGATCCTAATTGATCCCTTAATATCTGGCCTGAGGCCAGATGGGAGAGCCGGAGCGCCGTGAAGCATGCAGGGAAAATGTCTAGTTGATGGCAATGAAGCAGAACAAGGACGAAAAGACAAAGATAACAGGTGTGGAGGTGATGAAAGACAGGAGACAGGGGACGTGTAAAAACAGTCGGAAGCAGAGGTGGTGACAGAGACTGAATGAATGCTGGCATTGAGCAGACACAACAAGAGGCTGTGGGCTTTTATTGAGCTCAAGTAAGTCGGGTTAAATCAGGTTACTTTTTTTAGGAGGAGAGGAGGGGGTTGAGAAAGTAAAGGGGGAAGTGGGACAATACTTTGGGGAAGAGACAGATGAATAGAAAGATCGTAATTTTTATAAAGCATATAAAATCTCTTTCAAGCCTTTGCCTCTCTTTCTGTTCCAACTGTATTTATTTTTCTACTTTAAATGTAAACCGGCTTGTGTCTCAAAAGAAAAGAAAAAAACACCCTATGAACCTAAAGTTCTTTTTATTGTTATTTTTTTTACCAGTCATATGAAACTCCCCAAATAAACCTAAACCCACTGTGAAAAAGAAAGAAAAGGAGAAAAAACATCATATTGTGTACAAAAGCTTGTATTTATTCTCTCTCAAGTTACAATACAGTATTTTCACACAGGAAAAGAAAAATAAATAAAAATTGTGTTCAATAAATAGTGTCAATATGATCCACAATCTCTGGTCATATTTTCTAAGGCACAATTCTAACAGATTTATTCTGTTTAAGAAACCTTTGAACTCACTTGGAGAAAAGGTCACGATGTCTGATTTATTGTACTTATGGGATGTGAAGACAGGAAGGGTTTGGCATTGTGGCCGTGTAAATGTAGTGACTAGGATCTGTCCTATAAGGCTAACACCTCTGTTTTGGTGTGAAGACAGCGAGGATGCACCAAACCCTCTGGCAATATTATTTAAGGTGGAATGTTGTCATAATGCTTCCTGCATAATGCCTCCTCTTTTGTAGGAGAGGTACCTGTCATTTTGACCAAAGGATATTTGTTTGCCGTTCAGGAAAAGCTTTAAAGAGAGCTACTCTGTGGTTTATAGGTTATATACACAGATTGACTCATCCGACTTGCGTAAGTGGGTCCAGACTCACTGAGGTTCTTGGCTGGCTTTGTGGGTGTTGATGAATGAATACTTTCAGATTGTTAAAGTAAAATGAACTTTTTTCTGTAAATAAATTTAAACAGTGCTCACCACCAGTATTGGGTATTTTGTTCCCCTTCACAATGTGGGCAGGATATTTGACTGTCTTGGTGGCGCCACCTACAATTTCCGACACGTTTTGACATAGAAGGCTAAGAACGTAATGCTGTGCTTGATTTTTGGTATGTGGTTACCTGCCACAGCAGGGAGACGGACTTTGTCTGAGAAACGGATGATCACAGTTTTGTTGAAAGATGCGTCCTTCAAGCAAAGAAGTCGCCACTGCTAAAATACTTTGCTTCTCTTTATATAAAAAAAAATAAGGGCCCTATGTTGAGTCTTTTAAAAATTTCACAGTGTTCTGCTCACTGAGAGCCTTGGGGTGGCATCAAAAAATCTAACTGTTTATTTTTCTACAACAGAGAAAATGGAAAGGTCTTGTAATTGAATTTTACCAATAGATTTTCTTATTCTGCAGTATTATATTTTAGCTCTGACTATAATAATTCACACTTGTTATGCCTTTAAGTTGCCCAGTTCATCTTTTTTTTATATATCTATAATATATAATTGTTCATAGAACCCTAGTTTTCACACTTCAAAGCCCTCTTTTTTCTTAAAAAGACCTAGCGCCTTTTAATCCAGAGTTCCTTACATATTGATTTACTCTGGTTGTGCTCACTGATGTTGAAGCAATTCTCAAATGTCAGTCTGTCTTTTTTACGTGTTGCAAACAAGGTTGGGTGCTTTGTAAATATGCTGACAAAGATAATGTGTAGACAACAAGGTTGGGAGTAAGGGTGGCCACAGCAGCATTTCTTTTGGTCATATTGTGAATACGCTAACACTTCTAATGTGGCACACTAGTTCTAGAGCTACTGTGAACACAGTTAATAAAATCAGATTGGACTTATCTCTGACTCCTTTGTCTCACTTAATGTGCCTTATAGTTCGGTGCGCCTTTTATACAACATAAGTACAAAAAATAGAACATTCACTGATGATCCCCCTTTAATCCGATGTGCTCTATAGTGTGGAAAATACGATAATAAGTACAGGTCCTGCAACTGTGGTGCTTTGTATGCCTATCAAAATGATGCTTGACATCAGCCAGAAATGCTAGCCTGGTCCAGTCCAAACTTTTAAAGCAGTCAGAATCTCATCTAGTTAAAAAACATTATTTCTTTAAAGTAGTTTTAAAAATCTAAAGCCTTTATTGGTCTAATAGAAGTTTATTGTTTTAATTCATCATTTGGAATTTATTATACATGTCGAAAAATGCAGTTTTCATCTTCAGATGTCTTTTAAAGATTAAAGCTCTGTTGTCACAGTGGGGTTAAGGGGGAAATAAGCTTAACTATAGAAACAGCAATACTTGTAAAACTGCCCAAAAGTGAAGGAATAACAGGTAGTGAAAGGTTTGAGCAGGAGAGCAGTGAATGGTAAATTATGGCATAAAATACCATAACAGGTGTTTTTAACTTTTGTGTCTGCTCAGTGTGTGCAACGCTGCGGTAGGATTACTGTAACTCCTGATTAGTCTTTACTCAGCAATACATCCAGCCCCCATCGCCTGACTCATGCCTCTTTTCGTCTCTACTTGCTGCCATCATCACCCCTCCGGCTCCGTTTCCTCTCCTTTTGTCTTCTATTCATTCAGAAAAATTTTCCTCTTCCTTTAGAGAAAATGAATGTTTGCTGATTCACACATCTGAGGTCACTGAAATTGTTTTCGCTCAATGGCCGTACTGTCTGTAGCATGGCCTGACCTTTGACTCTCTGTGTGTCTAGCCACCTCCAGAATGATTTTTTTGTTGATCTATGAGCCGTGACTCCAAGTGTCCGTGAGTTTCGCTCAGTGTGCATCACTGGCACTGCTGGTAACGCCACGGCTTTGTGAGTCTGGATTCCAGTAGCAAGTCCTGGTCCTTCATTCATTAATTCCAGTCCAACATGAATCACTGCATTGTGCATGGGTGCGTTAAAGTATTTTTTTTATGACTTTCACGAGCCCTGAAGTCCATTTGCTTCTAGATGTCTCAGCCTCTGAGTCTCCTCTTGAGGCGATTAAAGTCCTTTGCTGATCGCCACAGCCAGCTCTGCAGCTCTCGCAGTATCCAGAAGCCTTCTACCTTTCTGGCAAAGTCGTTCATGGTTGGCTGCACTGACATAAGCGAAGAGGAGGCTGATGTGGTAGAGGAAGGGAAGAGAGGACTCAATGGTGGTGAAAGAAGGGAGGTGCCTCTTTGTAAAGAAAGAGGAACACTCTGGGGAAGGAGAGTGTGACCCTCACCGATTCCATACTGGTACAGGAGAGACAGGGTGGAAATTGGAGGTTGCAGGGTTGGAGAGAAGATGGAGCGAGGGGGTCGATGCTGCTGATGATGGAAGGAGGAAAAGATGACACCTGTGTCTGTTTTCTTCTTGTCCTCAATCAGTAACCCCTTGTTTCTTTCAAAGATAAATCCATCTTCCTCCCTTACAGTGTCCAGGTGGTGCGACTTCATGTTGAAGCTAAACTGATTCTTGCTTTTTTGCTGGTTTGTCATCCCGCCTGTTTCTTGATATGACACTTCAACCTTGAATAAAGGATGCCTTTCTTCTTCTTCCTTATCAAAGCTCAGGAGCCTTCTCCGCATTCCCCATTTTTCCACCTCTCCATATTGCTCCTCTGCTTCCTCCTCACCTGCTGTCTTTGTTTCAGCCAATCTGCTCCCAGGCTCTTCCCTCTTATCTCTTCTTCCTCTTCCCTTCTCTCTAAGTCGACTACTCCTTCCACCTGCAATGCTCTCCTCTGCTCTCCTCCCCTCTTTTCCTCTCCTTTTTTCCAGCAAGTCCACTTTGACTCCATCATCCCTCTCTCGTTTAATCCCTTTCGTCCCACTCTTTTTTGGATTACTTCGCTGACCAAATTCTGCTCTGGAGCTTGTTCTTGACCTGTACATGCTGTGGCTCATAAGTGGAGCTGGTTGGATGGCTCCTGTCCCTTCCTGCAAGGATTGCAGCTCAGCGCCAATATTTCCACCATTTGTAGACTGAGACAATGATGAATAACCGAGTGTGGTGTTCATCAGTGCAGAAATTGAGCCCAGAAGCCCATCCAGGCCCATGCAGAAGTGCAACAGGGAGGTCTTGAGCGATGGGCAGAGAGTGGAGCGGGCCAGCTCTCTGACAGCTGCCAACAAGATAGAGTAAGCCCTCTGGTTCTGGGCAAGCCGGGCCTGGTTCTCCAGGCCATGCCACTGCTCCAGCTGAGTGGCAGCACTGGCCTGACTCAGAGCTGTGCTGTTTGGGCGAGGAGGAGAGAAGTCCTTCTCGTTGAACGGAGGGCCCAGATAGGTCAGCTGGAAGAGAAGGAAACAAATGAGAAGGGAAGTAGAGAGGTTTTTAGTCAAAAGCTTGGTTCCATTTGAAACATAACACTCCATTAATAAAGTGAAGTTTCTCAGACCACAGTAATAGCACACAGATAATCAGTCAGGCTGTACAAACGATGACAGTTTAAAGACATGATTTCAACTACTTCTCTTGAGAGCTAAGCTGAAACTGAAAGCTTCTGTCAAGTCTGTAATCAGTCCAAAATACACAGAAATAATTGTACTGCTGCAGATTTTATAGATTAAATGAGAAGTCAGTCTCTACACAGCAGTGACTGACAATGACTTAGCAGTTTGGCGCTGACTTTTCTTCCAGCCTTGTTTCAAAATACTTTGGTTAACCTCAGCATTTGAATAAAATATGTCAGACTGGAATTAAGGGCGCTGTGCTGTCACATTTGCATGTCTTAGCAGATAAATTCTAGGAATGAGTTCAAAACCAACGATTTAGAAGAAAAGAAAAATGCCGCAAATTAGCATAAAAACTTTAAAAAAAATGTGAAATCTCACAATCTAAAAATGCGTTATTGTTTTTAAAAGAGAACTGATTGTGGTTGAATTTCACAAAAATATGTACCAGTAATCGTGTGGTAACATATAACTGACTACCAGTAAACAATAATAATAGTATTTTTAATGTTTAACATATATATGCCTTTGCAACAACCTGTTGCTGGTTTAAAATAGTTAAGATTGGTCATTATTCAAAATTCCTTTTACAATGTGGCAGAGTATCATTGAGTCACAAGTTTACACTTTAAACATTTTAAGGAAGTGACTTCACTCAATTCATGGAATGATGAATTGATGTTTAAATGTCTTCGTGAGGATTGTCTTGCTCTAATTGGATGAATCAATTTTTACACCCTTTTCTATAAATCTTCCCCAAAACATTATTGTTCTCATATTCTGGAGCTTCATGAATCTACAAAAAGTATAACATCCCTAGTTATGGCTTTGATCCTGACTTTGGTTTCTTAGAGAGAATGGGCAAAATAACCTTTTTTCCATCTTAACTTCATGTTCGCCCATTTCTTATGGCTAGCAAGTCTTTCATAAGGTATCAAGATGTTTGACTTTTGTACTTTTTTTGTTGTTCTTATATGTTTTATTGGCTGCATGCTTTAAACGGCAACTTCTCATGATACATTGTAAAAAGGGATCTTAGAAGTCACTTTGTGTAAACTCAAATGTGTGGTAACGAGTCAAGCCTCATAGTTTTAAAGACCCACTCAGAGGAAAATTGTGTTTTTGGTGTTTTAAACATCTTGTGGAATTTTTCTCATGATGGAGGACATTTGTAACAAAAATAAATGGTGTTTCTGAGTATTTCTTCATTCAAATGTATTCCATTGTGATGGCCAGATAGCTCCAACGTTGCTCACTATTTTTGTTGAGCCAATGATGTTAGGTTGGAGGTGTGAAGTGTTAGTGGGAGAGCGTGTAAACAGAGCAGTCAGTTACGGGTGACGGGATGTGGGGGTGGGCTTTCTCCACACCAACAGTCCTGCCCACAATTTAGGAGTGAATTTCTAATGGATTCCTGCTGCTCTACAGAAACTATGTCCTAGAAAGAGACAAAGATTTTTACATTTTGGCCAAAAATGGCATAATAATTAAAAAACCAAATAATAAGTTTTTGCTAGTTGGAACACCTAAAAACCTATTTTAAGTCTACAGTCTAGGTTTGAATAACTAAACTATCAAAGAATAAAACAGAATTTGCAAAAATTTCTAAAACCAGCAAATGACAAGCACACATTGTTTTGAATGGTTGTTCAATAGAATAATCAGAAAAATAATGTTAGAAAAGATTGACAATAATTTGAACCCTGGGACATTAACTTAGGTGTGTCCTCTAATTATCCTCTCGGGTGTCTTCAGTCTTGTAATTAGTCTGTCTTTCTAGAAGGTGATGAGTAGTCGTTGTGCTCTTTCACGTTCTTTTTTTATTGCTATAACAATCCTCTTTCACATTCACACGTGGTTTTCCACATTCCTGGAAAAGTGTAATTTATGACCACCTGAAAAGTTGTGGTTTCAGTTGTGTCAAAATTGTGGCAAAGCATTATTTTCAGTTATTCTTTGATTTTTGCATCCATTACATTAGTTTTTTTTTTTGGATTAAAACCGATATTTAGAAAAAAAAAATATACACTCACATATACATCTTTAATTTCCTTAAGCTGGTACTCCAAGTATTTGGTCAGCTCATAAGTACTCTCAATGGATTTCCTCTCACTGGCCAGGCTGTGAAAAGCATCCACACTCCACGCCGCAGCAGCAGCCAGTAGCAATGCCAGCAGGTGATTGACTGTAAAAAAAAAAAAAAAAAAAGAAAAAAATCAAAACAAAGGGGACTGATTAAAACACGCTCAAGCACTGGGAAATCTTTCTTTAATGACATGCACATCTCAAGTGTCCAAGCTGCAATTAACACGCACTTCAGAGGTATTTGTTGTAATAACAACCGCACAAAATTTATTTCACCAATCATTTTCTCAGGCACTTGGTGCTTATTTGACTTGGATGTTGATATTTTTGAATGAATTTAGCGAAACAGAGCAAAAAAGACAAGAATCACCTCCAGCAATATTTTTGAAGCTTTGCTCTCATTCTTCATAATTATATTGTTTATAGAATTTTTTGGGTGCTTTTTACAGTATTTTAGTTTATTTCTGTGTGTCCATGGCAATGACTTTGTCTGTTTACACACTGGAAGATCAGCGTCATCTCGCACTGCAATACAAGGATTTCTCTTTCCATTTTCCATCTAATTTGCAAATTCCCTGTCTGTCTGAAGTTTACTTAAACGCAACCTTACTTAATAGCTTCAGACAGTCAGACAGATGTCTCAGATGGTCAGTATACTAGTTTCTTTCTGTGCAAACACACACACAAATCCATCCTCTGACCAAAATCCCAGAAACAAAGACATGTGGATTTCTTTTTTTTTTCTAACCATCACAAACATTAATGTGTTTGTATCAGTTCTGTGTTTGCTGTGGACTTCTTGTTTAGGTTTCTGAGTGTTTGTGTAGGTGTTTCATGTTACCATTGAGTGTTTGTGAGAATGTTTGTAGCTGTAATTATATATGTGGATTAAATTCACATAGTTGAGTGTATACAGTGTGTGAGCAGGAGAGAAGAGGGAAAGACAGGAAAGGGGGGGGTGGGTTGTAACAGTGCAAACCTTTTAGTGGCCCGGACTCTGGTTTCAAACAGAGAAAATTGGAGCTGAAAGGTGGTTTTCAGCAGAACGGAACTTCATGTCCATCCACTGCTCTTTGCTCGCTGTCTCTAGATGCTTTCACACTTTCATTTTCTACTTGTCCCTCAGCACTTGTTCTGCTCTTAACCAGAGCTCGGCACACGTTTCTTTTGACTTTCTTCATCTCTGTCATCCCTCTACACCTCTTTTCACCCTGACAAAAAAAAAAATCCCTTGTAAAACATGCTGCTGTTCATCAAGTGTGAAATATGCATTACACAACGTGCGTGACCCTGTCTCTCTTTAGGCTCAGACACACCTGATACCCGCCTCTTGTGACCTCACCATTTCAGTCCTTCTCAAATTAGTCACAAACTTATATCTATTTTTAGTCATTTTCCACTAATTCCTCCTCCCAGCACTCTTATCTGTCATCTGCCTCAGGTCAAAAAGCAGCAGAAAATTAACCCGACTGGCTCTGCTTCTCTTTTTCTCTCAGCGTTTCATTTTTATGTGATTGGCCCCACAAGAAGAACAACAAGAATAACTTTAAGTCGCTTCAGTGCCTGTCAAAACATTCCCTCTCACTCTGCTACTGTGAAACGTAAAAAAAAAAAAAAAAAAATCTATGGCAGTCAACACCTTTTTCCTCTGACTCAACCTCTTGCATTTGTCGTATTGGCACCCACTCCCAAATAGGGCTGGGTGGAAACTCACTCATCTTATGTTTTCTATACAACTCAATGCACAAAAATGTAAATCCCTTTGACCATCCCTCCAATGGGTCGATTGGGTAACAACTCCAGGACGCAGAAATATGTGGGGGAAAAAAACTTCAATTAAATTAACCAAAACATTTTTTTTTAATCTAATGTGCCTGCCTTCCTGTGAAGTCACTGAGAGGAAAACAATTTAAATGATTAATTTGCTACAAATTGCAATAATTACATTGTAATGGTTAAGTAATGGGATGACACATATTTTCCAAATAATCTAACCCCACCTAACACGCTCAGGTCTACTTTGAAACATGTTTATTAAAGGAGTTTTCATGGGAATGACAGGCTGGTGACAGGCGGTTTTTAATTAAACATGCTTGGGAAATCCTTCTTGCTAAAGTGAAACTGCTAACTCTCCCAAAGCTTTCTGATCCTAAATGGAAAATGGTAACATCCCCTATTGAAAGATTATCTAAAACGTTGACTGAGGTTTGGGAGGTTTTGCTCCCATTTCCCCCCACCTCGCACCTTCAAATCAGGTCAGCCATGCACGCCAAGCCTCCTGTGTTTTCCTTAAACTCATTATCTGTCACAAGCAATATGCATCTTTCAGCTTAACATATGGGGCTCATCAATCCGCTGGCATCTTCCACTAAACATCCTCCATTAGCACCAAAACACCCCAAATTCCCAACAGCACCAAGAACCCTGACAGAAACGGACATGTAGAGTGCAAAAGAAAACAGTTTTAAATAAATTTTTATGTAGTCAGGAGACATGGATCAACAAAGAAAACTTTTCTTGGCAAAAATCAGATTGAACACTTCCAAAAAGTTTTCTTTTGTCTGCGGCCACATGCTTGGAGATGACTGCCAGACGTGAATGCTCTCGTTGTTTTGATTGAGCTTTGACGTATTTAAAAGCAACCTCTGGTGGGGCTAAAAACTACCACTCTGTTGTACAAGTAAATTGAGATAACTTTAACAGGGAGGCATGTTGTCGTTATACAATTTAAGATTGAGTAACTACGCTGCAGTCGGCATAGATCCTGACTTCAAAGAGAGCCCCGCGGGCGAGAGGCTCTGTACCTGCCGGTGGAGGCACACTCCGCAGGGCAAGGTTGAAACCAGAACATTCACTGCGGGAGGATTGCGTTACAGCAACACAGGGGTTCCCTATGGCCGACGGTGACCTGCCTCTGCTCATATGTCTGTAGGTCTCCAGAAAAAGTATCCAAAAGAGCTGTGTTCACGCAATCCCAGTGAAGTCCCGCTGTTCATGGGAGATCGAGCTTTTTATGCTTAGTTTAGACAAGGAAACAGCACTGTTCAGCATCAGGTTTGTAAAAATCAAGGGTCAGAGTTGAATCTGGGGGCATTGGGACGTGCTTTAGGGCAAACAGATCCTGATACTTTACACTCCAGAGGGCGTCTGATAAACATGACCTGCAGTGTTTGTGTATGATGTTCCACTTCTAACCAAGAGGACTAGGGTTTCGTTGTTTGCAGCGTGCACCAATGTTTAGGGTTTGGTCATGTGGAACGAATAGGAATAACTCAAGTCTAGCCCAGGAACCCCATTTGCTACAGACTCCTGAAAGAAAGTATAAAAAGCACATCCTGCATACGGATGCTGTTAATTAGGGTGCTGAAATAATCCTCATTTGTGACTTTGCACAACTACGTTGTGTTGTAAAGCATAACCAGGTTAACTACAAGAACAGGAGAATGAGATGCTAAGCCATGCATCCAAAACCAAATTTTCACCCTTTTTCGTTTTAACATCTTAAATAATAGAACATCACAAAACTCATCTGGTACTTATCAATGTTAAAACCAAGGAAAAAAGACCTTAGATAAACAACACATGACATACCATACGGTGTGATTGTTTATTTTATTTAACAAAATCCTGGCCAAAATGTGGAAGCAGAGGATGAAAAACTAAACAAAACCTTTTGCTTCCTAAGGAATTAAGAAAGCAATTAGGTACCAGGTGCTTCTAATCATGAGCATCTGATGAATTGAATATCAGGAAGTGTGATGTTTGAAGCTCTGGGTTACTCAGATTAGCGTTAATACAAAACCAAGAAGGAAGAATATGACATTAAAGAAGCTAATCTGACTGCAAGAGACCTGGAACGATTGCTTAAAACAGAGGGGAGTGCATGAATCTACAATGAAATGTAACATTTAAAAGTTGAAAATTTTTAATGCAAACGTCCCAAAAATTTGATTCTTAATAGGTTTACCAGGAGGTCATGCAGAATTGCAGATTTTACAGGAATCAGTAACTAAAAGTCAGTGATTGTGTGGCTGGATAAGAAGCACCTTCCATCCAAACTCAACTTGGCAGCACAGCTTAGGTTCTCTGTATTATGTCTAACAAAACTCAAACATTTCAGAACAAGGGCCACGACGTGTTTGGCATCAACGCCCAAAGACAGCTTTGACAAAAACACACCACACCAGCCTAAATCCTTCTAACCAAATGTTAAAGGAACTGTTTGAAAAAGGAGAGATTTGGGTTTGTTTGGCATCCAAAAAGTTAAGTTGCTTGGAGTCATTGAAAAAGCCATTGGGAAAATACATTTCTGTTATAGAATTCAATTCAAAATTCAATCTGACAGCTAAATGGAAACTGGATCATGCTACAGATTAGTAATTCAAAACAAAGAAGCAAATCTACAGCAGCACCTAAAGAAAAACAGAATTACAGTGAGCAAATGTTAACTTCTAACCGGAACTTTAGGGTTTCACTTTATCAGTACAATTACTATAACCACACAATCTGCACGGTATTGCACAATTATGGTATTGGTGCATGGATCTTTTATTGACAAATCAATGGACTACCATGTTTTTGTAGTCAACCAGCTACTGTATGTTAGGTGACCAGAACAGGGAGGTGTCAGCTATAAGTATGCACATGTTTTGCAATAAAAATATTGCACCAAACTTAATTAAAGTACACTTTTTGCGGGAATTCAAATGTACTAAATCCATCTTTTGATGAAGGGTCAAGCAGAGATTACAGTCTCCAAACCTCAAGCAAAATGCCAATGGATTTCCAAAATAAAATACTATAAAATTGCTAAATGTGCAACATTCTGATATGACTTGTAAATGTGAAAGAAAACTGTGCTCACAGACTGATAAAGATTATTAAAGATGTTTTCTTCTCACCATAATGAAAAATAGAGATCAATCAGTCTCATTTGGAAAGTTTTAAAGGAAAAGTCCTAAAGTTGGTTTTGTTTGATAATTTAATTTAATTAAAAATCTTACATAAATACATACATAAATAATTATTTGAGGGAAAAGAACTGATTAAAATACATTTTTGGCCTTGCCTCAAAATGTCTTGATGTTGTGTATTTCAATTCTCTCCAGCCATATCAACTTTTTTTCCTTTGAATTGGCATGTACACCAAGAAATCCCCATGGAGGTGAAAACCAAAAAACGTACTAAAATACAAAATGTTTAGGATGCAGTGGAATTTTGGATTCCCTCAGCAGTCAGACTGAGCCAGTTTGGGGTTGGAACTACTGTAGGAGCCATCACTTAAGTGATTTAAATTAAAATTTCAACTCAAAAGTTCAGGCTTTCACTGGAATTTGAATGCAGATTCACCAAGAATTCCAGGGGTCTTCAAAGCTGGACATAAGTGACAGAATAATCCAAAACTCAAAGGTTCCTCTGGTCCTACAAACCTTTTCCATTATTTTTAAATCAGCTGTCTCAGCTCCACTGTTTTAGATTCTGTCCCACAGTCTTGTTCTCTACATACAAATCATCAGAACATCTGTTTCATCTAACTGTAGAGCTCTATACACCACATGTGTGTTGACTAAAATCAACACGTTTTTGCCACTAAATAGAAATGTTTGTCGTGCTTTTCACAGCATGTGCAGCCATCTGCACCTTGATTTGCATAATTGCTGTCATGCAGCTGACATGCTGGAGTTTGAGCTGGAGAACCTGTTGACAGGAAGGAGTCAGTAGAGCCAAACTCATGGGAGCGGGGGTTTTTTTCTTCAGTATTTTTTTTTTTTTTTCTTGAAAGGATTCAGCTACTTTGTACCTGACGGCGATTTAGTCTTCAGTCACAAGTCTTTCCTTCTGAATAAATGTGCTTCTGAAATAATTCATCAACAGAATGATGGGAGGGATAGAGTCCCAGGAGATGTGGGCAGACACACACTTGTGTGTGTTGGGGGGGGGGGGGGGGGGTTAGTGGTTGACAATCTGACATTAGAGCACTATTGTGTGCCTGCGTACAGTTACAGGCCAGATTTATGTGGAGTCTGCACTCAATCAAGTATGCATTCCTTTACTAACTCAATACACACACAAGTGTATCCAGACTGTGTGGATCTGTGTATCCACGGGCATCATTCTGTCCCAATCTAAAGCAAACAAACCACTTAAACACACACACTCCAGCACAAATCAACACGCTTTTATCTCATGAGATTGAGGTTTTCATAATCCCTCTAAGGATGGACCTCTCATGGGTGCACTTGCTTTGGAAACATCAGGCGACCCAAGAACAACACGAAAGAAAGCGCCTTTAAAAACTCAATAAAAGTTATTATTTATCCCCAGATACTCTGTGAGACTATTTCTTGTCGTAAAACTCAACAGTCGTCTTTGTTTCCCTCCTCGTCTGTTGTCTGTCTTTCTTCTCACTTTATAAGCCAATCAATGTTTTGCCTTTTCTTCTTTGTTCTCAGACGACCGCAGCCGCTTCGTGTTTTATCATCATGTTTGGTTTCAATTCTTTCTTTTTTTTTCATCTCTCACACTGCTCTGTAAATCTCTCGGAAACATCAAGCTTCCACATCTGACAAAATCTTTTCTTTCCCTCTGAGTAGATCCACTCAATCTCCTCCCTTGATCGATTTTATTCTTTCTCAATAAAAATGTTTATTTACTTGCAACAAAATTGTTAACATTATTTTAATCAAAATGTAAATTTAACCCCTTTTGTAATACGAAATTTTGTTCAAAACTTTTAGTCATCATCTTTTTTTTGACACCCCCCCCTTTTTTAATGAGTTTCTCAAACATTTGTTATGTCAACAGGAAACTGGGTTAAGCTGACGGAAAAATGTTTTTTTTTGTGGAACCACAAATTGTGGATAACAATTAATTCAGACCCTTTTGGCCTAGTTAACTCTTGTTTGATATACATTTTTTTAATTTTGCTTTGTTATTTAGGTTTTGACGGCAAAATAAACCAGTGTGGTAACATAACAAAAAAAATGTGATGCCAGGTCTTAAAGTCCCACAGCTTTAAATCTATTTTAGAAGTGTTCCCAATTGTCTTTCAATCATGATTGTACGGTGGCCACCATATGATTTGAATGTTTTTAGGCAAAATTAAAAAAAAAAAATCAGTGTCATTTTCTCTGACATAGTTTCTAAAGAATGACAGTAGTTCATCGGTAATTCACCTTTGAATTGTTGATCTAGTCATTTAACGGGGGATGCATTGGAATGGAGTGGAGCAGGGAGCTTGTGGCCTGCTGACTGTAGTTTGCACAAAACAACTACAAGCTTTTTTAAACAGCATTTTTTTGCTGTTTAAAATGATTTGAATACTGAGAAACGCAGTTCTAATCTGAAATTTCTTTGTATTTGTCCTCCATCATGAGAAAAATACTAAACCAATTTTTTAAAAACACCAACTTGGAGTGGGTCTTTATAAGGTTAGAAAAAGATTTTAAAAGTCTTTCATTAAAGCAAATTTGATTTTGTTTTTTTTCTATGTTAAAAAATGTTTCCTTTAATATTTTTTCTAGATTTTTCTGCTGTTAGTGTCACAGAAAGTTTTCTGAACCGGCTGCTGAATGTGCTGTCCTGATGTACTTCCTTCACCTTTATTTCCAGTTTTTGCAACGACAAAAAAATGTTCCCTGAAATCTTACACCTGAATTAACAGTAGGTATTACTTAAGCAGAGGGAACAGAACTCACAAAAAAAACAGCATCATAGTCTGGGAACAAGCAGGATATTTTGTAGTCTTGAAGGACAGAGACAGAGGGAAAAGAGGAGGTGGAGGTGGAGGAAGAGGAAAAGGTGGAGGGAAGGGGGGAGTTTTCTGAAGCGAGGGGCCATGTTAATTTGGGAAAAATGTAAACAGCATGTGTAACTGTTCAAAGCGTGACCGGCTCATTTTATATCATTCCCCCCTTCGCTCTTCTCTCTCCTCCCCTCCGGGTGCTGCTAACTTCTGTCAATCTGTAGTGCATTAACCCCTCGGCCGCCGCTTCCCTTCTTCCTCTCCATGGACTTTTATCCGTCTTTGAGCTCCCTCATCCTAACTCATCCGCGGAGCCCCCACCACTCCGCCCCTCCTCACATCCTCTTGATATATATGTACCATGAAGAATTGAGGATGGCTTGAGAGAATCAAAAGGTTCAGTTTATCCTCCTTCTTCCACATCCCCTCCTCTTCCCTTCTTCCATTTGTCTCCCCTGATTGGCTGTTGTTTTCATTGACACACCAGAGCTTTCAGGCTTTCTTTGCAAGCTTTTTCCTCCCCGTATGTGAGAAAATAAAACTCACATTGTGTATGTACCTGGAGAGATGAATGCTCTGTTTGTGTCAGAGGTGACACTCTGTGCAGCAGCGTATTTATTTGCTCTGTGTGTCAGAGAGAGCTGCAAAGCGTTTGTATTTATTTTTCTTGTAAAGTTAGACTAAATTTGCAGAAAATCACAGTGTCACCACCTAAATGGGGTTAAGAGGACCACGGAGGAAGGCTGAAATGTAGCAAGATGTTTTGTGAAATGCCTAATTTCATCACAGAGCCATCCCTCAGTAGACTGTCCGGTCTTTCTTTCCCCACCTTTCCTTGACGGGGAGCAGCAGCCGCGGCGCTCCTCCCAAGAGGGATGAAATTTGTGTGTGTCCTCTCATACCTTGACTAACGTGAATCATATACTTTCTCATATCAGTGACAGATAACGAGACAGGGGCTCCTCAGCTGCTCTGACCTGCAATACCTCTGTCAGGTCTCCCCCCCATTTGTTTCCAAGCTCTGCCTCACATTTAACTCAAATCCAATTAGCAAGTCTTTTTTATTCATTGTACAAAAAAACTAATTCTCTAGCTTATACTATTTCATATTTTATTTTATTTTAGAAGAATCAAATCTTTACTTTAACCCTGCAAAGAAATGATTCTCATTTGTACTTGAATAGACTCTATAATAACGGTTTAAGTAGTTAGGTTAAAACAAGTGAATTTTTGTTTTCTTTTATAAAATGTGTTTTTAAACAGGCTGCAAAAAAGTAGGCTACAAGACAAAATATTTAATTGGACAAATACTTTTTACAAAACTATTTTAAAATATATACATGTATATGCAAAGCTTGGACAAAGAGGATAAAATTCATTTTAATTTTCTTTTTTGTTTCATTGAATGCACTCACCTCCCTTGAAGCATTTCATCTTATTCCGTTCACAGCTTCCTTGCAGATTGAAGAGACAAACTTTTCATCACGTGTTCAGTAAAAACCTGCTCTCTTCTGCTCGGTGGAAGATGGAAAAACGCAGATGATGCCCGGTCTTGATCCTTTAATAACAACTTTATAATGAAATAACTTTTCTCGGTTTAAACGCAAAAACGATCCTCTCACTTGTGTGGTCTGTGTGACAGACTGCGGAGCCTTTTTGTACCTCCTCCTCCACCTCCTCCTCTTTTTTTCTTCCTTTTAACTCCTTTTCCTGCCCTCCTTTTCATCCCTGTCTCTTCTTCTTTCCTGGTTATTCCTCCTCCTCGGTGCTGGTGAATCACCGGGTTGACGCACCAGAGCGCAACTTTGACAGAGGCGCTGTGAACCTCGGGACTTGTCACAACTCATTTCTGTCTCTTGTCCCGTCCTCATCCCCTCGAACATGTTTTGACTTCAGCTGTTTGATCTTTAATCTACTTCCCTCTAATAAGGTATCGAGTCGGAAAAGATCCGTTTCAGGACAACCAAAAAGAAAAGGTCCAGGAATTACGCACACAGAAACTTTCAGAGAGAAAATTAAAAAATGGAGAAGAAATAGGAATAAAAAGATATAATAATTGTCGTTGTTTAACGAAAAATGAGATAATTACAAACATAGATCATAAATGCGATATTTCATCATAAAATCAGTGTAGTAAATTGTACAATAATGTAAAAAACTGTGAGAAAAAGAACTAATAATCATGTGAAAAATAAGCGTCAAGATCTGAGAATTGCGTTGTAAACCTCGCTAATCTAACTTTTTTCATTTTATTTTTTTAACAACCGCAATTTACCTTTAGTAGTCACGGTTTACAAATCCGTGTTGGCGCTGAAATAAAAAGAAGAAATAGTAAAACTCCTCTGGGCCTCATGCGTAAAGTCCCTCCATATCCGCGCCGATAAAAAAAAATGTTCGTGCCTGTTTAAATAAAGCAGTCTGGTTAAATTCAGGTGCTAGCTTCTAAATAAAAAAAGAAAGAAAAATATAGAGTAAGAGAAAGCACAGGAGTTCAGCCCATAAAACTGTGCTAATGACAAGATTTCTTTGCCAGGAGTCTATAAACCACACTCCTCTGAGTTAATAAGATGCGTGCCCAGAGGCCAATTTTGAGAATTAACTTGACATACTTGACTTCCCTCGTGTGTTTTGCTTGTTTTTTTATTTTTCTAGTTAACTGCTTTTTATTTATTAAATTTGTCCAATCAAAAATACGGATAATCTACACTCAAGTGATTATGTACTGTTTAGTCTTTTACTAACTGATCTCAACCCTTTAAATTGTTCATTAAATGCCATTTTAAACCTAAATTAAAGTTGTAATACCCCAGAATCTATTTTTTAAATAATTTTAAAAGTGTTAACTGTTTTTGTATTGAAAAACCTGCAGTTTTCAATTCCCATTTCCTAGGATGTGTTGTGTGCCACCTAGCGACAGTAAAAAGTCACTGCATTTGACTTTGCCATGCGCACATTCAGCGATAGCCGTAAAACCGAACATAAAGCATCGATCTCTCAGTAATTTTGAAACCTTTGAGGATTTTTTTTTTCTCAAAAAAACAAGAACAACAACAACACCAGCAAAAAAAACAAACATAAATTAAAGCAATGAACCGGAAGTACATTACTAACCCAGCGCTTCCGGTGACGTAACGCTAGCATCTGATGCTACACGCGGGAAACAGGCGAAGCAGCACGAAACAGAGGTAGTAAGACTTTAAGTTATTAATTTGTGTTTCGACGTGAAAGTATAGCTTGTTTTTTAACCATTTGTTATTTTTGGTGGTTGTTTCGTGTCAGACAAACTATCACCATATCGCTAAAGTAACGCTAACGTTGTTTTCTGTACAAAAAAAAAAAAATTGGCCCGTCTCTTTAGGTACGTTTGATTTAATGCCCGCTTTGTCCCTATCGGGCGGCTTTGGGGAACATGCTGGTACACATGGTAACATTTTTGCCTTGACCGAGTGGTGTAACATAAAATTAGCGCACTTTGCATAATTAACGTTAGCTTAGCTGAAGTAATATAACAGTCTCTGCGAATAAAGAAATCATTCGTTTTCTTTAAAAAATATTTGTGTTACTATTATTTATCCCTCTTTGACTGCCCCTTTCAAAAATTGTTTCGTTTTTCTTATTACCCAAATATTCTGTCAGACATTTAATTGTCTGCACAGTGCAACTTAAATTTTAAATGCAATTCAACTGCAATAACTTAAAGCCAAATTTATATATTTTTTAATCTCCGTAAAGCAACATTTTCAGATGATCAGATTCAAATGTGTCTGTAAACATCTCATCGTGAACGCATAAATACCACTGGTATTTATTTTATTTCAATGCCCTTTAAGTTGTTTTCTGCCTGCAGGCATCATGGGTGATATGCTGGAGTTCAACGAGATCTATCAGGAAGTGAAAGGTTCTTGGGTTTGTATCTTTTATTTTTCTATATCTCCTCAATATTCTGAATCTTTAGACATTTTAGGATAAAATGTTGGTAAAACAAAGATCTAGTTAAATGAGAAGCCATATGCTGCAGATCATGAAGTGGTTAGTTTGCCCTGTAAAAGTTTTATTATTAAAATCTTCTTTGATTATGGACCAGACAGTTAAATCAGTTCTTTCATATCTTTCGTGTTTAACCTTAAAACTTTTTTTTTTGTCGTTTTTCTGACCTTTGTTGTCTTGGGTTATGTTGTTTTTCTAGACCTTCTAATTGTGTTTTACCAGAAATAAAAATAAAAGAAACTGCGATAATAAATGTCAAATCATTCAGATTTAGGTCTCATTAAGGTCAGCTCACTGTTGTTTTTCCACATAAAAATAATCCAAAGGGAGCATTATCAGAACATTCTACCTCACTGTATGGTCACTTCTTTTCTAAATTTTAAGTGTTGCCACTACTAAAATGACGTTTTAATCATTTTTGGCTGCCATCAATATAATATCAATATAATCAATTTATTTCATTTTGAAAGAATTTTATAACGGTATAGTTGATTCAGATAAAGAACGTACCTCAGACAGATCATTCTGGCTGGATTGTGGGATTATACAATGATTAGTCAATTAAACATTACACTGTTGAAAAATACATTGGCAGAATATTCTGTTGTTAAGGAAACGTTCTTTTTTTACCAGTTCCCAATCTGTTCTTTTTATGTTTTTCTTTTAAAGAAAATACTTTAAAATGATGTCTGCATTTTCACAGAGCTTTTTTTTTTATTGGTCTTTCAGAATGACGGACGGCTACGGTTCAGCAAACAAAATGTGGTTTATAAGAGCAACAAGACGGGGAAGGTGGACAGCATTCCTGCTTCTGAGCTCAACTTGGCGCAGTGGAGGCGAGTGTGTTTAGGTCACGGCATCAAACTCGGCACCAGCACAGGACACGTGTACAAGTATGACGGCTTCAGGGACACGGTAAGTTGCCCACCTAAGTGTTGTTTTGGATATTTGTAGTGCGGTATTGGCTTTTCTTTTTCAGTTTTTTCTTCAGTCACTTAACCTGTTCCTTCTCTTTTTGGGAAGTGTGTCGGCTTTTTCCATGTAGGATAGTGGAACATTTCAGCCTGACACGTTCCACTGCTATGGTCAACCTTGTGTTTATGGCAAAGAACATAACACAAGCAATGGGGCCTCTGATAAGCAACACCCCCCCGCTTGACGTTTCCCCCGAAAAACACTACCATCTTGCGAAAATGCCACCACTGGAGCTCGCATGGGCGTTTGTGCGCATGTGTTCTGTCAGAACTTTGTGAATAAGTCTGCTCCTTTTCTCGAAGCTCCTAATGGGATTAATGAGGGAAACCAGTGCTAGCATATGCGTTCCATAAACAGTGCAATCATCGGCTCTTGTGAGTCAGTGTTTATATCAATCCACCAAAACAATTTGGCCCAGAAAACGAGCAAGAAATAAATGTGGTTGTGGTTGTTTTCTGTCACAGTTTTTTTTATTTTTTTACTATGGAGAATGTCAACAAGACTGGGATGAAGAAGAGGGTATAACCTGGACTGTGTGACAGCCTCCTGGGGTTAATCAGCATATTTTTCAGGGGAGATGGATCCTCTCCCCAGGTCCTGATGTCATTGTTTATTATCCCTCTCTTAGTGTCAGTAATCGAGAATTGGCTGAACGTTGAGGCTGCTGGCGTGCTGAGCAGACACTTTGAATCATCTGTCCCTTTTGAAAAAGTCCAGTGAATCTCTTCCAGACGGTCATCAGTGGGATCCCATGTTTCCTGATCACTTTAAGAGTTCAGTTTTAATACAAAACCCTCTGACAGGTGGTGTTGCCTTTGAAAGCAAATCTTTGTGTAGTGAACTTGGATCCAGGCAGATCTGATGGATTGCGGTCGCTCCGACTTGTAACTTTTCTTTGGAACAAGAAAAAACTGAACACTCTGACACTAATATTTGTCACAAACATAATTGTGGAGTTTGTTGTTAGATTCCTTAAGTGTCGGGAAGTGGAAAGTAGATTTTTTGCATAATTTTCTTCAAACTTTAACTTTTAAAGAAGCAAAGTCAGAGTTCAAAATGTGATGCAATTTTGTCTTGCTACACCAACATAGTGTAACCTTTATCCTTTGTTTCTGCGTTTAAATGTGCTTGGCTATGACACAGACGTTGGTCATCATGCTGCATGAGTGTGTGTGTGTGTGTAGGTGTGTGTGTGATGAAGGTGGGCTCAGCGTTTATTTGTATTAGCTGAGTTATGCAACAACAGTGAACAAGCGCTGATTTTTATGCAGCTACGCATCCGCTCCCACATGCTCTGTATCTAAACAGCTCTTTAATCCAGGTCAACAAACATGCTGATGAACTTCAGCACACACACCACACACACACACACACACTCAAACGCACCACACACACACACTCTAATACAGTCATGCTGCTTCTAATTGGCTATAATAACCTTATGGACAAGCAGATATCCAGGTGCGTAAATTTGCTTTCCCACCGAGTCTCGTTCTTCCATGCACATGCAATTACTTCCACATGTGTTTGTACTACTGAAAGTCTGTGTGTGTGTGTCTGTGTGTCACTGACGGGCTTTGTCGCTGTGTGCGAGTCCTTTGCAAGTTGTAAGCGGGCCTGAAGGATAAATAAACAGACTGATTGTCAGTTCTGGTTTGGAGTTGGGGCTGCACAGGGAAAGCGGGTGGATTACATTAACATCTTTTGCTCCTTTGTGTGATTAATAAACCACATCCTTCTTCCTACTTGGTGTTTTCATAAGCCGCGGCTCATGGAGAGTTTCTCCTTTTACTATCTTCCCCTTCTTCCCCCTTTTTAACACTTTCCATCATCACTACCTCAGCTCATGTGGCCTTTCATTCTTTGAACTCCCACCAGGATTTCGAGAAGATCTCAGAGTTTTTTAAGGCCAACTACAAGATGGAGCTGGCAGAGAAGGACATGTGTGTGAAGGGCTGGAACTGGGGGACAGCAAAGTTCTCAGGTGACTCCCTGTTTTAAGATACTTGTTTCATCAATGCAAAAGTATGAGGCAGTTACTGGCACAAGACGGCCACTTTGATCAATTCCATTCATTTAAACAGACTTATCAGTTCAATAATGTTTATTGTTGTTGGGATAACGTTTAAGAAACCGATATTGAGTATCCGCTGATGCATGGCAGCGTCTGTTTTCTCTCTCGTCTCTCCTCAGGTCCGCTGCTGTCGTTTGACGTCAACGACAACACGGCGTTCGAAATCCCACTCTCCAATGTTTCCCAGTGTGCAACGGGAAAAAATGAAGTCACCCTGGAGTTTCACCAGAATGACGATACAGAGGTTTCCCTGATGGAAGTCCGATTCTACGTCCCCCCCAGCCAGGCCGATGAGCGACAAGAGTCTGTGGAGGTGAGCAGTCGGCTTCCAAACAATGTCTCCGTGCAGAAACGCTCTTTGTGAAGTGTTTGTGTTGTCAGTGTGAATGTCATTTGCAGAGTTTTGTTTTTTTCTTTTCCTGTAGGCATTTGCCCAGAATGTCCTGTCCAAGGCTGACGTGATCCAAGCCACAGGAGACGCTGTGTGCATCTTCAAGGAGCTGCAGTGTCTTACTCCCAGAGGAAGGTCAAATATCACATCCTGTTGTCTGAAAAGCCGTCTTTCAACTCGTATTTGTATCATGTCCGCCCATTCTCCATTCCATGTATTAGTGTGCACTAGGGGTGCAACGTACGGATCAGTAGCCACGGTTCGGCGCACACGTGGGCCAAAGATCCCCCACACCGAACATAATTCGTGTGTCAAATTCATGAACGCCGTCTTTGTTTTAACGCACGTCAGTGTTGCTGCTTGAGGTTTTTCCAAAGGTGTGATAACCTGCAACTCCCGCCGCGTGTGGGAGGAGCTTCCGTCAAAAGCTTTTCTCTACCTCATCACGGTGGACGAAGAGATCATGTTCATTTACTTTGAAGAACTTTACAAAAGCGTTGTGTTCTCCTGCCACAGCTGGAACCAGTGGGAGGGGCTTTATAGCAGGGAAAGGCATAGGCCTGCACAATATACCACAAATGTATCGTTATCGCAATATCCAGTTCTGCAATATGCATATCGCAAAAGACGGTGAAAATCGCAATAAATGGTAAACCGTAAATATGTTAAAACAATCATGGCAGATTGAAGCATTTAACGAATCAAATGAATCCCTTTATGCATTTGACCAATCGGATGGACGCCTTCAAGTTGTTGACCAATCAGATGGAGGCCTATTATGTTAGATGTTTGTCACCTATGTCGACGAGGGTCATTTGGAGTATAATTTTTAAACTGTTGCAATGAAATCGGAATAATGTTTTTGGTTATTTTGCTCTTTGTTTATATACTGCAAATTATATCGTTATCCCAATATTAGCTCTAATATTGCCTATCGCGAGTTTTCCTCATATTGTGGAGCCCTAGAAAGGAAGAAAAGTAGTAGAGTCTAACATCACCGATTCTCTTACTTATTTTTAAATTTAATTATTTTTCTAAGATCCAGTGTCTCAAAGCACGTTTGCCTATGTGGGAATCTTTTATCTAAAGGAATTTTTTGAGTTGATTATCTCATTAATGTTTAATTCTTATAAATAGACCTCCATGAGCAAATATTTTGATGTTGGAATACATTTGTGTCTGTATATGTTTTGAAGCACTTTATACATGCTTTATTAAATCTATGTTTTGAAGCTTTAAAATAATAATAACTGTAGACTTTTATTTTGTTTTTTTCCATTGTACTGATCTGAAAAACGAACCGTGAGTTTTGTGTTGCAGCTTTTGTTCCCTTTAAACAGCTTCTTCAGTCATTTTCATTCAATCTGTGTAGACATTTTTGTCGTGTTCTGCTACTTTGAAATCTCAGTTAAGACTCTGTTTTCTTCACTCAAACGGCAACGACCCTCAACCTGTCTTTGGTTCATTTACTGCTCTTTATGCACAATATGAATGAAAATTCCACTAAAAGAGATATGAAAAAAAGCTGCTAATATAAGTAGATAAACGACCTATAAAGAGCTGAACTGCAGCCTCTGAATTAAATACGTTTGTTTTTTGAATCCTCAAGTGTATACATTTTTTTTCCAAGTGAAGTATTTGTTCTGCCTGCTGTCAAAAACTGATCTTCTGTGGTGAGAAGATGGCCTCCCGTCATTTCCTGATGTCCTTTGTTCCAGATATGACATCCGTATCTATCCGACATTCCTTCACCTGCATGGTAAGACTTTTGACTACAAAATCCCCTACACCACGGTCCTCCGTCTCTTCCTGCTGCCACACAAGGATCAGAGGCAGATGTTCTTTGTGGTGAGTCAACCTTTGGGCTTTATTTTCTTACAATGTTGAGTGTAAATTAGCCACATTTCTTGCATGTTTTAAATTTGATCTTCCTTCTGATGGTCTGTTTTTTTTTTCTTTTTCTTTTCACAGATTAGCCTTGATCCTCCCATCAAGCAGGGTCAGACTCGCTATCACTTCCTCATTCTGCTTTTCTCCAAAGAGGAGGACATAAATCTCACCCTTAACATGAATGAGTGAGTACATTTTAGTAACTATTGAATCTCTTTTGTTTAGGGCTGCTTCAGCTTGATGGGTTTTGCAAAAAAAAAAAATCTGGAAAACTAAAGATGTCCACTAGGGGGAGACAAAAGTCTGCTTCATTGCCTGTTCACAAACCGTGAAGAAGTTTGTTTTCTTGATGCTTCAGGGATGACGTGGAGCGCCGTTTTGAGGGGAAACTCAATAAGAACATGTCGGGGTCTCTCTATGAGGTGGTCAGCAGGGTGATGAAGGCTCTGGTCAATCGCAAGATTACCGTCCCAGGAAACTTCCAGGGGTAAACATGTCATACACTAAAAAACTTTACGGTCTAAGAACATCTAATAAAACTCTACGTTGTTTCTTCTCCAGCCACTCTGGGGCTCAGTGCATCACCTGTTCATACAAGGCTTCTTCAGGCCTCCTCTATCCTCTGGAGAGAGGCTTCATCTACGTCCACAAACCTCCTGTCCACCTCCGCTTTGAAGAGATTTCCTGCGTTAATTTTGCCAGAGGGACCACCACAACACGTTCCTTCGACTTTGAGATCGAGACCAAACAGGGGAATCAGTATACTTTTAGCAGCATTGAGCGGTAAGGCATTATATAAGGGGTTAATGGCCGACGAAGTGTGCATTATTACTTTTTAACGCACGCCGTGGAAGCCTGAAAGGAGGACGGTTGCTTCCGCGAAGTGCGTTAAAAAGTAATAATGTACACTACAAAGGCCATAAACCCGCTTATACCATGGTCACTTACAAAAGCAATTAATATTAACCAGTTTTTAGTCCTTAATTCTTGTTTTTTTCCCGATTTGGATCGCTTTTCTCACAAAAGCAGATGTGATGGGCCGCACCATGTAACAAATAGTCCGCCTCTCGCAGCACCACCGCTGCAGTCAAGATTCGGCGATACATATATATATATATATATATATATATATATATGCTGATCTCTCCTATGGGTTGAATAAAGCATCAGTTCATAGAGAAAGTTCACCTCTTACCGCTTGTTTTTGTCCAAATGATGAAGCAAAAGGTTGTTTTAAAGAAGTGATACAAAACATTTAAGCTAGCCGACCGGAACTTCTTCTTTCACCGTGCGGTTATCAGGTTTTAATGCACACCCAGCAGCCAATCAGAATCGAGTATTCACCCGGACCATGGTATAAATGTGGTTAGCTGCATCTTAAACAATAAATACACTTGTAGGAGTTTTTTCATCCTTGTCTGTAAGTTTGCAGAACAGAAGCAGGACTCTGGTGGTCTTTGAACAGATTCCTAGGATTCTAGGGGTGGAACTGTCTCCATCTCCTGTCATCCAAACACAGACTATAAGGTTACCCTCACCTTTCTTTACCTTTCAGAGAGGAGTATGGCAAACTGTTTGACTTTGTCAACGCCAAGAAGCTCAACATCAAGAACAGAGGATTCAAAGAGGTAACTCATCAACCTGCACTCCCACTTATGAAACAGGCTTTCATAGACTTTCATGTCAGATGTAGATTCTTATTGCCCCTCTTTGTCTGCTCTTGTACCCCTGTAGAAGAAGGTGGGTATGGTCTTGGGCGTCATTTGTAGACTAGCAGCTCTTGGTTTTCTTTGTGGAATCATGTCTGATTGCATGGCGTGCTGCTGTCGTGTGCTACAAGGATTGTGATCAGTAATCTTGATTTACATTTTTTGAGGTGGAAATGGTTAAATACTGAGTGACATATGGACTAATCATGGGAAGGCGTTGGGTCTGCAATAATTGTGTGTTTGTTTGCATCTTGCCGACTGATGTGCTTCTTTGGGTCTTTCGGGTTTCCGCGACACGACCGTTATTCCGACGCGATGTTCATCCAGCACCATCGAATCTGATGGCGCTCTTTACGTCCAGGCATTAAGTGCTCGCAGCAGAGCTAGTGGTTGCTATGGTGATGGGGTCAGCAGAAGAGGTCAAACAGATCGAATGGTTTTGCTCTCCATTTCCTGTTGGTGTTTTCCCTTCGGGTGTCTGTCCACTGACAGATGTGGATGTAGTGGGTAAGGTGGCAGCAGATGGCCGTGGCTGTGCGGGGGAAAAGATGATGCAACTGCATTAAGCCATGGAGTCTTCAGTGGAATTTAACCTGCTGACCTTAAAAGAGGAAACCGCGATGCTGGACAGAAGAGCGTCCGGTGCCGGCCGGGTTTCCCATAATTTATTCATTTAACAAAAAAACCTTCACTCATTAATTTGTTTTGTTTCAATGTTTTCCTTTAATTGGCTAATGAGTGTTTCTGACCACAGACGTGTATATTTATTTGGAAAACAGTTGTATGCTAACAGTGTGTGTTTGGGGCAATGATGTGGTTGGAGGTGAGATTTGAGCAAAAATGCTGAACTAGTTCTATACTCTGTGGTGGTGGGGGGGTTTGTTGACGGTGCAGTTTATTTTCAGGGCATGAAGGGTAAAATTGACGAGTACAGCGACTCGGACGAAGACCAACATGATGCCTATCTGGAGAGAATGAAGGCAGAAGGCAAGATCAGGGAGGAGGGCAACGACAGCGACGAGTCGGATGCTGAAAGTGGTGAGTAAGACTCAGAACAAGAAGAGCAGCAGCAGCTGGCTGAGAAGAACATCTGCTTTAACCTCATTTGTTCTCTCTGTAGACGAATCCTTCAACCCTGGAGAGGAGGATGATGACATAGCAGAAGAGTAAGCAACTTGGATATTTCCTATTTTGAACTTGTTTCATCCCAGCTGATGGTTTCTTCCTGCTGGCAGGTACGACAGCAATGCCAGTGCGAGCGACAGCAGTGATGAAGGGGATGACAGCGAAGACGAAAGCTCAAAGAAGAAAAAGCCCAAGAAAGTGGTCAAGGAGAGGAAAGAAAGGAAAGAGAGGAAGCCACGCAAAGAGGTCAGAGGAAAGCTGGAGAAAGTACTGTGTCTTTACGAGTATAAGTCACGTGTTTTTTTTTTTTTTTGTTTGTTTTTTTTGCACAGTTTGACCTGACTCCTACTCAGGTGCGACTTATGTGATTAAAAACTCAAAAGAAGGCTCGAATGTTCGTTACTTTTCCACTAACAGCCGCTAGAGGGCACTGTAGGTGTGACACAGAAGAAGCAGCGCCGCTGCAATGTAACGCAGACGATGAAGAAGTCAATGATTTTGTGATGATTTGAGGATGTATAAAGAGCTGAGTTGGCTTGTTGGCGTGTTATTTATGCTATGCTTATCTGAATAATTGTTCATATGTTGCGCTAATGTACTAGATTCCTCCTATGTCTCATGAAGCTAGATAGGGTTAGTACAGCAGTGAAGCGTTAATCTATTTCGTTATTAAGTTTGACTTTCAAGATAAAAATGTCTTTTCTTCGTTGCATATTTTGTTACAAAAGTTCGACTTGTATGATTTTTTTTTTCTTCATTATTGTGATTTTTTTTTGTTTTTTTTTGGCTGCTGCGACTTATCGTCTGAAAAATACGTTAGTTAAATCATTCGCTCACTAAAGAGGGATTCTTTTGCTTTTCTGTATTTAGGAATGAAGCACATCTGCTTATTAAACATCTTGTTTTTGTGGATGCGAACAGAAAAAGCAGAAGGATGCAGGCGGTCCTAAGAGGCCCATGAGCGCCTACATGCTGTGGCTGAACTCCAGCCGAGAAAGAATCAAGGCGGAGAACCCCGGCATCTCCATCACCGAAATCTCCAAGAAGGCTGGAGAAATGTGGAGGCAGCTGGGCAAAGACGAAAAGGAGGTGAGACATGAGAATGAATTCAGTCCGAGGCTCCAGACCTTCAGGATTCTATGAAACACTGTTTTTTAATCAGTGTTGATGTTGGAGGATGAGTATTCAGTACGGAGTAATGTTTAATTGAGCTCTGAAAACTCTATCTCTCAGGAGTGGGAAACAAAGGCAGGGGAGGCGAAACGGCAGTATGACAAAGCAAAGAAGGAGTACAAAGAGAGTGGTGGAGGATCAACTTCAAGTAGCAAAAAGTAAAGCTAACTCCTCTGATTTTTTTTTTTTTTTTTTCTTCTTCCTCATGAAAGTGTGTTGAACTTGTTCCTTTGATTCTTTGCTTCCTCCTTCTCTCGCTAGGGAGAGTAAAAAATCTACAAGCAAGAAGGAGGAGAAGAAGAGGAAGTCTGCTGGAGGTGACAAAGACAAGGAGCGAGGAGGCAACGACAGCTTCAAGAGCAAAGAGTTCATTGAGACCAGCGAGGAGAGCTCCTCAGACTCCGACCACAAGAGCAAGTCCAAGAGGAAGAAGGTGAGGCGATGGTGGCTGACACAGAAGTTACCTTTTTAAAGGGCAGCAGCCCCAGCTGCACTTCAGTTTGATTAAAGGAAGACCCATAAGTAGCCATAAGCAGAATTTACTCGCACAGATCAGCTTTCATAAAAAAATCAGTCTAATACTTTGAGGAAGTTGACGCCACTGAGTGTCCTGTCATTAATACAAGGTCTGAATGAGGGAAGGTCTCCCCAAAGGAACTACCATATTTTCTCACATTAGCTGCTTTCTTCAATTAGATATGAAATTATGTAGTAAATTATCAGAAAACGATTATTTACTTCTACAATGGGATTTAGATTTCAAATAAAAAAAACGGACTGTTTGGAAACTTGTTGTTGGGGGGATAAGAAGAACTATTTGTCTTTCATCTGAATATATTGTTAATTTTGTTTCTCAACTCAGTTGAGACAATATCCAATCAGCGCTTTATTAATTTACACCTTCATAAACAAAGTAAAGACTATCAGACTTTTTGACACAAATGCTTCGTTGTTGGACAGTAGCAATGAGACTTCCTGTGGCATCCTGTGGTTTAAAGCATTGGGCGTGGCGGGACGCTGGAGCTGCAGCGCGGCATCAACCAATCAGGAGCTCAGCTGTGTAGTGACGTGTTGATGACGGGAACAGTGGGTGAAGTCTCTGGAAGTACAGTAGTACAGTACGTTCAGACGCAGTTCCTGCAGTAGATGGTGAACCCAACCGTACTGGAAGTGTCTTCCAATGATGTCAAAATTCCAGAAATGGAGTTGTGCTTACAGACATCTTTTGCCGAGCGTTTAAAACACATCTTAACGTCATCCGTGTCTTCCATGCATTGCCCATGAGATCTACTGAAATACACTCTATGCTTCCTACAGCCCTGAGGCTAAACGCTTTTGACAGTAGCTCCTCCCACATCAACGCAGTGAGAGCGTCAGGTCCAGCAGCACATTGACCAAACAGGCGGAGGTTGCAAACTTCTTTGCGTGAACTGCATTTGCTGTGACTGCAGCATTAGGAAGATCATGTCTTAAGCCTCCTGTTGGTAAAGTGATGAACTCCTTAAGTCATCTTCAGTTTGTGTGTTTTGTGTCAGTTAAGTACACACACCAAAACCTGACCGTATGGGACGCCAGCTTGTATATATTTACCTATGTTAAGAGTTAAAAACAATGAAAACTTTGTTTTTTTGAACAGGACTCAGATGATGAGGAAGAAGAGGCTGTGTCCACCCCTGCCAACTCGGAGGAGGAGTCTGACTAAACAAGTTACGTCAAAGACCCAAACCCACAAGGACCAACAATTTATACTTTTGATTTCAGACTAGTCGGCAAACTTGAGTTATACATATTTTTCTTTTGTTTAGATAAAAAAAAAAAACAACTCTAAATTGTACGTCTGAATAAGAAGAGGCATCTCCGGGTTGACATCTGAGCAGGCGGCCCACTCCCACCTCAATGAAGCAATGGGGTCTTTGCTTCACTTGAATTATTAAGGTGTTTTTTCCATCGAGCCCATAGGAACTGCTCTGACTGAAGCAGCTCGAAAGACTGTGAGCCCCCGATTATGTCATGTGAACGATGCAGAGTAGTGGATATTTTGTTTCCCTCCTTCCCTCTGTATAGTGCTTTTAAAAACAACATTTTGTGTGTTTTGCTACGCCGTGTTTTCAGGTTGACATAAATAATTTTCAATAAACCTTAACTTTTTTTCCCCTTTGGTACATGGTCTCTTACGTTCTCTGGTTCTGTTTTCCTGACACCAAAACTAGTTTCAGGAATGACTGCGTTCCAGAAAAGACTTCACCATTTCACCCAGATGCACATTGGTTAGAGAGCAGTAAAACCCAAACCATTTCAACTAATAAAAATGCAAAAAATATCTTCTGGGAGATTAAATCCAGAACTACAGAGAAATGAAAATTTGTATAATTTGCACTTTGTACCATTTTTCTGTTTCTGCCTATTTAAGATTTAATGCAAATCCTGAAAAAATGTGATCCTCCAATGTAGGATCTCAAAAAATCTGTAGAACAGGGTCTGCAGCCTGAGGCTCTGGAGCCACATGTGGCCCTTCATCCATTGTGGTTCTTTGCTGGCTAGCAAGAAAAATTCTTCCACTTTTCAAAAAGATGTCAGATTAAATGTCAAAGAACAGAACTCTAATGGTTAAGAGTGGTTCATTATTCAAATAAGATTAAATTTACATGTAGATTTAGTTTATAACAGTGGATTCTACACCACTGTTATTTTTGTGTCTGATAGTAAAAGGTTCACCAAAGTCATAATGATGGAAATATGCATGTTAGATTTAGCCTTTCATGCGTATTTTATTCAAGTATCGGTGAATCTGCTGCAGGAGTACCTTTTTTAACGGGGTATATTTTATTTTGAAGGGGACTTGTGTGTACTATTCTCAAAAATAAAAAGTTAGATTTTTTATACAAAAAAATTCAATTATTGTAAATATTTAAAAGGTACATTAGATGTTCACAAAAATGTAAATAGATGTCTTTTTCTAAACAGTGACTGTAGCTCTTGCTAGATTTTCATCAGTAAGAAACTGGACTAAATGATTCTTAGCTTTACGTTTTGCAGAGCCCTGCTATACAATGCATCTAAAAATGCGAAAGAGGCTTTTTAACAGACATGATTTTAGTCGCAGATTATCCTCTTAGCCAGGCAGACAGAAACACAAATGAAGTTTGGAGAGACAGTGGTTTCCAAAGTAGTGTGTGGTTTGGAGCATTGCTTTGAAGAGACAAACCTATACGGATATGAGGTTCACTTTGGATGATAAAGTGCTCTTCCTGCACCTCCTACAGCAGCACTGACCAGAAGTCCTGAGAATGACCCCTGATTTAAGTCACCATGAAGCAGTTCTGAGGCTACTGGGGTATAAAGTGGTTCTAGCTTATTCATTTTCTTTGGAAAATTACAACAAATCTCAATTTGTAGCTGTTTTCTCAGTCTAGTCTGGTCAATTTGCCATAAACTACCTCCATCATGCTTAGATTTTCAAAGACTTTTGTTTTAGTTTAGTCAGTTTTTTGTATTGTCAGTCTGCTGGAATCCATAATTCCCTCCATTTGTCCAAAGGCCTCACCAACCGTGTGATATTTTTCACGGTGTGACAACACGAGTGCATTCAGGATGCAAACCCTGCATAAATATTACAGTTGCATTAACCTTTTAGGGGTCGTATCTCTGTGCATACGTTCAGATCACATGGGACTTTGGTCATGTTACCATTAACCACCCACAAACATAATGGAGCCACTTAAGAAATGACATACTGTCTAAGTACATCTGTGCATGTTTGTGTGCACACCCATAACGCACTGTCACATATTGCATTATCTTCCAGTGTGAGAGGCTGTAATGCTGCTGGCCCAGAGAATCGTTGGGATCAAATGTTGCAATTACTGCTGTGTGTAATTTTTTACAGTGGATTTGGATGCTGCTCTCTCAGAGGCATCTCCACAAGGGGAATTAGAATCGTTTCTATGGAGCTAATGTACAGAAATGTGATGATAATGCAATGGTCAAAGGAGACAGATCAAATATTGAGCTCTGGAGAGCCCGCATTTGAAGAAGGGACATTTTCTAGACTCCTTAATAGCTTTTCCAAGAAACTACGTTTTCCAATAGAAGTAAAAATATAAATCCATATGTTCTAGTAGACTTTCAAAAAGACTTTTTTAGCCATTAAAAACAATTTTGTTACATCTGAAGGCTCCAAAATGTAAGATTTAGCTTGTAAAGCTATAACAATAAAATATTATTGTGGATATTTTATGTTTTTCACATTTATTATTATTTTTTGTTTCTACTCATTGATTCTTGAACCATTTTTCATCTTGGATCTAGGAGATGCAACAAGCTAAACATCATAAAGTACACAACTTTTAATGTTTTTTTTTTAACATGTAAAATGTATCATATATTTAAAACATTATAACAAATGGTTATGACAAAATCTTGTATTGTGTTTTAGTCTGCTGTTTGATGAGAAAGGGTGTGTTCTTTCTTTCTGTTATCCTAGTAAAAAAAAAAAGGCTAATACAGTTTTTTAATTTATTCAGCTGCTAGATTTTCTCAAATTTGTAATCAAACCTAATGTTTAAGCAAAACGGAAAACAATACACAATAATAATAAATCCACATGTATCAGAATCTTTTCTGTTCAGTTTTCCACCTGATCAGATTAGCTATAATCATTTAGCAGCCCAGTGCCATACTGCCTTTATCTTCGGTCCAAAGCCGTAATTGACATCCTTTTATTTATATCAAGACTAAATCAACTAATGAAAACTAGAAGAAAACCAGTGAGTGAAGTGCGTACAGCAAATGAGAGGTGATTTCTGAGATATTGATTGGTATCTGCCTGAATGTTTATATGCTTAGTATGTTTTTAGATCATGAAGAAGATGCGGAATAAGGCGTGGGAGATTGGGAATTGTGGTGGAAAAGAGAAACACTTCCTCCTCCTGCCCATCTGGGTAAAGAGGAGGATGTCCACTTTGTTTTCATGAACCAATGATACAGAGACAGTGAGGGAAGAGAGACAGAGGGCTTCCAGTCATCAAATATGCAAAGAAGCAAACAAACGGACCGACCACACCACCAAGAGACAAACGGATCTTCTCTGGACATTCAGGGAGAAACTCATCTTTAAACATCTCCCATCCCAGACTGGAGACTAACCTGTTGAAGCGAGGAACGTAGTTACACGCAGGAAGCCATGACATCTATGGCATTGGGCTTCGTTACTGGCTTCTTCACATACGAGACCACCAAGTCTGTGGTGGTGAAGAGCTGGTCTGTGGGGATCATCAACCGAATTGTACAACTGCTCATCATCACATATTTTGTTGGGTGAGTCATTCTGTTGTTTCTGAATGATATTGAAGAAATCAAGTTAAAGCAATACTTAATGCTTAAAATGATTACTTCTGTGTCTGAAATCAATCTGATTATTTTTATTGGCTCCTTTGTTCTGCAGTTGGGTTTTCATTCACGAGAAGGCTTATCAGGTGATTGACACTGGGATTGAGTCCTCTGTGATGACCAAAGTTAAAGGCTTTGGTCATCTGAACGATCATGTCATGGATGTGGCGGACTACGTCTATCCTCCTCAGGTCAGATTTCTTCAGAAACAAGCGATTCCTGCTTTCAGAGCATCTCTTAATGCTCAGCTTTTTCTTCGTGATGGTTTGTGGGGTGTGAGAAGCATCTTCAAATCAAGAAAAGTAACCCACGACTAAACAGTTTTTTGTTTTTTCTGTTCCCAAACCTGATCTGTTTTAAGCAAACATGAGGGTACAGTAGATGCCAGAAATGAATATAGATAAACGCAAACAAATAGATATGGACGTGTAATATGCGTCAGAAATTCACAAATAGTCCCCAGTTCTTTTATTGTCTTTAAGCCTAAGAAATTTAAAGTTTAGAATTTTTTTATTTCTACTTTATTCTGTTTTGCTGTTTGCAAAATGCAAATAATTTAAAAAATTGTTATGTTTTGTTGTTAAAGACAAAATCTCACATTTTGAATCTGTCCTGGCATAGACTGAATGGAAATATGTGTGTTTGGACTTTTTTGACTTTTCTGTTTCATGTTTTAGGGTTCAGGAATTTTCTGCATCATGACCAGAATCATCGTCACTGAGGACCAGTTTCAAGGTCGATGTGCAGAGGTGAGAACACTTTATTACCTTCAGAGTAAGTTTGAGTTGCCTTAAAGCAAAATCATGTGGACATTTTCAGAGATTTTTGGAACCATAAGTTTTTAGACTTCTCTTTTTTTTTTTTTACTATTTAGCACAAATTAATGTTTTATCTTGAAAAATCTTTAATTATGCCAAAAAGATTAAACCAGGCGAGAAGAACTTCCAGCATGGATTCCCGTTTTGCTTGTGTGTTTCAGTCTAAGCCAAAGTTCAACTGTAGCAAAGATGAAGACTGTAATTTGCATAAAAACACCCTGCTGTCCAACGGTGAGTCTCTTTTAATCATCTGTGTGAACTCTTGGTCTGAAAATGTTACTGCAGATTCCCAGCTGTTGTTCAAAGGAACACAAATGAACGATGTGTTTTTGGTGGAAAGCTGCATTACATTGCCACCTCAATTGTTTTAAAATAAAAGTAACTGTTTCATCAAAATATGGAGGACTTTAAGGAATTTTGACTTTGTATTTTTGATACTTGAACATAAAATATTTTAAAAAGTCATTTAAATGTAATTTTGAAGTCCATTTTTAAAAATATTCCTCTTTTTATGACATATTTCATTCATGGCTCAAACGTTTTACTCAAGACTCTTTATGTGTTTTTTCTACAGGTGTAATTACAGGGGTTTGCCGTAATGAGTCTGGGGGTCGCTGTGAAATTGAAGGATGGTGCCCTGCTGAGAATGACCATGTTACTAAGTAGGGTTTAAAACAGTCATCCATGTGCCAAACCACACCAAATTGTCCCGAGTTAGGAGTCTAAACCTTCTTCAAATGTGTCCACAGCTTAACGACACTAGATGTGCAAAACTTCACCATCTTCATCAAAAATAGCATTCGTTTCCCCCTTTTTAATGTCACCAGGTGGGTCACATTCAGGTCTACCTGATACTGTTTAAACCGTGTACACCTAATGCTGGTCTTCAAGATCTCCCACCCTCTTTGTTCTTCAGCGTTTCTGCCCTTCCTGCTTCTGGTTATCTGAATCAATTTATTCTGATAACACTTGATCACCAACAATGTGGGCGGGGATGGCTGAAAAACAAAACAGTGGAAGACACTGCGTAGTAAGACTGGGCAGCCTTGATATGAACTCATCAAACACGTTCTATTTCAGGGGAAACTTCCCTTCTTCAATGACATCCGAGATGATCGAGAACTGTGTCTACCATCCGGAACATGATCCCTTCTGTCCCATCTTCCGTGTGGGAGATGTGCTGAACTACACTGGGCAGGATTTAACCTCCCTGACACAGAAGGTCTGCACGTTTTTCTTTTCCGTCTCTGGACTAAAACATTGATTTATTTTTAATTATAGAAATCTCAACAACAGCTGCAATAAGAATGGACATGGTAACCATGTATTTTGTTGTATAAATCTTTATTCAAACAGAGAAACCAATGGGCAAAAAAGCCAAAAATGGAGATTCCTGCTTTTCAGGATTATAATTTATTCCAGATTAAGTTGTGATGTCAAAGACTTGGTCTTTTCTAAATATTGCTAAATTAAGGCTTCTTTTGTACTCAGTGAAGTTATATTTGTCTTTGTGCAGAACCTAGAGCTAGAGCAGAACAGTTTTAATCAGCAGTTAAAAGGTAACAACACTTCATGATGCAGTCCTGTTTTAAGATTTGAACATCAGCAGAGTCTAGCTAAGCATAGCTTTAGTAGTTTAAATAACCAAATAATACTTTTCATATTCCCTCTTTTTGTTCAAACTTACGCACAACTGTTTCTTTTTTTAAACATTTAACTGGAATCACCTCCCTTTTAATCTAAGGACTTTGATACAAACCTCTTCATTCAATTTTTCAACCCTCTGAATTAATTTCCGGGTCACAGGGTCATCGGAGCCTGTCCCAGGCTGCTGTTGGATGAAGTTGGGGTACACCCTGAACAGATCACTGGTCTGTTGCGGGGTCAATCTCACTCTCCACAAATGAAGCTGTGTGACGCAAATTTAGCTTTTTTTTACTTATTTTTTGTTTAAAAATTGTTTGTAACAGGTTTACAAATTTCACAATTTTGGTAGCCTCTGTTTTTCTCTTTCACAAAAGAGCAGAATGATGGAGAATAAAACATCACAGCAAGAAAACAAATGAAAATGCTACCAAAGACTTTCTTTAGCAAAAAAATTGAGTTCTACTCGTGCAACTCACAATCTAACTGAGTATTTAAAAGAATAAACGTAAGAAAAGACAGATGTCTTAAATGTCTATATTGCACTCTGTCTTAATCATTGCAGTGTCACATATACCTTTCTTTGTTTTTTTTCCTCTTCACAGGGTGGAGAAATCGGAATAAATGTTGAATGGAAGTGTAACTTTGACAGAGATATTGAGCTGTGTGTCCCCAAGTACTCCTTCACAAGACTTGATGCCCCTTTCATCAAGAACAAAGTCTCCGAGGGTTACAACTTCAGGTAAAGTCCTGGGGATGTCCTCTTGTTTATGAATTTTTTCGCCTTGAAATATTTATTCATGAATGTTTTCAATTCTTTGTGCCATTTTTTTCTCATAAAATCCAGATTTGCCAAATATTACAAGACAGAGAACGGAACAGAATTCAGGACTCTTCACAAAGCCTTTGCTATCCGTTTTGATGTCATGGTTACTGGAAATGTGAGTTGTGGATTTAGCCCATTCATGAAAAATAAGAAAGAAAGAAATACATTAAAATTTAAAGGTTTTTTTTCTAATAGAATATTAGGAAAAGCGATGGCAAAACATTAGCTAAAAGAACTAAATTGAATAGATTTGAATGCAGTTGTGAGTTTGTTTAAAGTGTTATGCACCTCTGAGGGTACGAGTTTTGAAAAAGAAGCTGGTTCATAAGAAACAACCTTACTCTCAATGTGAATTGGCATCCTCGTGATCAGCATGTTTCGCAAGCAGAAACACTAAAAAGGGTAAACTACTCTTTGCTTTTCACAGACTTATTGAGCAAAATCCTGTTACAGTTTATTCATGAGGAAGTACTTTACTACTTGGCTCCGGAGCCACGTGTGGCTCTTTAACCCCTCTATTGTGGCTCTCTGGTTAAAGAAAAACAAAATGGTTTTTTTTTTATTTTAAAAAGTATCTGTAAAGTAAAAAGTAAGTGAATATAAATACATGAAAATCTAGAAAACTAACTCAAAGTGTATTCAAATACCCAAAGGACAGTACATTTTACAAGTTGAGCTAAAACATTTTGACACATTTTTTTGTGCAATTTACTACAGAAAATCAATCAGAGGTCTGGATACACAACCAGAATTAAGGCGCACTGAATTATAATTCAGATTTTTTTTTTTTTTTTGAGCAAAATCAGGGATTTTAAGTTTATCTTATGGTTCAAAAAGTATGGTAAGGGTCAGTGAATTAGCTCTGATTTTACTTTGGATAGTTAAATTTACAAATTCCTAGCTGAGATGCACCACAAAGGGTCACATAAACTGCATTGAGATGATCCTATGTCACGCCGGATGTCTTTTATTTTGAAAGGAAGTCATGTGAACCTCTGTCAAAAGTTATAACCAATTTTATTTGTTTTCTTTATGCCCAAAACAACATTATGTTTATTTTTTATCACAATAGTATCAATAGCATGAATACAAATCAGTGTCTTCTTTTTCTAAAGGGTTAAGTACGGCTTTATGGCTCCTGCTCGGTTGTGGTTGATCAGAATTTAACCCAAATGGCTCTCTAAGCGTTAAAGGTTGCAGACCGCTGGACTGAGCGATGCTTATATGAGGAGGAAGCTTCATTTCCTGAAGCTTTGAAGTGGCTTCAGTCTTTTCAATAAAATTTAGCACTTGAAACTTTTTCCTGTAGAGTTAAATGGTTTGTTTGTTAATTTCTTAGTAAGTAGTTTTGTGGTGCCCATGGAATATTTCTGAAGAAAACATTTCTATAAATTTTAAATGATTATTTTTCTTCCAGGCTGGAAAGTTCAGCACAATCCCTACACTGATCAACTTAGTTGCTGCATTTACATCTATCGGACTGGTATGCATTTCTGAAAATGGGCTGTTCTTGTCTCTGTCAGCTGTCTTCACCCTCTCTGTCTGTGCCGACAGGGAACGGTCATCTGTGATATCATCTTACTAAACTTTCTGAAAGGAGCGAAGCAGTACAAAGCCAAGAAGTTTGAAGAGGTGATCTGTTTTTTCTCATAAAGTTGAATGATGCGCATTCCTTTCTTTGGGGTCATGTTGACTGTTGTCCGTCCAGGTGTCAGAGCCTCAGATAGAAACATCTCCCAGTTCAGAGAGCAAGCCATCGCTGAAGGAGGGAATGAAGAGCTCCTACGACTCCGGAGCCATTTCCATGTCCATCTCTGACTGACACAACCGACATCTGACAGAATGGAAACACCTCCTCCTTTTGGATAGCTACGACGTTTCTACAGTATGTTTTTTAGAATGATGATGTAGTCAGGTTTAGTTTACAAATACATGCGAGGTTAGTCTGGAGGATGGGTGTGCAAACATTGAGAAGAATGGGACATGAAGTCATTACCACTGGCAACGCATGTTTTTGGTTTCCAGTTTCTGGGCGAGGATCCCTCTGAGGAAAGTAGTGGTTCTACCAACAGAGCAGAATCTCAAAAGAAAACAAAAGTAAATGTATTTTGATATTATGTTACGTAGGTCCACTTTTTTATACTCTGAACTGTAGTAGTTTTTTTCTTGATTAAAAAAAATCATTAAAGCTATACTTGTTGATGTAAAAATGGCGGGGAAAAACGTCTCGACTGTTGAGACTTTTTTTTCTTTCATTGTTATGTTTCTTATTGTCACTGTGCGCACATGTTGAACAACTGCCTGTAATCTCAAATAAACTGTTGAAGTCTATACTTTGGGTAAAATCACGTGATTTCCTCTGAGTTTGTCTTTAAGAGGGAGAAAGAGACAAACACGCATCTCCCAGTGCTAACAAATGGGTCCTTTAGTGCACTCACTGATGATTCTGTAGACACTAACTAAAGTAAATACTCTTATTTGTGCTTTTTTTGTTTTTCTTTCCAGTTTTCCTCTTGCTCTTGTACTGTATGCTTCTTGCAAGTCTTTCTATGTATGATTACAGAATGAAGGATTCTTTTAGTTCATTTTTGTAATCTTTTGAATTTGAATGTGGGCTGAAAACTAAAAACAGAAGCGGAAATGCTCCTTAATGGTTCTTAAAGTAATTTACGAGGGATGAAGTCTGCAGAAGATCCCTCAGGAACTGCAAGAAATGAAATTAGCAACAACCAGTGGTGCACTAATGTAAAACGACAGATAAACAATACAATGCATGCAACTAATTAAAAGACACAGTATCTGATTTATTTTGATTGATTTATTTTTGTTCAGTTAACCATTAATTCTTGTTCACCAACTGCGACTATCCATCCACCCATTTTCCAAACCTGCCTTATCCCTTTCAGGGTCACCGGGATGCTGGAGCCCATCCCAGCTACTGTTGGACAAAGGCGGGGCACATCCTGGATTGTTTGCCATCTCAGGGTCGCAGAGAGACAGGCAACCATACATACTTACATTTGTATCCAGGGACAACAAGAGTCAGAAATGAACCTATGAGTTCTCGCAGAAAACCAGCGCATGCACAAAAACATCACGCAAACACCACACAAAAAGGACCCAGCCAGGATTTGAACCTGGGCTTTCTCACTGTGAGGTGAGAGTGCTCAACTAGGACGATTGAATCAAATTTGTACACACTGGGTAATAATAACAGCAGAGGTCATTTCTTTTTACAGTAATGTATTAAAGATCTTGTACTCTGCTGTTTTTTTTTCTGTTTAACTTCAACCAAAGCCCACTGGAAGGCTCTAATGTTGCTTTTCTTAAATAAAATAAAAGTATATGTAAAAATACATTACCTTATGAATGTCTTTAACTATTCTGGTCATGGGACACCAGTTGCTTCAATCTTCTTTCTCTTTGAGAGTTAACAAAGTGATTTATAAATAAAAAGTAAAAAAAAAGAAAGATAAAACTGCTCAAAATTATCTCTTTATTGCCCTGCTTCCTTAATGAATTCATTCAGTTGTATTTCTAAAAAGCATGATTTTTAGCAGTTGTGTCATTATGCACAGTTACAGATTGTAAAAATAAACTTTCTTTTCTAAGTACTGTTTTAAAAAATCTATTTTTTTTAATTTAGGAAAAATAGACTCTTATAAAAAATATATTTTTAAATTAAATGATTATTGCAAGGCATATTGCATTACCATTATGTATTTATTTTAGACAAAAGGGGGACAAAAAGTAAGTATGCTTCCCATGCTTGGTGATCTGACTATTATATCATAACAGACAGACCGCAGAGAATTTAGAAATTGATGCCTCCAATCAAAGGGTTACAAAAACTCATTCAAGAAATAAAAATAGACTTTGATATTAACCCTTGTGCTATCCTAGGCACTTTACCGTTGGAAGTTGGGTCATCTAGACCCACTAGACAGTGCTCTGAACCTTTTTTTTTCAATGATTTGTGATCTTCACTGGTTCAATGGATTACATGAAATTTTTCCACCTTTATCCACCTTTGTCATGGTAGGGAGAACACGTCAAAGTAAGGGCGGGGTCATCCAAGACAGCACAAGGGTTAAGGATGGAAATCAAAGAAAACTATTGTGACATTTTCTAGTGTAAGTCCAAGAAATCTATCAAAAATTCTGAAATTCTTAAAATTGCTCCAAAAAACAGAAAAAGAGACGCACATCAGACACTACAGGCTTCAGTTAGAATGCAATTAGAGAAGAACAAGGAGAGCAAAGGGTTCCTAAACTTTAAACAGAAAGCCAGAGAAAACATGGATAGAAAAACAAAACAGAAACCTGTAGACCAGCTTTAGTTAGAAAAGTTAAAAAACATTTACTGCAGTTTTCAGAAAATAACTGCCAAGTGGTGGAGGAATCATGATTTGGGACTATTTTGATTGTTTTAATTGGTAACAACTGAACCATTCATACAGAATTGTTCCACAACCATGTTGTGATCATTTGAGCAAGAAGCTGACCACTTTGATGCTTCTAACTTCAGAGGAAAAGCCCGCAAAGTCAAGTCATATCCCTTTAATTAATGTACCTGAGCTTTTTTTTTTTTTTTTTTTTGGGGGGGGGGGGGGGGGGGGAGATGCTATTTGCTCTTTTATTCATAAAGATTTGGCACAATTTCAGTAAGGAAGATTAACCTCAATTCCAGGTGGGCTGGGTTGCTAATTACTTCACTCTGCATGTCACTCACCAATTAAGTTTACTCTGAACCAATAGCTAAAGAGTCCACTATTCTTAACAGCCAATCACAATCAATCCCTGCCTTTAAGTTCATGGATGTCTGTTTAGTCACATTCCAGATGTTTTCGCCAGCTTCCCTCCACCCCATTCTCCTCCTGGCATCTAAGCTCTGGGATTCTTTTTATCTATAGTTTTAGGTCATCTCATGAATACAGGACATCTCCGGAGCATTAACCGCAAAAGGGTTCGAATGACTTCGTCCACATTTTCTGTTTTATGAAAATATCTGTCAGAGTATTACCAATATCTGTCCTGGTTTAAGTTAAGTTATAGTGTATTTTGCATTACAACATGTTAAATGTTATCAATCTTCTCACCATCATCCAAAAGAATCAAAACCCCTCGACAAACTTGTGAAAATAACTTTAATATTTGCTCAAACCTTGAACAAAATGTCCCATGATGCCACCACAGAAAGTCCACAGAAGCACAAAGGATATTCTTTTACAAGTGATGAGTAATTTGAGCTTTAATAATAATGGTAGTCATTGTCTTAAGTGGAAACACTTTGGATGAAAACACTCCACACATTTGGTGATTTGATCTCTGCAAGCAAATCGCTGAGAGGAAGAGGAGGAGCAGCAGTCCATCACAACATGATGAGCCGTTTTAATGAAATGCTCCATCTCCATCTTTCCTTCTCCGGGGTCCATTTTCACAATGACTTGAAGTGGCACCATCATTACCAGGAGACAGGAAGTGTGCAGAGTCATGACACAGCTGAACAAAGAGCAGTCTGCTGCTTTCCGGTGATGAAGGCAGACATTTTTCACATTAAAAAAAAGGTTCATAAAATATTAACTCCATGCTTAAAAACTAACAGAAGCACTTGCAGCGCACAGACTGTCCCAACCAACCAAAATCCAGTCGGCAAACAAAGAATGGCAGTTTATGCACATTGAACCTGCACTGATTTACTTATTTGGCAGTTGTCAGAGCTGAGTCTGAATCCTTACAGAAAATCTGAAGTGTACTGTATGCTATAAAATTAATGCCTTTTAAGGGTTAGGTCACCCCCCATAGGCCACCAGATGTTTAAGATCTCTCAGAATTAGACTCACTCTGCTGATTACATTGTTTTTTTTTTTTTTTTTTTACAAATAAAGTCAATTAAAAATATTCAAACCAGCAGGGAACATGATTCTGAGCACCACAGTTGCAGCAGCTGACCTGTTTTCTGACTCGTTTTCTTGTAAAATGAAAAACCTGGAAGAGTGAAGTTACTGCTTGTGCTTCCTCCTGGTATTCTTCCTGATCAGAGCCTTTATCCAGCCGGACCGTTCAGGCCGACGAGCCGGCACCACCTCCTCCATCATCGGCTGCAGCACCTCACACTCCTGCTCGGTGACAGAGTCCTCCTCTGGAAAAGATTCCTCCTCTGAGTCGGTCAAATCTTGGTACAGAACTGAGGAGGTTACAGTCACCACTTCCTCTGCAAAATGTACCCGCCGATTGTCTTCAACGCGTCTCTGAAACAGAAACAGAATGAATGAAGGAATAGAAAACAACAAAAATGTAAAGGTCTTATTAAATGTAATCATTTCTATGTATAGCATTGGATCTGTAATGATGCTTTTCTTTTTAAAACTGTAGTTGTTGGAGGAGGAAATCTACTGTGGATACACAAAATTATTTTATTCATAAATAACGCACACTGGATTAGTATTTGCGATATCTTTTGTTATTTATAACAATGTTAGAAGAGGTTTTTTGTCATTTCCCACCACTAGGTGGCACCACAAGGGAAGAAACTCACTCTTTTTGTGTCCGTTTCCATTGAGGGCTCTGAACTGTGCTCCTTGGAGTGTCTGAGGACACCACGTGGTGCAGAAGAAGCTGGATGTGAGAGTGGTGCACTTAAAGGTGGCATGTTCTGTTGTGAGTCTCCTGATGCATCCATCAAAGCGAAGTTGGTTTGGGTCCCAAAAGTCACCGTCCCTGCTGTAAAATGAGAAAAAAAAAGAGTAAAGTTAAAGAATTCCTGCAAAAAATGACATTAAAAAAAGTAAATAAAAATATAAAAAAATCAAAGTAAAGCTATAAACTTATATTCTGATTCATAGAAAAAGGATTTTATGTGTTAACTGAAAATATTTGCATGATTGCGATCCTGTTGAGGATTAAATTGCTCTGACCTCCATCGGTTACTTCTCCTTCACCCAACTTCTCAGCCCGATGCTGATGCTGCCTCTTTCTACTGGCATAGAGTTTCTTCATCAGGGTCGACTTGTTCATATTATCCTCAGACTGCAAACAAAAATAGCTATGTTTTAATTGTTGAATCTGGAAACATTTTATGCATTATTTTATCAGATAGTGGTGAGTTTCTCACATCTGCTTGTGTTGAAGGTCTGTAACAAGACCTAAAATGCATCCTTGCTTCACTTCCTGCAGACTGCAGGTCAAATTTGCTGTTATTATCTTCCATAGCTTCTGAATGTTCAGCTTCTCCGACAGCGTGCTGTTTTCCTTTATAAGCATCCGTGATGGCAGGTAGGAAAGTTTGAGGTGCCATCCCAAAGCCGTCAGCTGGTGATGAGATGGTGCTCCTTGAATTCCAGGTGTTCTTTCCGTCTCCAGGATGATTATAGCTCTGCAGTAACTGATTATTTTTGTGAGAATCTGGTTGATTGTGGCGCTGGAATACAGACTCCGCTGATGGCCTTTGACGCACTGAATGGCTGGGGTTTAAGAAATTTGCCCACTCCTGACCCTTGACAATTTCATCCAGCAGACTAAATGACCCCAGACCAATCTCAAAGTCACTGGTTAATCTGGAAAAAGAAAAAAAGGTTTATTTTAGATGATGCAAAATAAATGAAAACGTATTAATGTTGCCCTTTAATTTGTGAAAAAGTTTTGTTGGTTTTGGAGATAAACCAAACAAACTGGCATTTGGATGACAATGTCAGCTAGCAACTAACGCCCTGACTAAGAACCGCGCTTTTCAGGTTGGCTTCATTGTATTTCTGCATCCTGCTTGCATGCAAAAGGTTATTTCCTTCCACAAAAAAAGCCCACAGCACATGCATGAAAATGTGAATCTGGGCAGCTGATGACAAGTGCTGTCAGTTAATGATCTAAGTCAAGGCCATCAATGAGGGGAAAAAAATCTAGTAACTTTATTGGCATGGAAACATTCTCAAATTCCTTTCATATCTTTGTGATGATGGCTTTTTCAGAGACATTGCAAACAGACTGTGAGTGTTCAGTCCTTTATTACTGGAGCTAAAACCCTTGCACTTTTTTTGGAGTTGATTGATTACCTGGAGCTGCTGTCAGTTGTGCTGTCCTCCGTTTTAACAGGAAACATGCTGCTGCCCACTGAGGAAAGAGCCCCATTCCCATCCGAGTTTGATGCATTAAAAAGATTCTCCACCTGTTGCTGTTTTGAGGTTAAAATGTGTCAATTAAAAAATCCTCAAATTTCCATCTAAAGATATATTTTTTAAATTTCGACTTTTGGAAATAAGAGAAGTGAACATATCCTACTCACCTGAGTTTCTTGCTCGGCTATCTTATCTGTCGTGCTTCCCTCTTCTCTTGGCTTTTTGCCATTGTTCCCTTGTTTGTCCTTTAGTCTCTCCTTAATTTTCTGTGTCCATCTCTTTTTTGTATTATTCTCAGATTCTGATCTCTGTTTTCTCCTGCTGCCTGCTGGTTTTTGGTTACTTGAGACAAACTGCAAGTCTCTGCTTTGGTCCAAACCTGCACCATTCCCCGTGTTCAGCTCCTTGTTGTCTTTGTCAGCATCAGTACCCTTCTTGGACCACACATACGATTTGGGTGTAAAACCCTGAACTGTGGTCTGATTGGATCTCAAATTAAAAGCAGTCTCTTTATTAGTAACGAAGGGTTGAGTCATTGTAAAGTTTCCAAAAGTGCTTGTGTCCCCGTTAGTGGACTTAAAGGAAGTGAGATCAATGTCCTTTGGTGATGTTGCAGGAAACAGATGCCACGTTGCTGCTGGTGTGACCCCAGGATGAGTGGCGTGTTCCAGCACCCAGCTCTTGCTCTTGTTGCTAACAGCACTGAAATTAAAAGAAGGGAAGGAAACTGGACTGCTCACCTCACAGCCAGGACCTGGTTGCTTCCCTTTTCCACCACTGAAGCCAAAGTCAGTGGGGGACCCATACTCTTTTAAGGCACTTCCGTTGAAACCAAACACTTCCACAGTGCTGGTGTTGACCCCCTGTGGAGCGAACAATCCTTTTTCCGGATGTTGCACCGGTGTGGGAGCATCCACGGCAAACGTTTGCTGGGATCCATGACCTTCTGATCCTGGCTGGAGCTTCAGTTTCTGAAGCATTGACTGCAGCATGGCCTGCGTGTCTGTTTGTTGATGTGACTGAGACATCTCTAAAGGTCACATTTAGATGAAGTCACGGTGTGTACAAATAAATAATCCTCTTTTTAACTAAACTAGCAAAGGCATTACACCGTTTTCTGTTGTACTGAGGCTGAAACCCATGTTAGAAGAAATTGAAATGTCACAATTATTTGATAGAAAAAACATCCTGCAAGGACTAAGTCCCTTTTTTTGGATGTTCTGGTCTTTTTCAATCATGCTTACACTTTCTCTTTGCAAACGGTCAGTTGAACGTCCTGTCACTTCTTTTGTTGATGTCTTCCTGTTTTTTTGAATTTCCTCCACTTAGAATCCTCTGGTTTTATGAAGTAGGGGTCCTCCTTTCTCGTTTTAACAAAAGAAGCCAGCACCTCCCGAAGGCAGTCCTCTTGTATCCATTACATATCTTTCACTGAATGTCCACAGCGATTACTTTAGTCCCACCTCTTCTTCTTTTCGCGGCCACTAATGTCAGCGGTGATGGGAGGAGAGGTGGTTCTCGACAGCGTTCCTCAGATCTCACGCACTGAAGCAAACCAACACGTAAAACCAGTGAGGTTAGATAACTTTGCTTTCGCAGTGACTCTCCCTTTGTGACTGTCTGCTTTGCAGCCAGTTTAGCTTGCCCTTCCTTCCTATTTCTCTCAGGCTCTCTTACACATGCACTATTTTTCTCCACCTTGGATTTTAACTAGTAATTACAGTGAGGTTTTTGTAAGATCCGTAGCTACTTCTAAACAGAAGAAGAAACATGACAAAAAAAAAGTCAGCTTTTTGGAAAACGCCATTTTATCTCCACCCTTGACTTTTGTTTTTCATTTTAACTAAATGCCAACAATGTCAAAAACTTGAGTTGGTATTTGTTAAGCCAGGGAGTCAAACTTACCACTTGAACTACAGCCACATTTCCCTATATGGGAAATAAACGTGCATAAAAAGCACAAAAACAGAATAAAGTAACAGAAGCCTACAGCAAAGACTGCAGCTTTTCAAGTTCTTTCAAAAAATCTAGTCATAGTAAGAGGACAAAGAAGGTGAAGAACTTGATCACCTGTAACCACCCAAAGCTTGAAGTGGGTCAAAAGAAACATACTGCATTTTTTGATAAGGTAAAGCCCTTTAAAGGACCAAATTCTCCGTTTTAGTTTAAATGACTGAGCTGACATTCTTTTGCTCTTTGGTGTAATGTGTTAGGGGAGTGGGCAGCTCAACAGAAGTAGACTAAAAAGACAAATTTGATGTATCATATGTTAAGTGGAAATTGATGTTGAGTGAGCGGGTGGCTGTGGTGGATGGACCACTACACACACTTAAGTTGCTCTCCGTCTATCAGATAAATGTATTATATACTTTTCTTTTGAGTCTGTTATATAAATAAAAAATATATATTTTAATAAGTTGTAAAAACAGATTGAATCCTCTAATACTGCGAGTGCGGATGTAAAGAAATTTCGTAGTAAAATGACCAACGCTATTGCGCATGCGCTTGGGTGTAGCCGCGCCCTCTTCGAAATTCAGTAACTCTGATTGGTCAACTCTGCGGAAGCAGCTTGTGGCGCCGTAAACAACGTGAGGTTTGTCTCAACTGTCTTGCAGTCCCCTAAAAAACACATTTGATATTCCACTAACATTTAAGCATAAGTTTAGAAAGTGCGTCTGTGTTGTACGTGCAGCATACTAAAGCCCTCTGAACTATTTTGATGGTGTTGCACAGCTGCGATATTGGGTTCATTTTTAGTCACTTGTGCTAACTCGACGGAAAAAGTTCGTTTGCAGAAAATGAAGTGTGTCGTGACGGGAGGAAACGTGAAAGGTAGAACAGAATTTTTCTTTCACTGAAACACAATTATGCTCCTACCATTGATGATAATAATAACAAAGCTGTCGTTATTATTACCTGTGTTGGGGGCGCGTGCGTCCACACAGTGTTGGCCAAAGCTATCCATTCTCTGTCGCGCATCGGTGATGAGCTGTACGTGGAGCCCCAGGAAGACGGGGTGAGCTGTTTTGACGCTGTCAGAAACACCAGCACTTCCTCCTACCATGTATATATTTTTGCTTACTTCCTGTTTGCGTCGACGAATGGTGCTGATTTGAATGCATCTCTCTCTTGTAGCTGGCGCTGCGGTCTGTGAACTCTTCTCGGTCGGCATATGCTTGCTTCCTGTTCGCACCACTCTTCTTCAGCAGGTGCACGCTCCGCTCTCGTTTCAATCAGGGATCGTGTCATTGATGCAAGTCAGGTTACAACTGCCCCTGTTTTTGTGCAGGTACTCGATTCCCGACGGGAGAAACTTCCGCTGCAAGATAGCAATAAAGGTGGATCCTCAAGCTGTTTACCAATGAATCTGAATCTGCTTATCTTTTATGAACAACCCCAAAGCTCATTAGTACTTGTCTTTGTCCTTTATGAAGTAAATTTCCCAATCAAACATATTGTCATCATTATTTGTTAATATTTTTAACCATTTAGTTGTTATTAGCATCAATTACATCTCTATATTCCTTCCTCCATAACTGTCAGATCCTCAGGTTCTGCTCTCTTATGAAGCAGGACTCACAGCGAGGCCTTATTTCAGTACAGTGGTCCTCATCTGTGGAATAATTCCTGCAGATCTGAGAGTTTCTGCATCTGTGGAGATTTTTTAAATGTAAATTAAAGATGCATCAGTCTAACTTAGCACTGTATAACTTATTTATTTATTTGCCTTTTCAGTATTTTATGGTCTATCGTTAGTATGTTTTTACCCTTCTACCTTTTAAGCTTTTAATCTACTGTGTTTTCTTAACCTATACATCTACTTTTTATTGCAAGCACCTTGTTTTCTACAGCATGTTGATGAAATGTGCTCTGAAAATAAAGGGATGGATTGTAATTCAAGTTTTTAATCTAAACATGATCAGATGAAAGTTTTATGACATTGATATGATTTGCTTTGATCTGCCACTTATAGCTTTCACCCATCCTGTTAAGTTTGGCAGTCCAAGCTTACTTTTATTGGTTAGTCATTTAACATTAAAATATTTTTGTCCCCTTTTAGAAAAAAAAACATCGCTTCATTTCCCTTCTTTGACATCTTGATTGTCATACGATACATTTTTATGACTAATATTATTATTCTTTTAAACATTTAAACTCCCCAAATCTATTTCATTTTCAATTGTAAGAATAGAAATATATATGATTGCTTACCGACTGTTATACGATTTAACTGTTTCAAAGTGAAAGTTTTTGAGCTAAAACCCATTTTCTTGATTTCAAGTTATCTCTTTTCTGCCATGTAGCAACTTTAATGTTGTGGTTATCTGAGTGAAAATGTTTCAAACCTCTTAGCTTCCTTCCTGTGGCAGTTGTAGATAATAATAAAGGGGCCAAACACGCCTATTCTCACTACTGTGTAAAAACTCACCTAATAGGAACATCGCTTTACAAATCAATGTCCAACCTTTATTCCTTTTTTTAAAGAAGCAGTTAGGATATATTGTTTTGAAAATGTTCAGACACACGTACATTCATTGTTTTTCTCTTATTTGTTGTTGTTTTTTTCTGGGCTTTTCAGAGTGTACAGTCTGTATTTAGATCTTTGGCAACTCTGGAGAAAACGGTAGAAAAGTGTCACATTGAGCTGAATGAGCAGAAAGACCGCCTCACCTTCACCCTGCACTGCAAACATGGTAACAGTGCTTCACTCTATACAGTTACTCTACAGTCATCATTTCATCTTATTTGTCTTAATTGTCTCTTATTACTTTTTTTTTTTTCTCCATAGGCCTTTTAAAAACACACAACCTGTCTTACCAGGACAGTGAAAGTCTGCAGGCCGTGTTTAATAAGGACACCTGTACCAACGAGTTCAGAGCGCAGCCAAGGTATATATATGTCAAATGGCTTTACTGATACTATTTCCTGCAGTTTTTATGAGCAAAAAGGAAAATATTTAGCAGTTTTGCTAATGAAAAACTGTGTTTTGTAGGGTGCTGGTGGATACAGTCGCCCACTTCCCTCCCTCTCTAGAAGAAGTGACTGTGACGGTGAGCGATGAGCGGATGTGGGTGAGAAACCATGTGGAGGATGAAACAGGTAACACCACTGTTGTCTTCAGGAGGAAGCGACAAATGGCTGCTTAGTTAAAACAGCAGCAAATTACTGTACAGACTGAAAACATATTTACCAAAAAATGTCAAATACAAACTGTTCATATTTACAAATTTAGCTGTAAGACATCCATATAGCTGTTAGCTGGAAATGTTTAAATCCCTTTTCTGATGGATAAAAAATAAAGAGATTTGATTTATAACCAATGGGGGCTCTTGTGGTAGTTTGACCAGGTTTTGTGTGACTGAGGCAAAATTTCAAAGGAGTTCTTTTCAGCCGGTGTTTCATTCATTTCATTCGTTTTCCTCAGAGTGGTCCAAGGCCATGCTGACAGAGCTGTGTCTGGCTTCGGATGAGTTTGATCATTTTGTTGTCAAGACTCCCAACAGTGTCACCTTTTGTTTGAAGGAGTTTCGGGTGAGATTTTTAATTTCTCAAGTAAATTATGGGAGCCGTGCAAAAGCAATAGTAGATATAGACATATTCTATATTTAATGCCACCTGTCTTTCAGGGTTTGCTTGTGTTTGCAGAGTCCAGCAATCTTCCTGTTTCCATGTACTTTGATGAACCAGGAAGGTGAGCGTGTTTATCGTCAGACCCTTGTCATTTGTAATCTGAATTCATTCTCTGTGTATTTATGTGTGCTTTTTTTGTGGATCAGTCCCGTGGTGCTTTCAGTGACAGACGGTGTCCTTGAGGGAAACTTTGTGCTGGCTACACTTTCGGATGAACCCAGCCTTCCTAAAAACAAAAGCAAAGGGTAAACACACAAACACAAAAAAGCTGGAAGTATGTCTTGTCTCTTCAGTTCAGATATTGACAGTCATTTTCAGACGAATATGCATGTCAAAAATAAAATCAGGCATTGCCATTTCACTAGTAACGTTTTCTGTAAGTAAGCCTGTCAGCATTTATCTACTATACCATGTGGTGGGTAAAGAAAGCTCTGTTTAAGCCTTTGCCCCAGGTCGTTTTTATAAAAAGCCTTTTCAGTTGCAGCAAATGGAGCATTGAAAAGCAGTTTATCTGAATACCCACATGTCCGAGGAGACACCCCCCAAGTACAAAACAGCTCCTATACTCTCCCACTAGCTTATAGCCCCATCACACTGCAAACCTAACATTACAGATGCAACAACAATGGCGAGCCACATTGGAGCTATCCAGCCATACAGTTTTAAGCCAGATCCCAGCTCAGACAAGGAAAACAAAGACACTCATGGATCTGTTTGTCTACAAGTGGATGCATCAAAATGGAACGGAGCAGGGAGCTTGTTAACTTAGCTTATATGTCACAACTACAAGCTTTTTCCAGCAGCATTTTGTGTCTGCTCCTGATTTACAACGATTTGACTAAAGAAATACTATACTTATTGTTTATGTATGTCTTCCGTCATCAGGAAAAGGCCACAAGAACATGTTAAAAAACCAAAAACATGATTTTCAGTGGAGTGGGTCATTGATGTAGCAGAATGAAGTAGATCTAAAGCAAAAGGAGAAGGACGGATTGACTAAAAGCGTTTGACTTTTTTATACTCAATGAAGAATCATTCGTCCTTACAACCTGTGGATCAACAATTCTAAGCAATCACTTGGTTGACACGGGACTTCAGGTATTTGAAATATGAGGAGTTGCATGTCTGAAAAATGTATAAAAAGCCACAGGGAAAATTCCTTTACAGGCGTTGAACCTTCAGAGTAAATGTAATTAGTCACATCGCTTTTTTTTTTCTTTTTCCATTCTCGACTTTCTGGTCCTCTCTAAGAGCTCACGCACCGCCATCACCTCCTCCTGATGACTTCATGAACGATGACATGGACTCCTACCTAATTGCCATGGACACCAGTGTTGCATCAGGACCCTCGACTGCTGGCCCATCAGCATCAACACTAACCGGCCCCAGTACCTCAAAACTCCCTGAAGCCAATCACAGAACAAGAACACACAGTGAGGAGGAGGAAGAGGAGGTGGAGGATGGTTCTGACAGGCCACCCAACAAAAAGGTTTGGTTTTCATTTTTTTTTGTTTTTTGTTTTAAATCACTGCACACACAACCTTAACTTGAGTTTCCAGGTTTAAAGATCAGGTTTAATCCAACAAACACAGAAAAAACACGGTTTGGAACACCAACCAAGTAAAAACGAATTTGAAAACGTAAAGAAATAAATTGCTAAAGACTTCATCTACTCTAATGTCACAGATTATTCTGACATGAACATCCATAGAGGGATTACTGCTCTACATTTGCTCTGTCTTTGTGTCTGATGACACGCCATGTAACAGCTCCTTAAACCCACTGTTGACAACAAGATTTACCATTGTTTTGTGCTGCATGCAGCTCAGATTATTTCCCATCCCTAACAGTTGTCATGACACTCTGGCACTAAAAAGAGAACACTTATGACCGGTTGTATCAACGATTCTAACTGACTATTATTTAATTTTGAGTGTTGATTGAAGCAAATAATTATTATTACAAATTATTACAAACATTGCATGGGGGTGTTTACCGGTATATACCGTATATATTTTTTCCGTATATATTTTTTCACAGAAGAATCAACACCTTACAATAACTATTTGTCTTTGTAGTAGAAAAGTATATATATATTTTTTAAACGTCTCATGTTTTGTCCTCTCACAGTTCCGATCCCTCTTCTTTGGATCCGTGCTTCCTCCATCCCCCAAGATGAGTACACAACCTGTGACGACTCAGGAGGTGTTGGCCAGCGACAGTGAGGATGAATCTTGAGCGGGGTGACAGATAAGGGAGACTTGAGGGTAGAGGGGATGTGAAAAGGCTACTGCATCACGACCTGAGGACTTCTTAAATCTAAAAAAAAAGTGGCAGTTTGGACTGTGCTGCTCTCCTTTATTGCCCGCTGTGAGGCTTACATGGACCCTGTTTGTTACTGAGAGGCCAGCAGCGTTCTTGTTGGATTTGATCTGGGATCACATACAACTGAAAAAGAAGCACTTCTGTTTATTTATTTATTTTTTGGGGTTTGCAATATGTCCGATATGTAATGCAGAAGCAGGATGTCAAATCCCACCAAATAAAACATGCTTGTTTTTCAAGTAAACGTGTAAAGATAATTTACTTTAAAAGATGTCAAGGTCCGTTAATGTTCAACTTAAAATGTTTCCTGTCAGAAATACGACTCAGCATAAGTCAGTGCATGTGAGTCAGTTTTTGCAGGTTGAGCGACATCGCCGCTACTGTTCTCCGTCTTCACTTGAAAACTATTTGCTTTGGCCTGTATTTTCTTCTTTCCTTTTTCCAGCTTCTCCTTTTTCTTCCTGAGCTTTTCCTCCTCTTTTTCCTTTCTTTCGTTCTCTCTCCGCCTCCTCCTTCTCTCTCTGGAGTTGATTTTTCCCTCTACCTCTCCGTCCATGAGTCTCTCTGACACCGTGTCATCACTGAAATCTTGAATCAAGATTTTGGGCACTTGCATTTTTACTTTGGTGTTTTTTGGCTTCTCCCCTCTCAGTCTGCGCAGAAGGCCGAAACCTTTAGGATTGTCTGGCTGCTTCTCTTGAAGTCTCACCGATGTCTCCTCTACATCTGTCTTTACTATATCTACTGTTTCAGGATCTGGTTTTGAGGGATCAGTGGTGCATTGTGGTCTGCTGCTTTTCACTGGGGAGGTGAAGAGATCCTCAGAAAGTCTGCGTGCTAACCTTGACCCCTGTGAGTGAGACGACCGGCGCATGCAAAAGTCACTGGAGGACCTGCTGCTGCGGCGATACTCAAGTCCTTTCTCTAGGTTGCGGTTCTCAGAGTCATTCTGGTTTTCTCTAAAGTCTGGATCTCTGTCTTGGGTCTGTAGAACTGCTGTCAGGAGGGGATTCGTGGGTTTGCTGGGTAGAAATGATGGCATTGTTCTCTGCTGCTGTGTTTTCTGCAACTTTTTCTGTGCTCTCTGTCTGGTCTGTAGCCCTTAAAGTGGCCTGGCTGTTCAGTTGTTCCACTGCTTGCAAGTCAGGAGTATGTTCTTGTTCTGAAGTCTTGTCATCGGGCTCAGCGGTTTCGTTCGCTGCATCACCTTCCATTAAAGCGACAGACTTTACATTGTCCTCTGTTGTTTCTCCTTGTATTTCATCTGGATTTATTTGATCAACAATACATACCTCTTTTTGTATCTCTGAGAGTTCAGCCACAACATTTTTTATTATTTCTTTTATAAATTCAGCCACACATTTTTCTATGTTTTGTGCAGCTGCGACCTCTGGATCCGTCTCTGCATCATCTGTGAGGTCAGGGTTTTTTCTTTGTTCAGGTGATACTGGTTTGGGTGCGTCGTCTTCACTCTCTGCTTCCTTCTCTGAATCTCTTTGTTTTTCTGTTGCTATTAGTTCAGGATTTGATTCATTTGGGCTCCCGTCAGGTTCCTCTGAGGTCTCTATAATCACATCTTGTGAAACAGTTTCTGTTGTTTCCGTCTCAGCTAATGCCTCACTACTCTGGTTTTGTCCCACAAAAGCAGATTTCTCTTCATTTGTTGTCAGCTCTTCTTGCTCCTGTTGTGTGTCTTTTATCAGGTCTTTGGCATCTGGACCTTTCACTTCTCTGAATTCTTCGGAGTCTAAATCTTTCTCGTGTTTTATCTCTGATGTCTGTGTGACTGTATCCACCTGTATCAGCTCCACATTTTCAGCTTCTGCCTCTTTTTGTTGTTTTATATCAATTTTTATCTGGCTGGTATCTACATTTTCCTGCATCTCCATGTTTGGATCTGCCGCTGCTTCCCCCTGAATCTCGGTGTGGTCGTCCTCCACTGAAGCCATATGCTCAACATCTGCCTCCGGCTTGTCTCTTTCCTCGTTTTTCTTGTCAAATTCAGATTCCTGGGAATTTCGTTCATAATTTTGCTCTTGCGGGACTTGACTCTGACTGGTTGTCTCCATCTTTTCCTCTTCTTCACATGGAGGTGTAAGTGTTACGAGGAATTTTTCTCCTGCATGCTCAGTTAATTTGTTTGTTGTTTTGAGTTTCTCTTGCTCTGTTTTGGTTGTGAAAAAATTCTGTTGTTTGTTTCCCTCTGAAATGAAGTCTTCCTCTTCTTCTTGAACACTGTGTGCCAACTCGGAATTTAAATCTGTCCAGATTTTCCAGTCGTCCCTTTCTCCCATGGAAAGGTGCCTCACAACTTTTTTACCACCTTCGCGGTCATCTGTGGAGACTTTTCCTACTTTCCTCCACTTTTTGCGAAGAAGGGAAGGTGACAGCGAAAGAGTGGAGGCTGAGCGAGCGAGAGAAAGAGTCAGGTTCCCTTTGACTTTTTGAGTTTTTTCTTTTTCTGCTTTTTTCTCTCGAGCTCTTGTCCACACCATCCTGTATCCATGGCAACGGGCTCTAGGGTCAAATTTAGATGTGGGCCTGTCTTTCCTCCACCTGTCTAGCTCCTTCTCTGTTCGCTTCTCCAGATCTTTGGCTGAGAGGGGTACAGAGCACACCTGAAAGGAAGGCAAAGTGTCAGGTCTCGCTCTTGTTTTAATTTAATTAATTTAAAAAGAGGAGAATAAAAACTCTACCTCTGCTATGAAGGCATCATCTTCTTCTTGGACTTGTGCCTTGACACCCCTCAGTGTTTCCAGGGTCTCCACCTGACCCTGACACTCCTTCCTTTGCTCTGCACGTCCCAGGACCCGACGCACCAGCACTACTGCCACCTGCAGGAGCACTCGCACACCTGAGCAGCAGAAAAGGAGGGGCGTGCAGAAAGGTTCAGATCAACTTCTAAGGAAGGGAAAGCAGTGAGTGCAACATTAAAATAATAAATGTAATAAACCTGTCAAGAACGCATCTAAAAATGATCTAATTCTAGATAATCTTGTCCTCTAACTGCAATGGTAGAGGACAAACATCTGTATTACTGTTGAAAGAATAGACACACCATAGCAGAAGAAGAGGTCCCAGACTCTGAGGAGAGTGTTGAAAGGCAGGTGACGTGTGAACAGACACATCAGCCAGTCGGTGGCGAACATGAGGGGCTCCACGCCGTGCTGCTGCAGATGTTTGTGTGCAGCCGGGCACGTCCTCTTCAAAACCCAAGTCAGTAAGGCTGCGTCAAACAAAACTCCCTCCTAAACAAAACAGCTCTGCAGGCTCAGACAGACAGCTCAAGTGCAGCCACAGCTTACTTCAGTGCACGTCTGCTAAAATGGTATTTTGCTCAGTACATGTGCGTGCACTGTGTGCATGTGCTTACCAGCAGAGGGCTGTAGTATCCAGGCAGGTACTGCTCACTGATTTGCACCAAACACCAGAAAGCTTCCTGCCAGAGGTAAACAAAGTAAAAAAAAGTAAGGTTTCGAGCTTTTAATTTAATGGAAAGAGAGTCAATGTAGCTCCAATTAACCTAACAATAAAACTTAATAAAAAGCATCCATCCATCCTCAGAACCCGCCGAATCACAATAATAATAGGGCTGCTAGAGCCAATGCAGCTACAGTTGGGTAAAGGCGGGATACCCTCTGAACAAGTCGCCAGTCTGTCGCAGGGTCACACTACCTAGGCCCTGCGACAGAGTTACCTCAATTCATCTCAATTCAGTAACTTAGCAACCAATGTTAGTTAAAACACCAGAGTTACCAATTACCCAAGAAGCATGAAATGCCCTGAACTACGCATGGACAAGGAGAGCATGCAAATTCCTCATAGAAGGGTCCCAACCAGGATTCTAATCAAGGTCTTCTCGCTGTGAGGCTAGAGCGCTCACCCAAACAGAAAGTAGAAATCACATTGGTAAATCTTTGCCTTTTGGCTGCTCCCTTTAGTGGTCGCCACAACAAATTAGGAATTCACCCTCGTGACTTCCTTCACTGCATCAATGAACCTTCTCTTAACCTGTTTCCTGGTAGCTCTAAAATCAGCGTCCTTTTATAAACATAATCACCGTCCCTCCTCTCAGTATGTCCAGACCATCTCAAACTACTGCCCTGTTTTTATCTCTGGCTAACATGACCTGTTACTCTTGTGTATTCACTCCTGATCTTATCCATCCTCATCAACTCCCATTTAGACCCTCAGCATCTTCATCCTCCAGCTCTGCCTCCTGTTTCTTTCTCAGAGCCACTGTCTCTAAACCAACAACATGGCTGCTCTTAGCATAGTCTTCTGCACCTTTCCTTTCATACTTGCTAACACTCTTTGTCACACTTGGGAAACCTTCCTCCACCCATTGCAACCTGCTTGCACACCTCTTCACCTTTTCCCACACTCTGTTGATTTTAAGTACTTCAAGTCCTCCACCTTTTACACTTTTGCTACCTGTAACCCCACTGTTACACTTGAGTTATAAGCTGATCCCACCTCCACCTTAAACTCTTCTGTCACACTTACAGCACACTTCTGATTCTCTTAGTTTCACATTTCACACTTCACAATTCTGATTCTGATTCTGATTCAACACGGTCTTATAACTCTCATACATGTCTTGAACATCTCAAACGTACTTCTCTGCCACACCAGACTTCCGCAGACAAACCACACCTTTTCACTCTGTATCCTGTCACAGATTTTATGTACATCTACAAAGACAAAATAATTTTTTTGACCTTGGTCAAATAAATAAATATACCGTGTATAACTATGGTCATAATTCAGTCATCAGAAGAAATGTAAACTTGGTATAAAGCTCAAATAAGTGTGTGGAAGAACTTTATACACCCTTACAGCTTCCAAAATGTTAAAGGTGACCAGACCATGCTCACAGGATGGAGTGAATAAAGCAATCAACGGACAGTGTGATCTCTGTTATTGAAGCAGAACCTTTGTTATTGCTTTGCTGTGAAGTCTTTATGTGTGTTTTAATACAAGGACATCAGAAAATAACTTCTGCAGTCTTTAAGCTTTTCCTTTAATCGAGGCTGTATCTGAAAACCATTTCTAATAATGTTGGGCCCATCATTCTACAATGAGAACATTTCACATGAAGAAAAGAGAGCCTCCCAAAAGTGAACATCTCAGCAAGTTAACCCAAAAATCAGACTGTAAAACAATCTAAGCATCAGAAGCCTCAGTCATATATTTAATGCTTAAATATAACATAATTGGAAAGGTTAAGCACCCTATTACTAATACAATTGAGGCAGCACACTTTAGGTTTGCAGAGTTTCATGTGAATAAAACTAAAAGTCCTTAGGGAAAACTACATTTAGAAAAGAGAGGACCAAAGTGGAACTGTTTTGTTAAAACACATTCCATCACCTTTTAAAAAAAAAAAGATAAAACAAAAAACACTGCGTCAGCATTAACACCAACAGGTGTCCTGTGATCCTTCAGTCTGCCCCACATCTGTTTTATTTCCAATAGATATCTACTATGTGCTGAAGAACATGTTAAATCCTCATTACATTCCTAGATCTGATCATTATGGTGCTCCACAAGGTTTTTGCTCCAGTCCAGTTCCTGTTATCCATGATATTTTTCAGTACTCTTATTTAAAATAGAAACAGTCATTTCCATTGCCTTTGCTAAAACCATTCCACTTTGTTGATGATGAAACCTGAAGAAACATGTTCCTTTCTAAACCAGAACTCAAGTGTTTAAGACCAACTGTGAAACCACAAAGCTACTTTAAACGGCATTACTTTAGCCTGTCGAGCTATTCTGGCCTTTGAGGTATTTTGAACATGCGCTTGTTTTCAGTTGTCATGGGAAACTGGTGTCAAGAGCAGACATTTCCATGTGCATAATATTGGTCAAACCCCCAGATACTATTTCCAAAAATGTTGCTAATAAGATGTTAAATGATGGTTTACTCATTTTATGCAGAACAACCACAGCAGCATCCAAAAAACTGGACTATATAACTTTTATTGTAAATTTGCAATAAGTCTAAAATGAAAAATATAAAAGTTATTGTGTATCAAACTCTCAAGTAACAACCTCTGTTCTTTCATATCAACTAACATGAACCCTTTTTCTTTACAATCCTCAATAAAAAGTTGGCTTGAAACTTTTTATAGAACCACATATGTATCTAATATTTTTATTTCATCTTATATTTAAAAAGTCAAATGAACAATCTTTCAGAAGAAAACAATCTGCAAACTCAAAACTATAATGACACCCTTGTTTATGAAAAAAAGAAACATTTGGTCAATTAAGTAGCCCTGCATTTTACTGCATTTGCCAAAACAACATCAGAAACTTACATTAAAAATGTTTACATGTTGAGATGTCAAAAAGTGCAAAAGATGTGAAAGGGACAAGCTTAGTTTTGGGTTGCAGACAAAAAACTTATTCACAACACTGTTTTAATATCAATAAAACATAATATATGTACTAAATACACACCTATGCATTTGAGGGAGGTTTTATAGTCAGTGGGACAGAAGACTGTTCAATCCCTACCTGAGCTGGCATGTTCATGAGCAGCACTGCAGCTACCGGCCCTTGTGCTTGGCAGTAACCCTCGTCTGGCTGGTACTGGGTGTAAGCCTTTAACACCCGGAATAAGCCACGCTGCCTGCACACAAACCACAGCAATTACCCACACCCAATCATTGAAATGCACAAACAAGGTATTAGCTTTTGATGTCTCTTTTCTTTTACACAGATAAAATAGTTGGAGCAGTTGCAGAAAAATAAAGCAAGCATAGGACTTTGCTTTAGGCAGCTGGTCGGTAAATTAAACAGGAGAAAAGCTGCCTACCCGTGTCCATCTTTGGACTGGAACATCTCGTGAAAGGGAAACTGTCGGTCCAGGTCCCTCTCAATGATGTCCACCCAGCTCTGCACACCCGGCTGTGAGTCCAGGGACTAAACAGTATAATCATTCAGTCAAATCAGTCAAATCAGTCATGCAAGTGTTAAGATTCAAGATTCAAGATTCTTTATTTGTCACATACAAAGTTATATTTAGCAATACAACCCGTAGTGAAATGTAAGCCAGGTCCACTCCGTGGATAGTGCAATAATTGAGTAAAGCAGCACAGGAAATGTACAAAATATATTTCTGTAAAATATACAGAATATACATAATTAAGGTAAAGCTATGTAAAGATGAAATATGAAAAAATGTGTATTGTAGAATTGACTAGAGAACGCAAAAATAATGTGCATGAATGTGTAGTCTACTGTGTAGTCCCACTCCTGTCATCTTTTGAACTATTGTAAAAGCATTTCCACTGATTTTTTTTATTATGATTATGCTGTTTTTATCCAAAATCAAAAATCCTGTGTCATTTTCTAGACCATAGTTTCTGCAGAACGGTAGGAGTTCATTAGAAATGTACCTCTGAGTTGTGGGCAGGACCGTCAACATAGTGTAAGCCCTCCCACAAGTCCCATCATTCATCTGTCTACAGGCTAGTCCACTAGCTTACAGCCTCTCACAGCCCCAAGCTAACTTCACTGGTGCAACAAAAAAATGGGGAGCAATATTGGAGCTATCCAGCAGTACAGTTTTGAGCTAGATACCAGCTCAGATGAAGAAAACAAAGACATATATGGATCTATTTGCCTCCAAGTGGATGCATCACAACGAAGCAAGAAGCTTGTAACATGACGATTGTAGTACCTCACTGCTACAAGGTTTTTCCAACTGCATTTTTTCATCTGCTCCTGATTCACAATTTGAATGCAGAAATACTCAGAACTGCAATTTTAGGTCAAATTTTCTTTATATGTCCCATGTAAAGTCTGTGTAAACAGAAGACTTTGGACAAATCAAATAATACACATTTTTCTTGCCTCGTAGAGATTTTTATTCTGTTCCATCTTTGCGGACGCTCCGCACAGCAGAGACCAGCACTTTGCTCTGAGCGATGCAGGAATTCCTTTCTGACACTGCACCTTGACCTGCACAGATATCACCATCAAACACTCAATCCAGCATTCAATCATCACATAAACATTGTTTAGGCATAAAAAAGTGTCTGATCCGCAATATAATCTCATTTTTAATTGTACAATTATATAAAATTCTACGTGTCGGTTTATCTCAGAAGCTAATTTTACAGTGCAAAGAATGACTTCTTATCTGAAGCAGGTCGCACCTTACTGCTCTTCTTCAACAAGATGTGATCCCATTGCCCAATGATGTTAATCCACTTGGCCTCCCTCTGTCTGACCAGCTCAGGGGATGGACCCACACTTCTGATATGACAAAGTACAAAAACCACCAAGTTAATTTCAGTGTTTTTCAAAACCGCTCTGTTTCTGTTTTGTCGGCCTGCAGTGCTGCTTCACACAGCTTGTGTTGTCATTAGTGCACAGAAACTCAGCTACAAAAAAGGAGGCAGGAAACAGGAAAACCACACTCCAGCAGCATGATGTCTCCATGGTAACTGCCCAGGATGTTATCAGTGAAGAAAGTGTGAAGATGACAGGTAGAAGTTTGCTTGGACCAACTTAAAATGTTATTTTAGTGCAGCTTCACCTACTGAAAATGTTATAAAAGTATTCATTAACTTCTGCATAAATAAACAGATTTTTCTGCAAAAGGCTGATATTTTACTAATTTTTACACCAACAGAATGTTATCTAGTGAGACAAATTACTTTTCCAGAAATGCAAACAGAGCTTTTTCCACATTTATGGTAGAGTAAAAGTGATCTGAGGTCAGTGAGATCTGTGACATTTCCAAAAACTGTATCCGTCTTCAAGTTTTCTCTCAACAACAAACTTTTTTTCATTTACACTTTGCTCTAGTTTGCTCATAGACTACTTTTTAGGCGGTTGCAAGCTCACAGCTTTGCTTAAAAAAAACGTTTTTAAAAACGTTTCTGTCCTCCATAGCAGTTTTAGTGCTCCTTCTTTCAAAAGGAGATTAAGATTACTTACAGATCAGATAAAACTTAATTGTATGTTAGTAACTCTTTTGCATAAAACCTTTAAGTAAGTCCTATCAGAGTGAAGGAAACCCATACGTACTTGCTCTTTTTACTCATAACATAGCTACAACAGCTGGTAAAAATGTGTAAGTTATACTTAATTATCACATAGACAAACAGATGTAACATTTTTATAAAATTTTGTTCCAGCTGAGCCGTTCATTTTCAATATGAGCAGTGATCGGATATTCTATAAATAACTTGATTTTGACTTTACTGACTTGTCTTGTACAATGTCTAAAGAAAGTCAATGTAAATCATTTTAGAAGGATGTCAAACTTTTATATTTACGTATATTTTCTTTATATTTTAAGTGTGCGTCTTAAAATACATTAAGAACTGTTAAAGCCTTGTTTTAACTACAGTGTTAGCATAATGATTTACTCACACAGATGTGGATCCATTGGTCAGGATAAAGCCAAACCGGTCTGTCTCTGGCTCCAAACTGATTTCTGACCCTGAATCCGATCCTGAGTTGTCCTCTTCGCTGGTGTGTTTTGGAGCTTGACCTGACATCTTCCTACAGCAGAAGATGAGACTCTTACGTCCACTTTGCAATAACGCTGGAAAGGGAAGGATGTCTGTGCATCTTCATGAAAACGGGGTCGTCCATCAGCGGTTGAAGTTCAAATGGCCGTCAACGTGTTTTTCCACTGCTTTGTCAGAAGATTGCTGAGATCTTTTGTCTTTTTTTGGATAATGTTTAACTTCTTGCCATTTTATGAAAATGCACAAGCATCAACGCTCTTAAAAAATTGCACTAATAATAAATACCTTTCAAAGTTTCGTCATGGCTGTTTTGTCTGTTGCTGAGGAGGTAAGGCGTAAGACCCAGCAGTGATGAAAGAGGAAGGCAAGCTTCCTCTCTCTTTCTTACTCATTTTCCTTTAGCTGTTCATTCTACACTCCGCCCATGTATACATAACTCGCATGTCTAACAATCCTCACCCTGAGAAAATGTTTTAACCCATGTTAACATATTTTTTATATATATTACTTAATTAAGAAAGGAATAACACGAGTATTTGACTTGTGAAATGTAAAATGTCAAAAGTGACATTTAAGGTGTCACAAGAGAGCAAAATATGAAATAAAGACGCCCCTTAAACTTATCTAATGTACAGTTCAGGGACTGCTGCCCGTTTTTGAAGCTAAGTTGGAAGTTTGTGTACAAACATGCACTTTAAAACTATTGGTTTTTGGTATTAGGTAGACTTTAAAAAGGTAATCTGTACTATCTTGTCTGAATTATCCCAAAACATTTACCTATCACAATAGTGAAAAAAATACTGAGTGCCAAATTAAGTCTAAATCAGGTCAAGTAGTGAAAAACCTCAATAAACAGGAGTCATCTAAATAAACATATTCAGGAATATGTTAATAAATCTTTAAGAGACATGTGTGCTGTTCTAAAATGTTTTAAAATGAGTGTAAGAGGCCATAAATATCTAGGTATATTTTAGGCTAGTTTTTAGCAGTTGAACTACCTATCCAGGCTTATTAATAATGAGGATCAAAGATAAATCAACAAAAATCTATAAATTTGAGTTTGCCTGTTAGTCTATAATTCTGTAGTGGTGATGTAGTGCTGTTATTGTGAGGGCTACTTTTTCCGATTCTCCTGTGTTGCCTGAATGCACCATGACGTTGAAGTTATCTCGAGGATTTGGAACCTCAGGTTAACGACTTTGTTCAAATTGTGTTCCCCCTGTCTTCAGGTTTCTGTGGTTTAAGACTAAGTTTTGTGAATTCGTATGTGTATTTTGGTCTGGCCTGTATCCACGCAGATGTCTGCCTCATTGAGTCTGCGTTTTCTGCGTTGCTGCTCTAAGGAAGGTAGAGAACAGCGTGCATTTAAACATCATGACAGTGATTCAGTTCCACTCCTCTGGCTCTCTGTCTCTGCAGGTATTTTTGGATTCGGCCCCGGTGTCATCATGCGTACATTAAGTGTTAGCGTGCAGAGAGATGGTTATAGTAAGTGTTGCCAAGAAAAAACAACAACAAAAGAACTGCAGATACTGGTGTTTGCTGAATAATGACAAAGTCTAATAAATCCTTAAAGCACTCTTTCCTCTGTAATCTTCTTGCAGAGTATGTCAATGCTCAAGAGCTGCCAACTGATCTGAGATCCATAACTGACCGTGCTGCCACAACCCTGCTTTGGACCGAACTCTTTAGAGGTAGCACTTCTTTTTGATTTTAGCATAGATGGAGCATTTTGAAAAGCTAGACAAGTCAGATTCCTAGTAAACATGTTTTACAAAGTGGCATTAGGCAAAACAAAACAGACTTATACGATGCATACATTAACAGATGCACATACTGTTTGTACATCAGCATACCAAGTGCATTTTGGTTTTCTGCTGATCTTAATTTTTTCAACTTTAATGAGCAGAAAGTGTTTTAGAAAGCTGAAGGGTTGGGATTGTTTTTTTTTTTTTTTTATAAATCTCCAGTTACCATTTCTCGTATTGTAATTATTTGTACACAGTGTCTGGCTGATGTTCTACTTGATTCCTTTATCCACTCTTTCCTCACAGGTTTGGGGATGACTATGAGCTACCTGTTCCGGGAACCTGCTACTATCAACTATCCATTCGAGAAGGGCCCTCTGTCGCCACGGTTCCGTGGCGAGCATGCCCTTCGCCGATATCCTAATGGAGAAGAGGGTTGCATTGCCTGTAAACTGTGTGAAGCCATCTGCCCTGCTCAGGTGAGCGCAAATTCACAGTGTTTTTACATTTTTATGGTAAATAAAATAGATAGATGGATAGATAGATAGATAGATAGATAGATAGATAGATAGATAGATAGATAGATAGATAGATAGATAGATAGATAGATAGATAGATAGATAGATAGATAGATAGATAGATAGATAGATAGATAGATAGATAGATAGATAGATAGATAGATAGATAGATAGATAGATAGATAGATAGATAGATAGATAGATAGATAGATAGATAGATGATGACTTTATTAATCCCATAATGGGAGAAATTTCATATATCTGTGGCAGCAAAAATGACATTCAGAAACAATCTATACAATATAACATAAAAAAGGACATAAAAAATGACAAGAATATTAAATTATTAAAACTTATAATGATGCATATTTCAACAATTAAGAAATAAACATATGGCAGAAAGGAAGATGAAAAACAAGAATAAAAGCATCGTCTTTTAAAATGCAAGGATGTGATAAGTAAAATAAACATGAGAAAAAAACTGAAAGGATATGGTCTGCATTTATTCAGTGCTTTTGAATATGTGTTTTACTTGTATTTTAATTCAATGTGATACATTCTGTCTTGTGTTGATCTTCTATTCTATTCTATTATTTTCTATTCTGTCCTGTTCTATTCTATTCTGTCCTGTTCTATTCTATCCTATTCTTTTCTATTCTTCAAATGAAAGAAATGCTTTCTGGAAATACATCCTGGGCTCTTACGGCCTTTTATCATTTGAAGCAAAGATTGCTTATACCAAAAACTGCTTGTCTGGTCTGATTGTTTGTTTCCTCATGTCTAAAACCATTACTATTGAGGCTGAGACTCGCGCTGATGGCAGCAGGAGAACTACTCGCTATGACATTGACATGACAAAGTGCATCTATTGTGGTTTCTGCCAGGAAGCTTGTCCTGTTGATGCCATTGTTGAGGTAGAAAAAAGTCTTGTATTTTTTTTGGTGATTTTCTTTGCTTTGGCGATCAGAGTGGTTTCCACATTTACATGTCTGGTATTTCTTTTTACATTTGTCCTTTTCTCTTTCAATTTCTCTAATGGTCCAAACTTTGAGTTTTCCACAGAAAGCCACGAGGAACTACTGTACAACAAAGAGAAGCTGCTCAACAATGGGGACCGATGGGAATCAGATATAGCAGCCAACATACAAGCAGACTATTTGTACAGATAAACTTTTTGCATCTGCAGTCTTTACTAGGCTTTACTGCATTAAAACGTTTGCTTTACTGTTATATGAGCCACAAAGCCTTTAGATCTGCTGCTTTCCTGTTAGAATTTAAAATCGTAAAAACGCACAAATTATATCTTATTTTGTACAGATGAGTAGTGTTAAACTTTTTAGTATTAAATTTGCACATTGTTTATACATAGTGAGACTAATACAAAGTCTGAAAACACTTTGATCTGACTGTGTAGTTTGAAAAATGTGAAATACTCTTATTATATAGGACTAGTTATGACACAAAAATAAAGCACATTGGAAAATGTCGTGCTCATTTGTTTGTTGCATTGCATCATAGTCTTAAAATAAAATTTAAGGACACATTCATGTGAATAGAAAGAACTAAAAGCAGACTTTTATATATTTTATATTTATATATTATATTATTACAATATTTATACATTACATTATATACATATATAAATATACCAAACAATATATATTTTAAAACCGTATTCAGAACCCAAACTCAAAAAGGTTATAATCTTATCTATCTATCTATCTATCTATCTATCTATCTATCTATCTATCTATCTATCTGTCTGTCTATCTGTCTATCTACTATCTACTGCGTAAGCTTACATACAGTATGTCTGTCTGTCTGTCTGTCTAGTCTATCTATCTATCTATCTATCTATCTATCTATCTATCTATCTATCTATCTATCTATCTATCTATCTATCTATCTATCTATCTGTCTATCTGTCTGTCTGTCTGTCTACTCATTCACACGTTTTTTATCATAGTTGTTTTCCATATTTTTTAAAAACAATATATAGAAATAAAGAGGTAAAGTGGAGCCGCTCTGTAAACGACGTGCCGATTTTTTTCAAACCGTTTAGTGAGTCACGTGACCAGGGCGGAAACTGACTCATAGTCCACGCTGAATCTCCCGCGAACGCGGCCATTTAGTCTTTCCTCTCGCTGCAGTTACACCGGTGAGTCTGTGATCGCTTTCTGCTGCAGGCCATTCCATATTTTCTACTTTGTACCCGTTTAAAAGGGTTTAGTAGAGCAAAATACTTTGAGGTACGATTTGGATTCATGCGTTTGTGTAGGCAATGTGATGTGTGCTCAGAGAAACCAATCCAGCTATTCGTGTTTCTTTTTTGTATGTCTGTGTGCCAACTGCTAGCTAAACTAAGCTAGGTTAGCAGTTAGCCCCGTTGAAAAGAATGCCCTCTGTGCTAAGCTAACGTTCGCGTTTGCTAACAGTTATAACAAGGGGACTTCTGTGTGCTTTTTTTTTTTTTTATTATTATCGCCTGATTGTATCCGTATAATGGATTTTAAAAATACCTTAAATGACTTGCACGTTAAACGTGCTTTAGGTCGGATTCGAACAGAGGGGAGCACGTTTGTGGCGTATCGAGACCAATTGTTCTAGCCGAACAAGAAAAAGTGCGCTCTCGCGTCATATGGCGCACTAACGTTAGTGCTGTTAGCATTCGAGCTAGTTGGCAACCATCGATGTTAACGTTGGGGCTTAGGGCAGTTTTATCTTAATTTTAATGATGCCGTATTTTCTTGACCCGTTTTCTTTTATGAATAAATTCGAGGAAAGCGAATGAGAAAAAGAGGAACGCATTGCTGCACTGGACTGGTGTACGATATAGAACATGCTAGAAGTTATAGGCGTGTAACGGGCCGGTTCTTAAACTAACAGACTGTAAATTCCACAAATAATTACGGTTGTACCAGCTCTTCGTTTTGTTTAGTCATATTTAATTTCGTCAAATGTGACCAATGCTAACGCGAGCAGACCGCTAGCATGCTAACAAATTCATCCCGCCTTGTTTTTACTCAGAAAAGTCGCAGCCATGGCTGATTCAATGGGGCAGTCTGTACCAGTTGCGGTTTTCAAGGTAAGCTATGTCATCGCAATTGATTGAGTCCTTTAGCTAATGTTTGTTTGTTGCCCAGTGCTCGCAAATGCTAAATGCAGAGTCTCCTCAACAGTTGGTGCTGGTTGGAGATGGAGGCACAGGAAAAACGACTTTTGTGAAGAGACACATTACAGGAGAGTTTGAAAAGAAGTATGTAGGTGAGTATTCCACTGTAATTACAGATAAACAATATTTTCATCTTTTTAGATATTGCTGTACAAACTAAAACAGTTAGAAGTTTCCCAATACTGTTTTTTGAGTTAAAATGTGCTGGAACTTGATTTAAACAAAATTCTGATCTTTGATTGTATATAATAACCAATATTTTACTTGGGGTGTTGCGTTCAGTGAGAGGTTTAAAATGCAGTCAGAAAGCTCAAATTTTGCATCAAGTATTAATGTAAATATTTTCTGTTTAGCAATACGTGGCATTTCATTTGATCAGATAAACCCACGAGCCACGCTTAAAAGCAATATGTTTTTGTCTTGATTTTAAAATATTTTGTATTTTAGATGACACCTACGTTTTTCCTTCTATTACAGCTACTCTCGGAGTCGAAGTGCACCCACTGATGTTCCACACCAACAGAGGACCCATCAAGTACAATGTCTGGGACACAGCTGGTCAGGAGAAATTTGGGGGCCTGAGAGATGGCTACTATATTCAAGGTGCTCCTTTTATTTTCAGACTGCTTGTCTTTTGTTTGTGTGTATGTGACCTCTGAATATTAAAGTTAATACTTATCTGTCCCATCAACAGCTCAGTGTGCTATCATCATGTTTGATGTCACATCTCGGGTCACCTACAAGAACGTCCCCAACTGGCACCGTGACTTGGTCCGTGTCTGTGAGAACATTCCCATTGTCCTTTGCGGCAACAAGGTAGACATTAAAGACAGAAAAGTCAAAGCCAAGAGCATCGTGTTTCACCGCAAGAAGAACTTGCAGGTAGAGTAGCTTCTTTTTTTAAACATTATTCAGTGTCTTTGTGTTGAATTCAAACAAACTCTTTTTTCATTTGTTTTATTTAATATCTTTTTCCAGTACTATGACATTTCTGCCAAGAGTAACTACAACTTTGAGAAGCCCTTCCTGTGGTTAGCAAGGAAGTTGATCGGTGATCCAAATCTGGAGTTTGTGGCAATGCCTGCCCTTGCTCCCCCAGAGGTCCTTATGGACCCCAACCTTGCCGCTAAATACGAGGAAGAACTTCAGGTGAGTAGTACACGGTTTTTCTTTCATATTGTATTTTAATCATAATGTGCATTAATTAAAAAAACAATAAATGGCACAAAGGAAAAATATACGCGCTCTGCTTCTGTTTTCCTGTTGGGGTGCTTAAACATTATTTTGTTTTCCAGGTTGCATCACAGACAGCACTCCCAGATGAAGAAGACGACCTCTAACCTGGGAACCGCTTTCCTTAACCCGTTCCTTTTACCCTTTTCTCTCTGACTGTGGACAGGAAGTTGTTTTGCCCCTTTACTGTAAAATCCCTTTTCAGATTTTTTTATTTTTGAATTTTTTTGTTTTAAAACTTAAAGAAAAAAACTTTGTGCAAAAGTTGTGGTTCTAATTTCATTGTAGGACAAGCCCATCCCAGATTTGTTGTTGGCATGGCAACGTGCTACTTTTCATCAAGCACTCTCCACTGCATCTACCCAACTCACATAATGCTGTTGTACGGTGTACTGGGAGCACTAAGGGGAATAAACTTTGAATAAAAATATTGTCATTAAAACATTGACTTGCCTTTGTTTTTGCTTAATATCTTTGTTTCCTAAATAGTGCATGTAAATGTGAAATGATCTCAATGATAGTTGTTCACAAAAAACTCAGGTAAAAGTATTACATGTATTTTTCCATTACAGATTGCTGAAAAGGATGAACCTTAATTACTCTTCAATCATGTTTTTCTTAAAAGTATTGAGGCTTTTAGGCATTCTTTGGTTCAGGAATTTAAAGATGTATAACTACCAGCTCAAATAGTGAAAACCTGTTTTATAGCTAGTCTATTGCCAATAGCAGCTTGTGACCCTGAGAAGGGTTCAACGGGTTCTGAAGACGGATGGATTGATGACTGACATTAAAAACAAAGTTCTATTTCTAAAAGAACTAAAGCAATATTTTGCCACTAAAACAGTGGAAGGACTGTTGCTCTTTCCAGTCAAACATTTAATTTCTGCAAAAGTATATGTGCATACCACAGAGTGAAGACTGCTTTCTGGAACTCGTGCTCTTGAGCTATTAACATTTTGAGCACTAGGTGGCAATTGTGTTCATGTATTTGCAGAGCCCTAAACTTGCCTGAGGTGTTGCATAAAACGCATACCTTCCTCTGACAACAGTGACATGTTTTATCATACACTAGATTACCAAAAGTATTGACTCACCCATCCAAAGGATCAGAATAAGGTGTCCTAATCACTTGGTCTGGCCACAGATGTGTAAAGTCAAGCACGCAGGCTTGTGGGGACAGTTTGGAGCAGGCCCCCACCTCTTCCAACATGACTGTTCACCAGTGCAAAAGCAAGGTCCATAAAGACATGGATGACCTTAACCCAATAAAACACCTGCAGGATAAATTAGAGCGCAGACTGAGAGCCAGGCTTTCTTCACCAATATCAGTGTGTGACCTTACCGATGCTTATATTATTAAATTAAACGAAAAAGGATAACTTGACCCTTCAAACTGTTAATGCCCATATTTTATCTTTAACACTTCATGTAAACCAATAAAATAAAAATAAAAAAATCGCAACATCCTTACTTAGCAGAGTGGACTACAAAAGGGGATTATATTTTTCTTATATGTGGTTGCAGAGCCTTTAAAGACCGTTTGTAGCGTTGTTCTTTATCACAAGAAAGTAAAACAAATTTATCTCGTATGAAAATATACTTAAAATATCCTTTGTCCGCTTCTCTTTTGAAATTTAAAACAATAGTAAGGAAAAACTGGTCACAGAGGTTGAAAATTAATAGTATATTTACATTGAATGACATGCTATTCCAATGACGCCTGAACGCATCAGCTGTGCAGGTGGTTCGAAGGCGTGGCTACATCCGAGAGAACATGGACTTTAGTGCGCATGCGTGAGCTACAAAACTGCATTTCAGAATGATTACTGGTCAACGGAGATACAGATTATGCAGCTCCACACAACTGTTGTTTTAATCCCCCGGGAGAGGAGATTTAGCAAGAAAAAAGACTGGCTTTAAACCCAGCAGCCATATTGCATGGGAAAACGACGGACAGACTCTTGTTTTTGTGTGAGAAAGTCGTCTTCCCAAACTAAGAAACTAACAGACGTTCAGGGTTGATTTTCTTCCAGATTTTTTTCTGGCGGTGGGTTTGGGTTTCACAGCTAGTTTGCCAGCTGGCTAAGGAATCTAGAGATTTAGTGAAGTTCTTTGGGTATTTTTTTATTTTGTCGTTTGTTTTCTTTTTGACAAAAAGGGTCAAATTTAGCGCCTGTAGAATGAAGGACCGATTGGAGCAGCTTAAGGCGGTAAGTCATGTTCAGAAAGCATTTTTGTTGTCTGTAAACTAAAGGAAGCCCTAAAATGGGAACTTTAAGAAAAAAGTAACCTTAATATATATAGGAAAAATGTCAGATGTGTCGCTAAGTATTTCTACAAACTGAAGTTGAGCGATTGGATAAACGTCAAATTTTTAATTGGATGTAGATGGATCAAAAGTTATGGAGAAATAATAAACGTTAACGTCACTATATGAGATGTGTAACGCAAGTTGCTTTAAAGGCTGAATGTCTGTAGAAAAACCACAACGGGCTGTACTTTACTGGGCGTTTTGGGCTTTCAATTTACAATCTAAAAAAAATGATGTGATCGCTTATTGCAATGGAAATCCTGGTTTCGCTGTTGTATTTTTAACCAAGAATACAGGAAAGCACGCAGAAACATGTTTCCAACAATTCCCTTACAATTGATGGAACAAAATGTTCATTACCTATCACTCTGATCAAAGTAGGAAGTTGCAAAGTAAGCACACAATCTCCTGTTTTTATAATAGGACTCTAAACAAGTTTTTTGTTGTTGTTGTTGTTGTTGTCACTGTTGTTTTTGTGGGGCATTATGGGTAGTTGAGGATAATTAAATGCTTCTATTTAAACCTAACAGTTCAAAAAGCATGTCTGACTTTCCAAATACTTGGCTCATGTGCGACTCAAGCATGGCTGATCACTTATATCCTCTTTTTTTGTTGCTATAGCTACTTGAGCTAGCTTTAATGTTTGCAGTGTTCCAACTTGCTGAGCTGCAACTCCCCCCCCCCACACACACACACACACCTTGTCCACACATAAACACCCACCTCCCCCATCATTTACCTCAGATGGCATATTGTCTATGGAGGAAGTGTGGACAGGAACTACTGTAGACCTTTTTCATTTGATGGGAAGTCATCAGCAGGTTGTTTTTCTCGCTGATGTGAAACTGTCGCCGTTTGTCGGTGAAGCTCTCTTTCTTCAGTGTTCTCATCCATTCTCACCTTTAACCTTTTTATTTTATTTTATTTTTCTCCTCTAGTTTCCTCTCTAATGTTTAACTTGCTGGCGGGGTTCTAATCTGTATATGTGTCTTGAGTGTTGACTCAAGCAGCTACAAGCATGACCACGTCACCTGACGCTTCATACTGAAATTCAGCATTATAGCTTTAGGAGTCATACGTGAGCAGAGAGCTAATCAGACTAAGGTTTTTTTTTTTTTTTTAATAAAATCGTAAAAGAAAGAAATTGGGATTAAAATTGTGGGGAAGTAATGCATTGTTGCAGTTTCTCCTAAAAGTCAGTGTTTCATTTCTTAGTCTTGCTTTCAGGAAACGTACTTTCAGCTGGAACCAGATCTGTTTCAGTTGTGTGCACACTAGTTATGCGCTCTGCACTGCTGGACCGCCACTTCAGCCTTTAGGTCACAGTGAACGGTGGAGCGGAAAGAGCACTGACCTTTCTTCTTCTATGACATCTGTAGCTTTTAATTCCATAGTGACATCAGTTTTCCAATAACATAAATCCCTACTGGATAAATTCTTTTCTCGTGTAGCATTAAATCTGAAGTTGAAGGTTGTACTGCTGTCTTATTAGACACATCATTTTTCTTTTATAAAGCCACAAAAAATACTAATGAAAATGGTTTGAAGTAACATCATTTAATCATCAGCTTATTGCAGTACTTCAAAAATGCACTCTGATGAAAATTGTGTTTTTAATATGTTTTTGTGGCATTAATCTCATGATGGAGGACGTATATAAAGAAAATTGAGCTAAAATTCGCATTTCTGAGCATATCCTTGTTCAAATAGGAGCAGATGCAAAAATACCATTGGAAAAGACTTGTAGATGTGGCATAGGAGGACCTACAATGGCAAGCTCCCTTCTTCACTCCATTCCAATGCATCCACTTCAAGACGACTAGATCCATGTACGTCTAAGCTGGCATGTGGCTCAAAACTGTACGTCTGGATAGCTCCAAAGTTCCTGACCCGTTTTTGTGTCACCGCTGATGTTAGCTTGGGGCTGTGAGGGGCTGTAAACATTTTAAGTTACAAGGGACATTGGTTAATTTACTAAACACCAACCCAGTATCCTTAATTGACCACGTTTTTCAGAAAGGTGATGTTGTCATAGGAATAATGAATATAAAACAGACCACAAGAAAAGAGGCTGACACTCAGCCAGATGCTAGACATCACTAAAAATCAGGAGGCCAGTGAAATCCTTATGTATATTAGACTGAAACTACCAAAAACATTTGCGGCAAAACTTCCTTTTTTCCCCCCCTTTTCCATCTTGTAATTATGAGCTGCCAAAAAATACTTAGTTCAGACTTGATAAGGCATTTGAAAGGGGTTCTATTGATTTGCTAGATGGTTACTTTTGTGAATGAGTGAAAGGATAGGAATGACCATTGTGCGCTCATCACAGTGTGTTTTATTCAGACATTAGATGATGTGTTTGTTTCTATTTTCTGTTCTGCTTCTCTGCTGTCTTCTACTAGCAGGATGTTTTAGGCCTTTTGTGAAGCTCTTAGCCTGACGCCCAACCACCAGCTGGTTCCTCAAAGATGCCGGCCTCTTGCTCCTTCATGCACGTGTCAAACCAAAATTTGACTGCATAAAGGCAGCACTGAATAGTGTCAAACAGCAAATATCGTTAAACAGATTTAAAGTCCCACTCTGATCACGTTTTGATCCTTTTTAAAAGTTTTCCCATTAGTCTTTTAATTATGACTAGATTGTGTGCTTACTTTACGTTTGTCCACCATGAGAAAAATCCCAAAATAAAAACATGTTTAAATGCACAATTTTTAGTGGAGTGGGTCCTCAAGTTCAGGCTTATGTTATTTGTCCTATGAAGAACTGTCATATGTCTGTGTGGACGGCTTAAGGTTTTTTGGAAAGAGAAATCCATTTTCTTGTGTCGAAGGGCAATGGAAACCATTTTTATGTGTTTATAAGACCCTTGGGAGCAGTGTCAGGCCAGAAATTGCTAAACTGTTACCTAAGAGTGTCCACCATAAATCTTCCTCTTTACAGTCCAATGTTTGACCTATTTCATTTTCTTTGAAATGAAGGGTTTCAAAGAAAAAAAGGCGAGGTAGTGTATTTAATTTCAGCATATAGTAACAGCATAACCGGTAAACTTAATGCTACCTTTTGAGTTGAGCTTTCAGGATGCTAAAGGGTCTTTTTCATACACCTAAAAAGTTTATATTTTGGTTTTATAAATAAGATTGAACCCTATTTTAGGATTAAATCCTACAAGATGTAATTTATATAACTGGTATAGTGTTTTTTTTTTGCAGTATCAGTATTATCTGACTTCATTATAACTTTAAGATGTATGATAAATTGCACTCTTTTTTTAATTTTTTTTTATTTTATTTTTCTCTCTTTTCCACTTAGTTATTGAAGTCATTTACCTCACAGTGTCAAACTTTAAAAATGGAAAGGGCTGTACATGTAATGATGTGTGATGTTTGTTTTTTTTATCACATGTTACACATCTCGATGGGTTGGTAAGCATGTGTAGCAGAGGTTGTAGCCACTATTTTCATCCTGGCAGTGGGAGGAGTTTACATCATACATTTGTTTTGCTTGTCTGTGGGGTAAAGTGCTGTTATAAAAACCTGTGAAGATGTTGATCGCTACATTTGAAAGAATGGGCTTTGGGCTTTTCCTTGAAGTTCCTAAATCCTGGACAAAGTAGTCATGTTTGGTCATTGTTTTTTTTTGTTTTTTTTTTTAAATCAAAGTTTCAGAGCTCCGACCACTATTTCAGGACAAGAGCCATCTGCCTCCATTTGATTCAACAAGGTCAAACGGCTTCTAAACTGATAACGCTAAAACTCGTCAACGTAGGTCGAAGCAATCTAGATGGCAAAGAGCAAAACAATCCCGAATGTAAATATTTGGTTTGGATGCGAGCTTTCCCTTTGAGAAGCAGGAAGGGTGGCCACTTTGACAAGAACTTTTGTTGTATAAGATCAGCGACCGATCTAAAAATTCCTTTAGCAGCATAGCTTTGTTAATGCGAACGAATTATGCAACTTGTCATTGGGTACTTTGTTTGCAGACTTGTGGTATTTTACATAACGTGAACCAGCAAACATCTGCCGGACATGTAAAGTGAGTGTCGTTTCAGTCTGCAGTTGTCCGGTTTGTGTGACGATTACAAAGAATTTAGTGTGAGATTAGTGGTTATACGTTCACATGAAGTTCAGTTTACTGCTGTGTTTATGCTGCCAGCATTTTAGCTTATGGAGACTTAAATCAAATGCCAGCAGTTCATTTTTATATAGGAAGGGAAGGGTTTGAAGTGTTTTCATGTGGGGAGGGCGGCACAGTTTCCTAATGTTCAGCCCATCACAAACACTCCTCTCAGCTATGAGTAACAAAGGTTCAAGGATTTGTCTGCGTTTCACAGCAACAGTTGTTTCTAAGTGGACTGATATGGAGTGCTGTGAAGTTTTTATGATGACCTGAACTGTTTGTGTTCCAAGCTGTGTTTGTGTGTTTCGTGTGTGTGTGTGGGCAGTGGCAGGATGCTTGGCGTATTACACACATCTTTTTCCTCCGTTTCTGCTGAATGAGGCGCAGTGGAAGGAAGTGAGCGCTTGTCCTTATCTCACTACTGCAGAAATTCCACGTGAGGTGGCATAATGTGCGGAGTTGTGTTCACAAATGGACATGTTTCAGTTTGTGTTTTGTTTTTCTTTAAAAATTCCCCTTGGATGCAAAGCCAGATGCTAAAACTCCTTCCTATGTTTGCAAATCAAATGTAGAAAATGGAGAAAGATGAATGCAAAAGAGTTTCAATGGATGAAGCTCAGGAAGTTTATTCCATATTCCAAAAGTTTTACATTCTAAACGTCTATTAATTTGTAAGAGACCAGTGCTTCGTTTTCTAGGACATAGTTTCTGCTGAGTGGTAGTTGATCAGAGGTTTACCTCTGCGTTGTGGACGAGACTATTTGCATGGAGTAAGCCTGCACCCACTTCCCGTCATCCATCTGTTTTGAACCCTCACTAGCTTACACCCTCTCACAACCCCAACCTAACATGACGGGTTTGGCAAAAATAGTGGGCAATACTGGAGCTATCTATACAGTCGTACAGTTTTGAGTCAGACTCCAGCTCAGAGGAGGAAAACAAAAACGTACATGGATCTATTTGTCTGCAAGTAGATGCATCAGAATCAAACGGAGCAGGAAGCTCGTGGCCCTCAGATCAGATTGTACTTTCTGCATCACAGCTTTTTAGTCTTAACTTTCTTAATTCATGTCCTCATCATCAGAAAAATGCCACAAGTACACATCAAATGTCACAATGTTTGCAGAAGTTACCTTAAAAAAAAATCTGTTGTATTGTTAGTGACATTCTTTTGATCAACCCAGAAATAAATACATTGCTGTACTACTTCCAATTATGCTAAAATGATCAAAACTGGCATATTTGATGGATGTACCTTTTTAATAGTTTAATGTTTAAAAACATAATAATGTAATTGTCAATTTGAGAGTCAAACGGTAGCTGTGAGACAAAAGCTGCTTTAGTGTTTTTGGAAGTCATCTGCATTTACAGCTTGTTCACTTCAACACAGAGCCTAGAGTGGGTTGATCCAAGAGAAGGGAAGTCGACAGCTGTGACGCCTGCATTTTTCCATGGTTCGACTTTGACCACTGCACACACACACACACACACACACACACACACACACACACACCTGTCACACCTGGAGTTCAGAGTGCGTCAGTCATTATAAACTCAGCTGGTGACGTCAGCTCCTGCTCCAACTCCAGAAACTAATCAGCTAAAGTTAGATTAAATTCCAAAAGTATGGAATCATGAACATTACTGTCCCGTTTTTGGTACCAAAGTGACAATCTTAACATAGACTTAATGTGTTTACACTCTAACTTTAGTAGGGCTGTTGTGCCTGTCCCATTTTTGAAAGTTTGCTGAAAACAGGCAGATTTCCTGGAAGCTGGCTCTGTTCCTCCTTTGTAAATATTTCCAGTCCCTCTCAATGTGCATAAAACGTCACTCTTTCTAATAAATTTATTCAGTTCTAGCAGATGGGAGACAAACTGGTATTTCTGGTTTTTGTATCGTGACAACTTAGCTGGGAGAATAATTCCATGTGACATGTGGTTTGACCTATTTCTATCCTGTTACACAGGAGCAGACTGAGGAAATCTAGGATAAGTTCAATCCTGGTGTGACCAAGTCTGATCAGCTAACTTATTATTCTTATTATTATGCTTATTCGCTAGCGTGTTCACCAGGCTAAAAGGGTAAGCCAAGTCCAGCCCATGTAGGGATGAACAATATATTGGCTGATATTTCCATAATGTGAGTTTATCGGACCGATGTTAAAAAGATCTACCGATATCTTCTGACCGTTTTCAGGAATGCTTTATTTTTTAAATGTATACTTGTTCCTATTAGATTTGGAAGCTTGTGTTTACAGTCATGTCAGTAATTGACTATATTTGATAGGGATTCATGTTGTTCCTAATACATCCTTGGGAATGGGGAACTCATGGTTTACAGTTATGTTCAATATTTAATAAATGATCTGAATGCTTTCAGATATATTTATATGGAGATTTTAGTGATACAAGTGATACTTGTTCCTATGAGATCCTTTGCTGCATGTTAAAAAGGTCAAGTATAGCATGATTGTTCAGTACAAGAAAAGTTCTGCATATCTAGTAAACAAACAAAAACAAATCTAATCTTTGTGTTACTGTAGACACTTAAGCATCGATATCAGCAAATATCTGCTATCGGCCACAGTTGTAGGGGAAATATCTGTTATTGGTATCTGCCAGAAAAAAATATATTGGCCCATCCCTACACTCATCAAACCACATTCAGTTGGACCAGAGCTTTACAGATAAAAGTTGTCATAACATAAATACCCAGAAGTGTCATTGATGACCTTAGGAAGCCTATCAATCAAATCTGTTGTCAAAACATCAACTTTCTAGACTGTTGGTTGGAAAAAAGTAATGGAGGTTGTGATGCTTCTGAGGTTGTGAATTGAAAGGGTAAGTTCATGTCCAAAGTTTGGTTGCTTGATACTGAAAGTCACATTAGTTTTCTGTTGACAGGGGTCATAGATGGTCCTATTGTAGATCAACGATAAATGAGAGACTCAGATGGATTAATTATTCCTATTCGATGAGGTGAATTATGTGGGGAAAAAAGATCTGAGAAATCTGTTGCTTGCTGTTAAAATGGGGGAGGCAAACAAAAGAATGTTTGTTAAATGTTAACACGCTTTTAGTTTTCCTATCCAAATATTGCCAAGTTTGACAATAAAGTTAAAAAATACTTCTATGACCAGGAATCAAACGATACATTTGCAAAAGATCCTCTTCCTCCTCCAGTGTTTTTGAAAGAAGAAGCGGTAGAACGGTTCTTCCCTGGATGTTGGTCTGCTAGGACCAAGGCTACTATGCTCTAGAATTAATTTCCATGCTATTATTTAACTATGTTGCTATTAATTACACTCACTGAAGTGGATCTGGTTATATTCAGTCTTGGTTATGTCCGGGTCTGGGGCTAAATTAAGTTGGTTCATAAACTGAGCACAAAATAAACATGATTGTAATGATTCTGATTTGAACTTATGTGCAGGGAAGTTCCTCATAGGTCTTAGCTTAACCACTTCTCTTGGTTTGAAACCCCCCCCCCCCATTTAATATTTCTATGCTTTTTATCTTTTGGACAATGTAATGCTTAAACATCTAAAAAATAAAAACGATCCTCTGTTTTATAAATGTTTAATTTGTTTAAACTTAAAAGATTGAAAGTTGAAATAAGTTGAGCTAACATCATAAATTGGCCATTCTTTAATAAATATTGTTTGATTTTGTAAAATCTTAACTCATTAAAGAAATGAAAGGCTACGCCATCATAATTGACAAAAACCCAAATCCTTCGCTCAAATTTGATTTGAATTAAAAAGAAACAACAGTTTGTTATAAAGTGGTTTTCCTTTACCACCTTTGCAAAACCTGAGGTCAGTTAAAGATGAGACATTGTGAAGAAAAGCTAGAAAATTGAGAATTATTTAAATTTGACAAACTGTGAACTGCGAACGTTGGCATTATACTTTTTCCTTAGTCACAGTAATGACAAGAGAATGATCAATATGTATAAACTTAATTTGGTTGACTAGACCTTTTGTTTCCTGGATGTACCTTTGGCTTGTAGATGAGATAATAAAGGAAGTATTAACATTCTGTTTCCATACTTTGTAGTGACTGACTGAGCCACATAGATCCTCAGCCTTGTTGTTCGTTTTGGTAACTAAATAAAACCGATACTGTTTGACTCACTCCCACACAAATAATGTCAGCAACACATTCTTGATGATACTTCACATTTGGAATCCTCAAAACTTTCATTTTAAATGAAGAGAATGTAAATAAACTCTTGCTAACAAAGAGGAAAACATGCAAATCTTGCAGAGCAAGGCCCCTGTAGGATCCAGAACTTGGAGTTCCCTTTTGTCTTTGTGTAGGCAAATGAGAATACAAAACAGAGGCAGTGAGAGACCAAATATATTCAAAGGTACATCAAGAAGAATGCAAGGAGTATTTTTATATATTGACACGTATTTTAACCCCTTCTGAATTTATTTCCAGCTATAAAAAAAAAAAAAAGTTTTTACATACATGTTGATGCTAAATTAAAGTAAGTTTGGAGCTCAAGTGGTTTGATGCATATTTGAATCAATAGGTGTCAAGGGGTTTAAGTGTAAATTAAAACATGAACTTTTGATCTGATTTTTTTTCTTTGTTTTTATTTGGAAGAGTACAACATATGCGCTAAGCCTGCACACACAAAAATCGCAAATATATTGTCATTGCTATACAAGGCTGTGCAACACGCATGTCGCAAAAGTCGCCGAACATTGCAATAAATGGTTACCTTAAATGTGCTAAAACAATCTTATGGCAGCTTGAAGTATTTAAAGAATCAAATAAATCCCTTTATGCATTTGACCAATCGGATGGATCCCTTTTATGTTAGATGCTCACCTCCTATGTAGACGAGGGTCATATGGAGTATAATGTAAGTTATGTTGACTCTTATTTAAATTCAACTGTTGCAGTGAAATGGAAATGATGTATTTTATATTTTGTTCATTTATCTCAACTTATCGTTATCGCAATAGTGATCGTTAATATCGCAAATCGCGATTTTTTTTTTTCTTCATATCGAGCAGCCCTAATATGCGCTGGATGAAGTTTGTAGTGTCAGATTTCTTATTAAAAAGACATTTTTCAACTGTTATTGAATATTATCTTGTCACACATCTCAAATCTAAAAGGATGAGAGTTTGAAAAAAGTGGAGGGATGCGTGTTGTATTTTCCCCAAATGTAAGTGTTTTGGTAAACAATTAATGTATCTGGACACATATCAGATCATTATAGCTCTTAAGTTAATTATGATGCCAAATAAACAGTTTACAAAATAATATTAAATGAAACAAGGACACTACGCAAAAATTGTGTGATGATCTGAATACATCCCATGATTCGTAGCTTGAAGAAGTCTTTTAGTTGTAGTCATTTGAAGGAGTCTCCATCTTTGTGATCCTTAGTCCAACCACACCATTGAGGGTTGAGGTTTTTAGCTGTATTGTGAGACTTGTTTCCTATGTGAAATGTTCTGCAGATTTTCCTCCAGGCTTAGGATCACTGTGATGTCCCGTGGCCCAGTTTTGACCTAGCTTTAGTTGTTGGACAGATGGCCTCACATTTGACTCCAGTTTATAGGCGACTCGGTTTTGCTCTGTCCTCATGGCTGCCCAGATATCACCACACCACAAATTCCTCCACTTGCTTTCTTTTAACATAGTATGGATGTTTTCCAAAGATGCTTTGATTGATCCAAACATACTTTCTGATCATGTGCCATGGATCAGCGTCACCTTCTGCGACCTTGTGCTACCAAACCTCTTTATTCTGCTCAGCATTATGAGTGCTCAGTTTATACAGATATGGATAAAAATGTCTATTTGTTGGATCATAATGTTATCTTAACTTTAATATTGCTTTAATTTTCTAACAATGCAACCTAATTTCTGCCTTTAGACATCAACATAAACTCCTCTAGCTTAGAACACAGCAACTCAAGGGGTCTGCCCATTCCATTATGGTGGATGCAAACTGCCCTTTCAAAACCCCATAGAACTAATGACATTTCCTTTCTTGTGTATCCATTAAAACTGGTTCAAGGCTCATTGTCCCTGATGTTTTATCGTACATTTCTACCTTAAGCCATTGTGAAAATAAAAATAAAAAAAGCAAAAAAAAAAAACTATTTTTTTATGTGTCACAGTCATATAAAGTTGTATCATCATTTAATGAAGATGTAGTTAAAAAAAATATAACAATTTTTTTTGGCCATTGATTGGCATGTATTCTAACCAGTCCACCAGTTTAGCATTTCTGATCCACTTAAGTATTTTTTTTCATGTTCTGACGATAGTAGTTTTAAAAATTTAACTTCAATAATTTTGAAAATTCCTTGTCAACCACCCTAGAAACACATAGCCACACAACATAATGTATGCGTACAAAGAATACTTGTATTAAATAAAATGGAAGACTGGAAAAACTGTCAATATGTAGCACATAATGAAAACATTTGAGGATTACATGATCTGTTAACCAAATACTACAGGCTGACATGGAGTTTTATGAATAGACAATTTCTTGCAGCCATATAAACCACTCGTTGTATTAAAGTGTGGAAAAAGTCCCAACTTCAGTGGAAAGAAAATAGTTTCGGCGCAAATTTCGGACTCATTTGTAGAGCATTATAGAAAAAAAGCCGAATCATGCTCAGTTATCTGCAATAGTCTGTCTTTTAAAAACGCATTTGATTTATTTAACAATTGCTGCTGTTACACATTTTTTTTTCTTTTTTTATTCATCTTTTTTGTTAGACTTGTGATCAAGATGACGAGGAGGTGGAGATCGCTGTGGACAATGCAGCCTTTATGGATGAATTCTTCTCTCAGGTCAGTGCATTAACCTTCACAGAGCCTGGATGTCTTAGTATTGTCACCTGTGAGGTATTTCATGGTTCTGTCTGTTTCAGATCGAGGACATCAGGGGTAGTATTGATAAAATTGATGAGAACGTGGCTGAAGTCAAAAAGCTGTACTCCGTCATCCTATCTGCACCCACATCAGATCAGAGTAAGACCCTCTGCCTTTATTGCCTTTTTTTGCCCAAATTCTGTTTTAAATGGTCAAAAACTGAAGCGAATTTTACTCTTCTCTGAAGTGTTGAATATATGGATTAATTTTGCAGGCCGCACTTTGTGGTGTGAATATTTTTTAAGAGGGAAGAGTTTTAGTTTAGCTTTGATAAACTGAATTGACTATCCATCATTTTCATGTCTACGGCAACAAACTTGAAGACTACCAGATGAAAAATGTTGATCTGCTCTTTTTTTTTAACCCATTAATCAAGATAAGATCATTTCTTATAGCTTCACTCTTCTCGCTGAGCTTGCAGTCCTCTGTCCTCTATAGCAGTGTTTTTCAACCAGTGTGCCGCGGCACACTAGTGTGCCGTGGCACACTAGTGTGCCGTGGGAGATGGTCTAGTGTGCCATGGGAAATTGCCCTCATTAACTGATATAAAAACATTTCCCATCTCCAGGAAATCAGCTGTTTTTTCATCCAAACAGGCCCTGATAAAACACTGAGTAGTTAGGAATATAAAATTTCTTTGTGTTTATTTGATTCTATTAAAGACATTTTGATAAGAATGACCATACCGCGCTTTAGCTACAACTAAAGGTGTTTGCGGAAAAGTCCCTCTCCTCCCCTTTAACTGTCTCCACCAATCATTCTTGAAGGCTTAATCACATGTCATCAGTCTGACCAATCAGAAGTGGTTAAAGACTTAACTTCCTTGTTCCAATTTAGCTCAAAAAGTAGCTCAGTTCCAACAAAAATACCAGCTAAAGCTCGTCTTTAGCGGTTTAGCTTTCCACATAATCCGGTATCAGACCGTGGAACAAGAGAACAAAACCATGAAGCTCAGAGACGCTGGTCTTTCTGCCCTTTAGCATCCTGTAGTGTCCGATTTTACACTACATCTCCCATGATGCATTGGCTTAAAGGAACAGCGTCTGAGTGTACAATGAGTCTTCCTTGTTATACGTCTTGAAACCACAAACAACACGCATCAAACAGATTTTTAATTTTCTAACTTATCTTTTATTTTATCTTTTAGAAAAAACAGCTGCAACTTCCATCTTTTTCTGCCACAATTATCACGAAAATGCACGTGAGATTGCGGGGGGGCTGTCGATCAATACAGACTGCGTTTTTGCTTTGTTTTTTTTTTTTTTTTTTTTTTTTTTTTTTTTTTTTTTTTTTTGGATGCTGGTGTGCCGCGGGGTTTTTGTCAAGGTTAAAGTGTGCCGTGGCTCAAAAAAGGTTGAAAAACACTGCTCTATAGTGCAGGATTGATGTTGCACAAAAGTAACGTTTTTTTTGCACAACGTGCGTCTATGGAAATGACCGCCCAAATTACAACACTATTGTAACTTGAATTTCCCATTTGAATTTCCTAAAATTGTGTATTGTGCATGCTTTGTAAAAACGTATTCGTAATACAGATCTCATACTTTAAAAAGTTCTCGTTCTTTCAATTTGGTTAAAAGTTTTTTCTTTGTGGTTCCTACCAACAGAAACCCAAGATGATTTGGAAGCGATCACCAATGACATCAAGAAGATGGCCAACAATGCAAGAAACAAACTTAAGAGTGAGTGTCTTCTCTACTACTTAACATCTGGAGAAAAATTCATATTTTTGTCATTTTATGATAAAATAGTGTTTTATTAAATCTAGCAGATTTCTTAAAGGCTGTATTTGGCTGCTTTGTTTTCCAGCCATCGAGAGGAACCTGGAGTCAGAACAGCAGCAAGAGAGGGTGTCGGCTGACATGCGGATACGCAAATCACAAGTACATTTGGAATAAAGTCGATGTTTTGTTTTATGAACAAACTGCATTAATTCATTCTTTAGTGTGAAACTTTGGGTCTGGTCACAGAACAAACCAAACACGAGAAATGAGGGCCAACACTTGGCAGCTCAGTTCATTACAGTTCTTCCAATTTAAGGAAATTCAAAATGTTTTTTCTTGTTCTCTCCTATCTTCCAGCATGCAGTGCTGTCCAGGAAGTTTGTGGAAGTAATGACAAAGTATAACGAAGCTCAGGTGGACTTCAGGGAGCGGAGTAAAGGACGTATTCAGAGACAGTTGGAAATCAGTGAGTTACACGTTTTTGCACAGACAGGAAACGCACGCCACTCTCTAACACGCTTTTCTGTGTCTTCCAGCTGGTAAAGCAACAACAGATGAAGAACTGGAGGAGATGCTGGAGAGCGGGAATGCCGCTGTGTTCACTGCAGGGGTAAGAGGGCACTTTTTAAGAAGGGTCTCACTGTTTTACCTCACGATAACAAGACGCGAGCTTTTCTCATTATGTCGGTAATTGTTCAAACTGATCTGATGCCCCCTGATTTCAAAGTCACCCGAACATTTGGGATTTTTCTTGATTTATTTAAGGTTAGTCGCTTTGTTTTAAACCAACTTTCTCACTAGGAAAATTGTGAGATTTAACAAAGCAAGGTATTATTGAGGCTTTTACTTTTCAGTCAATAAAAGGACTGAAAGAAGGGAGGAATGTTTGATACAGTGGAGGGTTTGGGATTATGATGGTGCAAAAGGACGTTGATTTAATTCATATTTTTAAACAGACACTTTACAAAGAAAGCATGTATAATGAAATTGTAACTAAATAGAGTCCAATTCATTCCTGTTTTAACTTGTTCTGTTCAAACTGAGCTTTTCAAACAAACAAACTGCATTGAGGCCTCATCCTGATTAGTGCAGTGATGTTGGAAAAATAACTTCCTTTGAAGGGGACACACCTAGCAGAAATGAGCTCATGGGATATGGCCCACCTGCACTTGGACAGGGGGGTTAAAAGGACAGGAAAAGGAAAGCCAGCAGACGTCCGTATTCTGGCTTTGGAAAGGCTTTGGCCTGTGTAAAATGTGAGTCGTCCAAAAGGACTGAAGAATTTAACACAACATTGTGTGTTTATCTGTTAATTTTAACAGTTTCTAAACAAGCAGACTTTAAAGATCCAGCTCTAAATGTTATTTAATTAATTTATTTTATGTATTTGATCTTAAAACTGTTTCATTTTACAAACTAAATCCCTAAAATTATATCTGAGACGTTGATTTCCTGCATCCTCATGAATCTCTCATACGCTCTTTTTTCTTTGTTGTGTTTGGTATTTTCCATCATTGCGAGGGAAAGCAGCTGGGAGGATGTGAGGATTTCTTTAGCCGTCTTATTTTGTAGCAACATGTTGAAGATTGTAACGTAAACCTGCCATTAAAATTCCAAATTTAGTTGAGCCTGTCTTTGGAGGGATCAAAATGTAGAAGGCGGTCTTCCTCCTGAGCTCATTAAAAGCTCCGCCTCCTGTTGGATTTCTAGGAAACTCTGTGAAACATTGAGAAGCCCACAGTCTCAATGCAATATCTATCCAATGCTGTGGCTCTTTTCTTCAGTTTCACGTGTGAGGGCAAGAGTTTTGAATTCCAGTCTGCTTTGAATTACTGGATAATAAACAAGTCGAAACAAGAAAAAAATGTCCTGCTTGTTTTCATGCTGCAGCTGATAAGCTGAAGGCTTTTTGGAGAAATTCCGAAAAAACTGACTGATAATGATCCACACAAGGTCAATGTTCTAGTAACACATTTATCGTTTGCAGCCTTTTAACTTGTTTTAGTAACATCACATGGGTAAAACGAGGCTCTTAGAGAAGTTTAGTTTTTCTGTGCGAGTTAAAGAACAAGCTGGTGAAAAATGGCTTCAGCTTCCTTGCAGTAGATGAACACCAATGTGTTTCCGTCCACTGGAACCGGGGCAATTTGTGGCATTTTAAGCCACAAACATCAACTTTGTGTGGGATTTAACTTCTGTGAAGCTTTTTAACCCTAATGTTGGGACAGATGATGGTGAGCTTTACATGGTCATAGCTCTACAACAAGCCAGTTATTAGTGTTTGCTTCCTTCTGTTTTTAATGTAGGTTAATGTTAATGAATATCTGTATATGACTTGTCATATGTCATCAAAATGAATTTTGGTCCAAATACAGATCCCTGTTGAACGCCATTAATACACTGTACTTTTTCAAACAGATGTGAATTGAATCAGCCTGATGTGATTTCTTTCATTTGTTTCATTGCCTACGAAATGCTTGATGAATAATAGATACATATTAGCTGACAGTTTTGATTTGCACATTACGTTTTTGTTTATCTTGATTGGTGCAAATAAAGGTACTCTCTTTTGCAGATTGTAGATTCTGGGATTTCAAAACAAGCTCTGAGTGAAATTGAATCAAGACATAAAGACATTGTTCGTCTGGAAAGTAGTATCAAGGAGCTGCATGACATGTTTGTAGACATCGCCATGCTAGTGGAGAGCCAGGTAAACTTTTGTACAATTTTGTACACATAGTTCATCCATACTCATTCTTTGAACCACTCTTAATTTCCCCTCTGGTCTTTTTGATGGCCTTGCAGTCAGTCGTGACTGTTTTGTCTTTTCCAGCTCCATGCTTTTCTTGCATCCTCTTCCGGCTTTGCCACCTTTCATCTCATCACCCAGCAGTACTGGAATATGAGTGTATTATAATAAATGTCAAGCTTTATTTATTTATTTTAGTTTCCATCAGAATTTTAGCTATCATAAACTCAAAAGGCTCAACACTCTGCCCTTGTATGCACAAAAACTTAAGTATGACCACCTCTTTCTTGCTGCTTAAATCACGCAATCTGAGGAAATAGCCTGAGTGAGGTAAGGGGCTTTACTTTCCACACTTTGTCTTTGCACTGTGCTTGTTTAAAAGAATCTTCTTTTTTATCCCTTTTTTGCAGGTCAATTAGATTTTGTTTTTCAAAATAAGGAATGAAACATTTCATTTTAGATTGTATTTAGAGACATGATTTTAAAGTTGTTCAATACTTTCAGTTCTTGGCTGGTTAAACTTAACTGTTGCTGCCCTAAGCAGCTGCCTGTCCTGATCTCCTTATATATTATGTTGAAATACAGTTCATTAAATCAAAGCAATGACTTGTTGGTTGCCTAGTTTTGATGCTTTGATAAGTGTTATTAAGCTGTGTTATTATGCTATTGAACCTTTTTGCTTTTCAGGGTGACGTTATAGACAACATAGAGAAGAATGTTTCCCAGTCAGTCGACCACATAGTAGAGGCAAGAGAACAAACCAAAAAAGCTGTAAGGTACCAAACCAAAGCACGCAAGGTAATGTCATTTTGCCCACTTTTGCAACAGTTTGCTGCTACCTCTTCCTCTCTTTTTTTATGTTTTCAACCTTGCGCTTCACTCTGTTTGGCACTTTCAAGCTTGCTGTCTTCCTGTACATCACACCTCACACAAAAGTGGCGCTGTGTGACTTTATTCTCTTTCTTTTACTTCTTTCCTTTTACTCTATTTTTGCTGCCTCTGATGTTGTCCCTGTAAGGGTGGGATGATTGACAGGATTGAGAGCAACATGGACCAGTCAGTGGGCTTTGTGGAGCGGGCGGTTGCAGACACTAAAAAAGCTGCCAAGTTTCAGCAAGAAGCTCGCCGTGTGAGTGACGGGTGTCAACGACAGCAGTCTGGTTTCCCAAAAGCAAAATCTGAAGGCTCTGAGAGGGAAAAGGCAGCATTTTCTTAACATGAATCATATTGTAGTAAGAATGTAATTATTTGTCAAAAACTCCCTGTTCCCTCTGCATGCAGCTGTTTAAAAAAAAAAACAAAAAAACAAGAGTTTGTGACCGTTTTTTTCTCTGTCATCTTCTTCCTGTTATTGGCTCACCACCTTTTGAGATCCAGCACTGTAACGCCTCTCTTCTGTTCTTGTGAGTTGCTAAAGGGAACATGGATAGTTTCATTGGCCTGTCTGTTGTTGCCCATTCACTCTAATCACCTTTTAAAAATTGGCACAAAAAGCTCCTGTCAGTTTAGTCTGTCATTATAAAACAAACTGTGACCTTTACCATTTCCGTGGCCTTCAGTGCCTCCCGGCTTGACACTCAGCATTATAGGGTTGGATTGGGGGGTTAAACCACCAAATGGTTCCTGAGCGCGGCTGTTTCCGAGAACAAATTTCAAACACCTAGGTGCGTTACAGCTATAGACGTATTTGTCCTAAACATTGCATCTAACATGAGTTTGGAATTAATTTGACCAAAGTGCTTTTGGGAAACCAGATGTTTGACAACATGAAGACAGCATAGACCCTTCATCTGCACCTCGACTCTGACCCGTTGATGGTCCCCCGCCCTGAAACCTGCTGTGTTTGACACCTTTTCCTTTCCCAACAGAAGCCTGAACCCCCTCAAACACTTTTTTAAGTCTTTTCTGCCTCTTGCCTTAACCTTTTAACCTTAATGTTGCCTTTCAGCAGGATCCCTTACTGAACATGCTATTTATTTGGTAACAGTCAATGTTTGGACGGGAAACCTAAATCTTGATACATGTCTTCCATAACCTTCATGTACGCTGACATTGTTGCAATAAACATGCACTTTTTAGAAATGGCATTTATGCTCATTAATGTTTAGGATGTGTAACTGATGTGTGCTTGGTTATTCCTTATAGAAAACGGTGATAATAGTGGTGATTGTGGTCATCTTACTGGCAGTAATAACCCTCAGTATCGGGTTGGGAGTGGGATTAAATCGTTAAGTTTGAGAAGACTTAAAGGTGAGTAACCTCGGACCTGCTGTAGAAAACAGTGGGTGTGGGTGGAAGGCATGCTGAAGGGTTCCCCGTAGACTGCATGACTGTGTGCTTTGAATATCCAGGGAGCTTACTTAAGGTGTGTTTTTGTGTGCACGGACGTTCTTGGGCGTGGAGTTTCACTTCTTTGCATGATTTGCCTCTGGTTACTGCTGACCACACAAAGGGGGGTGTTGGTGGAGACTTGAGATTTTTGGGTTGGTGTGTTTTTGGCTCATTTTTACAGCTGTTAAACGTTTAACTTCCGTTCCCTCTTGTCTCTCTTTCTGTAGAAGATATACATCATAGGTGCATGCTGTGCTGTGCTTGTTGTCGTCGTCCTCATCATCATCCTCACCCAGACAATAAAGTAGGACTGCCACCATCGCATACATTCATCATCCACTCCACTCTACTGTGCATCAGCTGTGGAAAAACCATTTCAAGAGTGCATCAAAAGATTTAAACAGAACTGTGTAGCATTGAAACACTGGAAAAGAGAAGTGCAGTCACAGATTCCCTCATTTTTGGACTCTTTTTTATTTTTTGAGGATGTTATGCTGCAAATGAGGAATTAATTAACACTTGAAGCTGACATCAGGTACGTTACCTGCTGTACCTCTGGAGTCAGAAAAAAACAAGGGGGAAGCAGAAACAGTCATCACTCCAGTGGCGCTGAACATTTCATTGTTTTAAGATGTGACTCCAATTGTTCCCCTCTTTGTGTTTGTCGTACATTTGTGACACCATGTAGAAGTACACAACCTCCTGATCATTTACTCCTTGCCTTCATGAGCCTTGACACACTTAATGCCTGAAAAGCTACCAAATGTTCACTTTACAGGGAGTTAGTTGATTAGTTTGTCGAGGGGAGTTCCAGCACTTTCACACTTCAGAATATCAAAGTAAGCTCCATTATATGTAATTGTCTTGTAAATAATAGATTTATTTTTGTGCTATTTTTCTTTTTTTTTTTTATGTCACCGTTCACTTAACTAAATTAAACTGCTAGTACTTTCTTATGATTCCTCAATTTAGAGAGGTGCTCTTGTTGTCAAATTTAACCATGTGAATGAGGGATTATGGGAAATATCTGATAAAACTGCAGCAAACGGACAGCTAACTAAAGATAACTTGAAGTTTCATTTTGACTAACTAAAGTGACATTTAGTAAAACTGTTTTTATTGCCAAAGATGTTTGCAGAAAAGTTTATAGCAGTGGTTATCTTCTTTCCCATAAGTATTGAAATACTTTTAAACAATGTTTTTTGTGTGATTTATTAAATAGCAAATGAAATAAAAGTTATAATGACACAAATAAGTGCCGGAAGTTCTCTTCTCCTGAAGAAGGATGAGTTGAATGTTTCAAGTCTTGCATTTAGACTTTTCTACTGTGTTTCATGAACACTTCAGGGAATGCATGTTTTTTTTTTAAACTTGTGTACTATCTTGGCCGGCTTCTCAAAAACAAAAGTGGTAAGGTAAGTGTAACTAAAAATGCAAATCAAAAGTAAATGTTTTCTTCTGAGCATGCTAATATAAATGCATGAGACTGTTTCTTTTGTTAAGAGCTGAACAGCATTTTATTGCAGGGGTGTTATGTTTAATGCCAGGTATGGACGTCATAAACTAGGGTTTTTCTAATGGCAGCCTAGAAGACTTTACAAAATAAAAGCATACCTGCAACATAACTTTTAAACAGTATAAGCTGCTCCATAAAACATGTTTACACAAGCAACAATTGCCCAGAATTCAATGTGGTTTTATGTTTTTACCTGTCTTAACTTATACCAGTGTTGGACAGCTCAACAAAACCCGAACAAAAAACAATTTCAACATCTGCTTAAAAGTATTATTCTCAATAAAATGTTAAAATAAATCAATTTAAAAAGTAATAGAAATGATCTTAATTGATTTATAGCCCAGTTTTTGATAAGGCAGTGATGTCATGAGGTTATTATGACTATGACTATGGTTATTTCTTTTTTAAGTGCATTTAAGGAACAGAAATGGTTAAAGTCTTTGTTGCTGGAATAACTTTGACTCCTATTTTAATTTTAGAGTGATTGGAGCCCTTGATATTTTTGTTTTAATAATAAAAGAACTGCTAGAGGCATCCATAAAGAGGGGCCTGTAAATTAAAAACCAGTCAGTGCAAGTTTTATATCTGCTTTTACCATCTTCTCCAGGTGTTTTTTGAAATGGTGGCGATGTTTGCTCACCCCACACGGTTTTCCTTCCACATGATCTTCTGCAAATGATAAACACATTTTTTACCTCGTCTTACCAGCCATTGAGAATGTGGGGTCCAGAAACATTTGAAAAATAAGTGTCGTTAACTGATCACTAGGATGTTTTGTGGTCATGGTGGCTTTCCTAAAAGAAATAAAAATGTCTCCTTGACTTGCTGACAGCCCTTTTTTGTTTGTGTGAATTGAAACTTCTTGCTGACGGTGTAGCTGACGACTTGTTTAAGTGTGTTATATGACTTGGTAGCTGCTGTCAGCAGAGGGTTTGCTCTGGAATTTAACCACTGTGTTGCAAAGTCCTTGTTTTTAAAGTCCACTGCAAAAGAGGAGGTAAGCTGTTTTATCTTTTCCTTCTCCTAAATCCACACCCTAGACCTTAAGTCCTTCTATTCCCAAACATTTCTTCCAACCTTTGACTATAAACCCGACTGGCGACTGTATTGACACAGTAACATTCAATTGTCTGACTATTTGTTTCCATTTACCCTTCAGAAAAAAATGATGATTACATTGTGCTGTGCCATCATTGGAATTGTCGGGTTCTCCTATATGTACAGCTTCTTTTCGTAAGCTGCACAACACAGGTGAAACCACCACCTTTAACTTAATGTGTTTAATTACTTCAAAGTTTAAACTTATTTTATCTTTATTTTTTCTTTTTAATCCCAGTGATCCAGGTGTCTCCAAGGGGAAACGCTACCTAAGATGAACCCTTTCTTCTCCATTTTATGTGATTTTTTTTTTTTTCGCTCAAAATTTATCAATACGTAAAATAAATGATAAAATTTTACCGATGATTGCGAAAAACACTTTCACGCTTTCCCTTCCATACCAACCTGAGATTATTTTCCAGCTGTATAGTGTTTGAAAATGTGCTATTATGTATGTTTAGATTATTCTTAGGCTGTTATTAAATAGCCAGATTCACACATGGCATGATATTGGGAAGCCCTGCAACCTGTACCCTGCCTTTGCACCTAAAGTAGCTGGGATAGGCTCCGGCAACCCGGGAACCCTCCACAGGATTCAGTGGAACCAAAAAAAGGATGGATGGATGGATGTTATCAGATCACTTGGGTCAGTTTAGCGCCTCTCTGGGGTGCACTTTAGAAAAATATTTGTTTATAGATGAAGTCTTCAAGGATTTAAAGAAACGTGTTATTATTGTGCCATGCAGGTTTTTATTTATTGGCTTAAAAATAGTTTGGTGACGTTTTCTGCTTTTATTGTTAATTAAAAAAAAGAAATGCAATGTTTGTTTGAATTGTGTGTTTGATGTGTCTGTGATGGCCTCTCTGTAACAGCTGCTGCCACTTGCTCATCAGCTGTATGTTCAAGCATGTTATGTAATAAAAGCTTCCTGTGAGTTCAACCTAATGCGTGCGTGCGTGCCTGCGTGCTAGCTAGCTCCGCCCCTTGTGATGGGTAGTTCGCGCAGCTGTGCGCCGTTTTCCTTTGGATTGGACGGTGTTGCGTTTGGGTGTACTCTCGCAGCTTTGCTGACATTAAGCCTAGAAGAAGATGCTTCTGCTCTGGAACGAGGACCCCCCCTGACCTCATTTTCATGCCCGCTCCAGCTTTCTTTTGGAAAGCCTGGCCCATCTTCTTCGTGAGGGGCGGGGTCTATCAGGGTGCGTTCGTTTATTATGCCCCGATTTGGAGGACATCGGGGAATGTCAAAACAATGTTCAGCGACAAGAGTGAATTTCACTTCACCAAATGATGATACACAGAATAATGATTAGTATAGGAAAACTATAAAACCACTTGTATAAAATGCTGAAGTTTAAGTTAAGTTTAAACAAACGAGTATGGAAAAGTATTTAAAAAAGAAGGTGATCCATTTTTTAAAATAATTGCAATAATGTGCAATACACTTTAATTGACAAGTAAAAAAAAACAAATTGTTTGGACACAATTTGCATAGCAAAAATGAATAGAATTTTTAATGTGTCTAAAAAAGTTCATTTTCACTACAAAATATGCATTGCCTATGGGGATTTTTTAAACCTCCAAATATGTCAGGTAAACTATAAAGATTTTTTTTTAAGCAAATGGTTAAACGTTTTTATATAGGGCATGGTAATAGTGCACAATAAAACATCTAATTTAGGTTTTTTTTTGTATTACCATTATTTTTGTGAGAGATGTGACATTATTGTATGGAGCCCTGAACCTGACTTTTGAAAAAAAAAAAAAAATCCCTGAAATTAAAAATTTTTGGCCGCAAATTAATAGTAGGAATTGACTATGCTAAAATATGAATTTGAGTGCAATTTTGTTTGCTCAAAATGCCTATGTGTGCACACAAAATAAAATATTTCTACAAAATACCAATTTGTGGTCAAAGATTATCTGTATGAGGGAACAATTTATATATTATTTTGAATGCCCCATCTAGGGTTCCGCATTCTATTTATTTTATTATTTTATATACTGTATTTTACATATATATATATATATATATATATATATATATATATATATATATATATATATATATATATATATATATCGCATCTGGTCGAGAGATGGTTTACACCAAAATAAAGATGAGAAATGAAATAAAATTAGAATTGTGGTCTAATACAAATGTCATAATACTAGGGATTGTCATACAACATCTTATCTTTAATGAAAGTAGACAGTTTTCTTGCATTCTTGTTTTTCATAAACTTTGGTGATTTAAAATATAAATGGCAGAGGACGCCAGAGGACCGTGGTGACCTGACAGCAGCAGCGCCGCAATTGATTAAAGGTTTGATTTTTAAGGAATCTGCTCTTGTGAATGAAACATTTCCCAGATATTAATAAAATATGAAATGCCAAATCAAACAATTCATTACCAGAAACATCTCCAAGTAATACTGTGTGTTTGTGTGATTAAATGAGAATGGGGAACTTTGAGCAACACAAATAAAAACAAGCTTCCCAAAAACTAACATATATACATTCAAAAAACAAAAGATCAATTGTTTCTATATTGGTCTCACAAAAAGGCCGCATTATTAACTTGAATTAGTAAAATTTAAACTTCTGTAAAAAAAAAAAAAAGAAAAGAAAAAAAAAAGATCTCGAAGCAGCTCCATGAGAGAGGATAAAACGAGCGTACTTTGTTGTAATCTTCTTTAAAGGTAACCCGCTGTAACCAATCAGAGCCTCTCTATGCTAATATTTCAGACCAGTGGTGCAAAAGAGGGGCGGGACATCAGCGGTTTCCTTTTTTTCGGTTTTGTGTATGTGAGTTGTGTTTTTTGACCAGCTGAAATGGCGGCTTGGAGCGTCGAATCGGCGTAACTTTATAGCACAATAACAAACAAAACGCCGGGATTGAGCATTTGTCACATAACATGGGAGAAACTTCACTGAGAGATTTCAGACGCTCTAGCCGGGGCTCACAACTTTGACTACAGCATCAGACCGGAGTGAAAACACAGAGGTAAAGATAAAAGCCTGCAACTGCCGTAAGCAGGCTAACAACAGCTAGCTAGCGTCAGCGGTACGATTTAAGAAAGCGATAGTCAAGTGGGCTATTTTCTGCTTACGGGTGATGCCATTTAAACGTCGGTTGTAAATACGTAGGAGCTCTTAATATTCACACTGAATTATAGATTCGCCATGTTGCTGGTGGCTGAATATAGTGACAATAGCGTAATGTTAACGATTTTTTTTGTGTGTAAGCTAACCTAGCTGGGTTGAGGCAAGCTAGCGTTAGCATTGCTGCTTAGTAGTCTCAATAGGGAGAAATCTTTCTATCCTATTCATATTTCTACCCAACATTTATACAGTAAAACAGTCGTGAAGCATCAAACCAGTCTGTTTTAGTTTTCAAAGGCAGTTTTTTTTTTATGTTTTACAGATATGGAGGATAATCACACACGGTACAGCAAACGCCTGGTAAGTAGCTTAACCACACTGGTACCTTTTTAATCGTTATATTACCTTTACAGCAGCCCCCCTGGGATGTGCGTGGCTTTCTTTCAGCCTTTTGTTCTACGTTTTGTTTGTACAACCCAGGAACGCGAATTAGTTGATGCAGGGGGCTATAATCGGAAAGGCCCCTTTTTATTTTGGCACACAGACTCACGACAGTGGTCTTTGTCCAGTCTGAGTTTCCTTGCTCTGTTGATAATGAACTTTTTTCAATTCTTTGGGTTCATAAAAAGGTCAAGTTCACCACTTGACCTGACAGCAGTAGCAGCTATGTGACCTTGTTTCACCTCTTTACAACCCTCAGCTGTGGAGCAATAAACTTTCACACTCCCCTGCTGAAAATAAAATATATTTAGGCTGTTTGTTCAGACGTGGACGCAAATATACAGTTTGATAGTTTCCTGTTGTTTTTATTTTTTATTTTAATCTCATCCTTCTCTCTATATAATACATATCATAACAATGAATACATGTGTTTTTGTAGTTGTACTTCAAGATATTTATTTATTTAGATAAAAAAAATCATTAAAAAGTATGTGTTACTCAAATCAGTAACGATTCTGTCATTAAATTTTCTCAAGAAGCATGAATGTATGATGATGCTGTCCGTTGCGATGAATGGATGGGGGCGGGGAGATCTGAGGGCAGGGGTGTTGTGTTTGCTCCATCTGTCTCGCCATGTAGTCTTGCAAAAGGGTGAGTGGGGGGGAGGGGGGTATTTAAGATTAACCCCCTACCATTGTGGTGCTTTGTTATTGGTTTTTAGTGGATTTGGGGAAGTAGTGCTTTACATTTTTTTTCTTTGATTTATTTACCTTAAAAAAAGTAAATACTTATAGGTTACATCTACTGTTTTTATCACCTAATGCTACTACTTAAGCTAAATAAAATACCTTAAATACCATCAATTAAGTCTAATTTATTTACAGAAAAATACAAATGTTTTTCTGAAAGACATTTTTGAAACACAAATTTGACTGTAAGGCTTATACATAATGTCTTTTGAAGAGTTTTTTTTTTAATGTCACATTTGTAACAGTATTATGAATATATTTTAAACAGTATTTTGTTTTTGGGAGTTCAAATTGAAAGAAACAGTCAAAAATGACAACTGTCTTTGCCCTCAGCGCACAGGTACACGCCGTCGCTACCAAGATGATGGCATTTCAGATGACGAAATTGAAGGGAAAAGAACCTTTGATCTGGAGGAGAAATTGCAATGTGGAAAGTTTGGCTCCGAGCTTATCAAGTACATGAAAGGAAAAGGTGAGATGTTCCCAAATGAATTACAAATTCACTTCATCTGTTGGATAATTAAAATAATAACTACCATGTTTTCAGATCCTAACTTAAAACCCTTTAATTGTCTTACTAACCTGTCCAATTGTTTCAGTGGGATTTTGGTAAGCTACAAAGTCACGCTACTTGATGAATTGCATAGTTGGGACCCTTTGGAGTGATGCACACTGTACCTAAATGTAAAGTTATGATGTGCTGTTTAGTTATTTTTTGTTATAACTGAACAATGTTGAAAGTTGTTGTGAATGAAGTTTAACGTGTCTGTTGTGTTGCTCTCTCTGCAAAGGCTGGTTATTGCAGATAAGAGGCAATGTGCATAACGGCACAGTTTGCTAGAAAATATACAGAACTTCCCATAAACCCCTCTAACCATCCCCCTCCAGGGGTTCTGGGTAGCGTAGTCACACCACCATATAGTACTGCTTTCATTAGCGTTATGCACCGTATGATCTGCTGTACCACATGGTCTGTCACTACACTGCTTCAATGTCAGTTTTTTGGCCGATCATTGTGAATTTGTACATTTTGGAGAACTAAGTTAGCTGAGTTACTAAAGCTTTCTCACTATTTGGCAGTTTGAAATGTTTTTCAAATTCACACAGAAGCAACTGTTGTTGCACTGGCAACGATCAACTTCAGAAAGAAGTTTTGCCAATAAAGCTTCTTATTTCATTTTCATTTGAGTTTACTTATGAATCAACTGGGCATTGGATCAGACACATTAGCTCTGTGGCGCACCGTAACCAGACAACGTCAGGGACTTGCCTGCATTCGCATGGCCTTTAAGGAGAAGACCTCCAAAAGCAGCGTGGTGTTGGTTACTGTCGCTCAGCCATGTCGATGCTCATCAGTCGTTTAACTTTTTATCTTGATATAGTTATATTGGTTTTGATGGTCGGTTTTTAAATACTGACATATCTGATGATTGGGTTTTCATGGACTACTCTCTTGTAATTGAGTTTCAAATCAAAATAGTATTTCATTTGTTTTATAGTATTTGTTGTGGTTCTGTTTTGACTTTGTTTCTGTAAAACACGTTGCATAACCTGTGCATGAATTATGCTTCACAAATCAAACTGTCTTGCCGTAAGAATTTAAACTATGAGTTCTTTCTGTTATTAAGAAATAATCAGATTATAATTTAAAGTATGACTCCTTGGATTTATTCCTATCTCTTGTTTTATGTCTAGATTTCACGTTTGAATACATTCAGAGGGAAGGGCTCAGGGATCCCATTGTTTTTGAGACATCTGAGGGCCTCGGTTTACAGTAAGTCAACATTATTGCATGACTGCTTGGTATGCGATATTCCCAACATTTGCAGAGCATCTATTTTATTTTAAAAATAAGTTGCCAATCACCTTTGTGAAAGCATGAACTAAAACAAATGTTCTCTTTTACAGAATGCCAGATTCCGATTTCAGTGTCAGTGATGTTAAACTGTTTGTTGGTAAGTTGTATTTGTTTGTGGTTTTGGAACTAACATGATTTTTGTTGTCATTCAAAATATAGTATGTGTATCAAAGATATTTTATTCAAATTTTGTTTCACTTCTCAAGTAAATATTGTCAAATATAAATGTTTTTAAGAAACCTTGGCAGCCACCTCTGACTCTGCAGCTTCTTGTTGGCAGAACAGACCTTACAGAGACAGCAGTTTGTAGTGCAGGAACATCTGAAAACCCAGTAGAAGAGATTGTAAGGGTCTCCCTTATATCCCATCCACATCTTCCTGACCCATATGTGGAGTTTTGAGTTCTAGTAAAAGCCTTTTGGAAAGATTGTCTAGCAATTTAACCGTTCTTGGTATTGCTAAATCATTGCATCCGAGGTGTGAGGTGCTACACAGCACTTTTATAATAATGTTGGATTTTTCCTGATCTAATGGGTCATTGTTACCAAAGCTAAAACTGTGTTTCACAGACCCTTTAATTGCTCTATTTTTGATTATCTTACAGGTAGTCGGCGCATTGTCGATGTTATGGATGTGAACACCCAGAAAGGGATTGAGATGTCGATGGCTCAGTGGCGGCGCTACTATGAGACGCCACCGTCAGAAAGAGAAAAACTTTACAATGTCATCAGTCTGGAGTTCAGTCACACAAGGCTGGAGAATCTGGTCAAGCGGCCGGCTTCAGTGAGTCAAAAGCTTGTTGCATTCAATTGTATCTTCAGTGAAGATCATCCTGTTTGATTGCAGCTTCTGCTCTGTCGGTGCAACACTTTCTAGATGATCTAATGCTTAGCAGAATGGGAACTGCATATGGGTGTAAGTAAATGGATTGCTTTTCTTTTCTTTCTCCAGGTGGACCTTATTGACTGGGTGGACAACATGTGGCCTCGTCATCTGAAGGAGAGACAGAGAGACTCCACTAATGCCATCATAGACATGCATTATCCTAAAGTCCAAAAGTGAGTAAACTGGCCAACTCAGGTGTATTCAGTATTTCCAATGTGACCAGTGCAGTACTGATGCCACTTCAACATGTCCAACACTGTTAGTTTCATTCTTGGTCTAGTTTTCTCTCTTGCAGTTTTCTTTATACTTTGACCCTAACCGCTCGCTATAATTTCCCTTTTTTTTTCTCTCTCCACGTTTCTCAGGTATTGTCTCATGAGTGTGCAGGGCTGCTTCACAGATTTCCACATTGATTTTGGGGGGACCTCAGTTTGGTACCACATCCTTCGAGGAGGAAAGGTCAGACTTGATAGTCTACTAAAAGAAGTGCCACTGAATTAAACGTTCTCATGTTGTCACTTTTTATTCTATCGTTATGCTCTGAAAATAAATGTCAATGCAAGTTTGATAAACTAAAGTAGACCTCAATCATTTCAAATGATGTTTCTTCCTTTTTAAATCGCGTACAGGTGTTTTGGCTGATTCCACCCACTCCTCAGAACCTGGAGATGTATGAGAACTGGGTTTTGTCAGGAAAGCAGGGGGACATCTTCTTGGGGGATAAATGCTGCGATTGTCAGAGGATAGAGCTTAAGCAAGGCAACACCTTCATAATCCCTTCAGGTGTGGTATCTTTCATAACTATTCCATGTCTTCTCTAGCCTGTAGGCTGTGCACTAATTCCCACTTGCTGTGTCTCACATGTTGTAGGGTGGATTCATGCCGTGTACACTCCAGAGGACACTTTGGTTTTTGGGGGGAATTTCCTTCACAGTTTCAACATCCCCATGCAGCTCAACATCTACAACATTGAGGATCGCACACGGGTTAGACACATTTCACCCTTAATATTTACACAAACATTTACTATTATATCCGAATTTTTTTGTGGTTATCCAATATGATTAAGATTTCTATTTTTAATTTGCTCATTTAGGTGCCAGCAAAGTTTCGCTACCCTTTTTATTATGAGATGTGCTGGTATGTTTTGGAAAGATACCTTTATTGTTTGACCAACATCTCCCACCTCACACCAGAGTTCCAGAAATATTCACTTGGCATAGGTAAGAAAATATAAACATTATGGATTACTGCTGATATGTTTTCTCCGTTTTTTTTTTTTTTTCTTTTTTCTCCTCACTTGGCAGTATGAGTTGATTGCACAGAAAACTGGTGACTTAAGTGTGTCCTTCTTTTTTGTAGGACTGACTCCAGCCGACCTTGAAGTCAGCGACCCTTCGAGGAACGAAGCCTTTGAAGGAATTGACAGCGACATGGAAAATGAAATCAAGGTCAAGGAAGAACAGTTTCATCAAGATCAGAAGGCCCATCTTATCACTCCTCGGCATGTCCTAACTCCATTTGAGTTGGAGGGATTGTGGAATCTGTTGGGGAAGCTGGAGGAGCTGCCATCCCACAAAAAGTGTGTTCCCACTGGGATAAGGAATGCAGCAGCCCTGCTGGATGACTTGAAGGTGGGTCCTTTTAGATTTTCTGCAAGTTTAGCTACATTAAATCATGATGAACGCTTTCTTATGTTCCACCTCTTATTGTTGGGCTCAGGCTGTTCTGAAGGAATGTGCAAAGGACAATGTCAAGTTAGCGCATACCGGAGAACCTATTGTCAAATGGCCTGAAAGGGTGAGCAGAGAGCACATTTCTTCACAGATGTTTGTTTATGAAGTAGAAGAGTGTCAAATATTTTAAATGCAACATCTGATTGAAAAATATTTTTGAACACATCGTATTTTAAGAACAGACTTGTTTGAATTAACAAGTTTCCTTTTCCTTTCTTAGTTAGAACCTTTTATGAATAGGATTGCAGTAATGCCCAAGGTGGCATCCAACTTTAATAAAACAGCAATAAAACTTTTTTAACTACTACAAGCCTCAAGAACATTTTTATGGAATCCAAGCTAGGATGCTTTTATTTGCTCCACAAATCAAAGAATTGCACAAAGCGGAAGTAATATAGCAGGCCTAAGTGGATTCTATCGTCTTATGCACGCTAGTTTCCAAGCACAAAGACGATTAGAAAGCGATAGGTATTCTCTTTAACTGACCTACTTGTTCATTGTCACTGCTGAATTCCCTCAGCCCTCCTGGTACCAGCCCCTCATTCCTCCGCCGCCTGTTCTTTACCGTCCCCGTCTTGGTCCTTCGCTCCACAAACATCAGAGGCCTACCAAACGCTCTTCCATCTCAGCCCTGAGGCGCAGACGGGTGAGGTGTAAGCGCTGTTCTGCCTGCTGCAGAAAGGAGTGTGGCAACTGTCAATACTGCCACGACATGAGGAAATTTGGTGGACCTGGACGAATGAAAAAGAGCTGTATAATGAGACAGTGTTTAGCGGTAAGATACCGCCCCCATAGTTCTATTTCATTACAGTTATTCTGTCCATAACCTTTCTAAACACGTTGCAGATGTTGTGTGTTTCACTCTACACAAGTGTTTTGATGATAAAAGTACCTAAAAAAAAATACAACTCATGTTTGTTTTTTTTATATAAAAATCTTTATTGCACACAAAAACATTTGTTCTTTTTAAACTACAATGTGAAAACAAAATAAGGCATGCTGAATGAAATGTCATTTAAATTCTGCTGCAGCCTGCACTGCCGAACACGGCAAGATGTGCCGTATGTGGGGAGGGGGAGTTTGATGAATCCAACCCCAGCACTCACTCCCTCATGGAGTGTACTGCCTGCTCACAGATCGTCCATCTGCAGTGTGTTAAAGTAAGTCTTCAAAGTTTTTGTCTCTTTCTCCTTTTTTTTTTAAACGTTTTGTTTGTTTTTTTTAAATCTGTACAACTTTCTTTGTATAACTACATTTGAAACTTGGGGTGTAACAGATCACAAAACTCACGGTTCGGATATGATCTGCGGTACACTCGTGTGCCAAATCGTGGCTAGTGATCTGTGATCTGTTGAACCCCTATATGAAACCAGAAGAATGTTGATACATTTTAGATGAAGATCAGGTGGAAATGGGCAATAAAGGAGAGGGCAAAGTAAATGGATTGAAATAATTTTTCTTATAACGTTGGAAACCTTTTTATAGGTATTTTTGAAATGTATGACAGGTTGGAAGACCTTAACTTTTTTTTAACATAAATCTCGCAAATTTGACTTGGAAGAAGTTTTTCTAGATGCTAATTTTTTTTGTGTACTTTGTCTATTCCCAACATAACGGATGAGAGGGGTTCTGCTTTTCCACAGCAGAGCAGTTCACACAGCAAAGGGGAAATTTGGAATTTCAGTCGATGCTGAATGATACTTAAGACTTTTGATCACTGTAAAAATCCACTAGAATGTCTTTTTGATTCCAGTGTTTGGTCTGTTGTGTCAGCGACCAGATCAAATGGCCACTGACCTGTCACTTACCTGAAAAGGTGCACTTGCGTAATTTGGGTTTCACCTGTAATTGTATATTTCAGGACCCTGCTGAAGGAAAGGTCAATAAAGATCTACCCAGCTGCTGGGAATGTCCCAAATGTTATCAAGGAAAAGGTTCAGCATCAGAGGTAAAAAAAAAAACAGGGTTTTATTCTTCTTTATCTGTTTTTTTTTGTCTCTGTATTCTATCCTTGTTCGTTCTTTCTCATGCAAGTTTTCAGCAGCATCTAGTTTAGAAAAGATCATAGCTAATGGAGAATTCAATCTTTTCTTTCACGTCAGTCTTCCAGCAGTGAGGAAAGTGACGAGTCAGATGCCTCAACATCCAAACTTTCCTATCAAGAAAGGACCAGCATGGGTGACGGGGGAAGACGTGGGAGACGCACTGGAACACCTGGCAGGCCAACAGCCCCCCCGCCTTCACAGAAGCTGCTACTGCAGCATCAGCAAAGCCGCAAAAGAGCCAGTGCACTGGAGCTCAGGCTCAAGAAGAGGGTAAATCTGACTCTCTGTACCTTTTCTAGTGTTGTAATAAGTGTTTACATTTGATGTGGGGCTTAGCTCAGTGTCTGGATGTTATGACTAATTAAACTAGTTGTGTTGATCTGTTTAAGTGGCACAATCATAAGAAATGTTAACATTTAAGTTTCATTTTTATCTACCTTTTTGTTTTGGGAGGAAAGCATTATTTTTCATGACATTCTTCTCAGCATTAAACTGGTTTATAGATGCTACAGAGATGAGCTTTAGTGCCTCTGCCCAGATTTTCCTTTGTCTCCTAGTCCTTCAGACTTTTATTAATGGACTCTTGTCTTCTTTGTTCCAGATAAAACTAGAACGGACTAAACTATTAAAAGTAAGAAACTCTTTTTGGCAATGATTTTCCAGCACCTCTTCATTCTATTGATGTTGCTTCATTTAGATCTTAGTTTCAAGATTTTAATACCTACAACATGATTGTCCCCACAGAGAAGACGATCGTCTCTAGATCGCTCTCCTCGGTTGTTGGGGTCCCGGCTGCTGTCTCGCCTGCGCTCTCCATCCAGCAGACTACTTCAGGGCAGAGGCCGGGGCTCCATCTGGACTGGCGGGTCGCCCTACAACGGTGCTGCTGGGAGGACGGGATCCTTACAGCGTCAGCAGACTCCTCACGGCCTGATGCTTGAGCCCAAAGGAGAACCGCGCAGAGGCCGAGGAAGAGGTGTTAGGCTTCGTGGAGGAGGAGCAGGACGAGGCATCAGAAGCGTTGGAAGCCGGAACGATATTGAGGAGGATAGCGAGGACAGCAGCAGCAGCACAAACAGCAGCAGCAGCGACGACGAGGACGAAGAGGAGAGCGTGCTGGACAATGGCAGGGGAGGCGATAAAGAGAACTGGCCTCGGCTGAGAAAAGGACAAGGGTCTAAAGAACGAGATCAGGATGGCAGTGAGGCTTCCAACCAAAACGGTGCAGAGGAGGAGATGGATCAGGACACTTTGAAGGAAGATAAAGGCATAAATCTTAAAGTGACACTCCAAAGACCAATCAGAGCAAAGCAAGACCCGTCAGCCATTGTCCCTAAATTAGAAGCCATTGCCCCTCACACTGCCTCCTCAGCTACACACAACCGAAGCCGGACCCTTGCCAGACCCCCAATTAGAAACAATGCCCCGTGTTCTGATCACCTCTCCAAAAGACACACGCCGCCTCTCACTCGGAGCGGCAATTTAGGCTCTCGCTTTGCCCAAACGGAGAGAACGGGCTCCTCCAAAAGAATAAGACTTGATAAGCCAGCTAAGCTGAGCAACGGTGCTTCCTCATCTTCATCGGCCGAGCTTCATCATTTTCGCGTCCCTCTGTCGGCTCTGCAGGATGGAGGGGGTGAGGCTGACCGAGAGAGCGGTGGGAGCGGCCCGGCCTGTGAGAGGGAGGTGTGGGTGTCTGTCTTCCGTTACTTAAGTCGAGCAGATCTTTGCCTGTGCATGGCTGTCTGCAAGAACTGGTACAAATGGTAAGAACTGTTCACTGGCAAAGTTTTATTCAAAGTTAGCTTTATTTAAAAAAAGCAAAAGCAGCTTTAAAGTTAGGAGCTTATTGTTGTTCTGTCTGGTTATGTTTCTTTCTTAATTATACTTTCATTTGTGAATTAGAGAAGTTGGGGCTCTAACTAGCAACCTGCCTCTGCGTTGTTGTGTGTGTGTGTGTGTGTGTCTCTTAGCTTTGAAGATCAGAACTATAATATCAAATATTTGATCAGAAAACACAGTCTTAAATCAAAAATTCAGCTGGTTTTGGGGTAATCAGTCAGACTGTTGGTGTTATGGATGTTTTAACCATCTCATTATAGACACGGTTTGTAAAGATCACTTACGCTGATGTAGCCATAACACAAGTGTTGATATAAAATTATCTCCACATAACTCGCTGTTTTCTGAAATATTAAGATCAGCCTTGATCAGAAAGAACAACCCAAGTTTGTTTGGTCTGAAGTGAATGTCTGTGCAAACAATTTCATGGAAGCTGTGTCACTTTTCTTACCCTAAACCCAACGGCTGCGTTACTGTCTTTATGTAAAGTGGACTTTTTTACTGGTCTAATTGATCATTTAGTGTATTTAAACTCAGTTTCTACAGATTATTTTTGGAGCTCTTGCCTAACTAAAGCTTTGTTGCATAAAAATGCCTTTAACTGGATTTGTATTCAGATTTGTTGTTATGTAAATTTTAAAGGGGAAGATTGTGACACAGTGCCTGGAAATATTTGAGCATGTAAACATGACCAAACCCAAACAATAACATTTATTTTGTAGATTTTATGTTACTGTAGTCTGTTCTCCCGTGTGGTTTCCAGGGCTGTCTTAAAAAAAAAGATCGGTTTGATCTTTGTTTGGAAAATCCAATATTTATATATTGAATCCATGGATCTAGTTTCTTTTATTAATATTTTTTCATACAATAATTTTTTGTCTTTGTTAGTTCTGTAAAGTTTGTAAGTACTCTTAACTTTTGTTCACCATTGCTAGTCATTTTAGCTATAGTTATGATAGTTAATGACTTGGGGAAAAAATGATTTTGGGCTGGAAATGTAAAAAAGGGTATAGTTCAATAATGATTTTTTTTTTTTGGCAGCAATTCCTAGCTTTCCCTCATTTTTAAGTCATCATAGCTAACTGTGACCTAAATTTGGATTAGAGTGACTTCAGGCCTCTGCAAGGAACATCAAACTGAGAAAAAAAATGCATATAACTTAAGCAAACACTGAATTACAGGTTTGATTGGCTATTTTTGCCAAACACACTGCAGTCAGGTTGAGTTAAGTTGTGACCATGGATAAGTGGATTTAGGATAGATGCTTTTGTTTGCATCTTTGCTTTGTGACTGATTTCTAGTATTAACCTCGATTAACCTCTTTGATTTTTTTAGAATGTCTCTAAGGTTTCTTAGCTGTCAGATTTTTGATCACTGTGGTTTTACTCTTAACATAAAGTCTTCTATTTGAAGCACAAAGGAGCAGCATGAATGACAAGCTAGCATAGAAGTTGGTTTGTTTTACCAAAAGCTTTGAGGTGATTTATCACCCTAAAAATCTCATTTTATAGAATCAGTGATTCCTCCATTGTTTGTTTTTTGTCTTGTTTGATATCAATTCTCCATTGAAGCGTCATTGTTAACTGGGAAGAATTAATTTCAACATCATGTTGGATCATCTTCTTACTATTCTTTATTTTTAGTTTATTTCTTAAGAATGACATTTGCAATCATTCAGATGTGTCAGCAGATAAGCAGGCTTTATGATCTGCTTCTGTGCTATAACAGTACTATAGAAATCCCATTTTCAGTCTTAAGAGACCAGAACAAAATTATGAAGTTACTACTTAAGTTTTATTGCAATAGTGGCTTAAAACTGAAATGTTCTTCTTGCTTGTGTTTTTCATAACTCACATCTAAACTTAATATAACCTTCAAGAAGCTTTTAATGCTGCGATTTGGATCTGTTTTTCCTCTAATAACGACACACACGCATCACAAATGTGTTGGTCAGGGCTGTTCATATTTATAACTGAAAGGTAATGGTAGCCTTTTTAAATGTGTTTCCCTCCTAAGGTGTTTAGACAAGCGACTTTGGGCTCGAATCGACCTGAGCAGCAAGCGCACAGTTACTCCTCAAACTCTGACGGGTATCATCAAGAGGCAGCCAGTCACCCTTGACTTGTCCTGGACCAACATTTCCAAAAAACAACTCAACTGGCTTGTTGGTCGCTTACCTGGTACCTGTATTTTGAAACGATATACATTTAATTTAGCAAAACAGTAAATGTGAATTTAATAATTTCATATAATCTGATTTGCAGGGCTGAAGGATCTAATGCTGGCAGGTTGTTCCTGGTCATCTATTTCTGCTCTCTGCTCCTCTGGTTGTCCTCTCCTCCGCTCTCTGGACTTGGGATATGCAGATGGAGTAAAAGACTCGCAGATTAGGGATCTAGTAACGCCTCCAGGTGAGTAGATGGCACCCCCACAGGTACATGGAAACGCATACAAGTCTCCCTTCCTTGGTCCAGTCTTTTATCTGGTTCCTTTCCTTTAAACTACTCTTGATCATGTTTTCGTATCTCTGCTTTCTCCCTTTGTGCTGATGGCTAATCGGGGTCCAGGCTGTGATAACCGCTGTCAGTTTCGGAGCATGCAGTGTTTGCGCCTTTCTGGCCTGGACATCAGCGATTCCACTCTGAGGCTGGTGATCCGTCACATGCCCCATTTAACAAAACTGGATCTCTCTCATTGCAATGTCCTGACTGACCACTCCATCAACCTGCTGACTGCAGTGGGCTCTTCCACCCGAAACACACTGACAGAACTCAATCTAGGAGGTGAGAAGAGGCTGTAGGCAGAATTCAGTTTATATTCAGCAACAGCAAGCATCCACTTCCACTCATTTTGTTTTAGCTGAGCTAATGTGTGCATTGTCTCTTTTTCTTTCTAGGCTGCAGCAAACTGACAGATGCTTGTCTGAAGTTCCTGCGCCGTCTCTCATGTATCTCGGAGCTTGACCTGAGAGGCTGCAAAGGGGTTTCCAGAAAGGCCTGTGAGGCCTTCATCTCAGAGCTGTCAGTCAACACACTTTACTGCCTGTCAGATGAGAAACTGATCCAGAGGATATCCTAGATTCCTGCCTTTCTGTCTCACTGCAGCCATGATTTGAAATGCAAAAGCTTTGGGTGTGGATCTGCGTGTGAGTCTGCATGACACCCGGACAGTAAAATTCCCATCCAAAAGGGGGTGGGGTCTACAGTTGAAGGGCGAGCGAGGGCTTGGACTTTCTCACTTGGCTTGGTTGTGAGGAACAAACTGGGTTGACTCGGCTGCAAAAACAGATTTTCTTTCCTGCATACCTATAAAGAAACTCAGGATGTTTTTGTATTGTTTTTAAGAGAATATAATGCTCTCTTTAAGAGGCATAATGTTTTTTTTCTATTGGCAAGAACGCAGGAGACCCCTAGCTTAGCTGTATTTGTTTTCACGCCCGATGAACAACTTCCTCGATGGTCTTGACTCAAGCTCCCAATTTAAGAGATTAGCAAATACATCTTTAAATATAGTTCTGATTGATTTGTCGGATTCACAGCTGTCTTATTTGTTTATGGATTTGAAGCTCATTTCTGAACGATTTGGATGCTTAAAGAAAAGATTTTTGTTTCACTAATGCAACATGCACAATTTCTTTTTTTTTTTTTTAATAAATCTATTTATAGGTTAAAAAAAGAGACTTTCACGTTTGACTACTGGAGCAGCTTATGTTTACCAGTCATTAAGTGCAACAACAGTCCAGTTGTATAAACTTTAAGAGGACATGGCTGTGAGTGTTAGATGGTACAAAGTTGGCGTAAATAGGCAATCAACATGGCAGCAAGACCTCACCCCAACATTAGGGCAGGCTGCATTAAGCGAGGGATGAGAAGCCAAGGATACGTTTAAGGAAAACATGGTGCATTTTCAAACTGCAGTTAAAGTTCAGGTGCTATTCTTCCCAAACTCGTAACGCTTTGTTTTTGTACAGAGACGACATTTAGTTAATATCCTAGCACCACACCGCTGTGGTATACATATTTTTTTTATTTGTAAGGGATGGAAATCAAATGTGATCTATTTTTCACTTGTCAAATTCGGTGTAAAGACTTTGTTTGGAGAGTTTGCTCGTTTCTTTTCAAGTGTTGTGTCTCTGTATGAAAGCTCTAGATTCCTGGCCATATGCTTCAAAGTGAATATACTTATATAAATATTTACTTTTGTGTAAATGTTTTTTTTCTCTCCCCTCTTTTAGATTATAAAATGGGAATTGTGTAGCATTGTAATTATTTTCTGACGCCCCCCCCCCTCCCCTTCACACCATGTTATTTGTGTTATTTTTCAAGAAAAATAAAAAATATATAAATTGTCATTTATTGCTGACTGTGTCCATCAGAAAGCATCCGCGCATCCAGGCCCCGCCCACTTTCTCCATAACCTGGAAACAAAGCGGCTGATAAATAAATAAGGCAGCTGCGGCTGCAACAACAACACATTCCTGGCCAAGCAGCGATCCGCTCAAGGCTGGCAGATGTGCTCTGGCGGGGCTGTCGGCTAAAATGGGCGGAAAAAGAGCGACAAGCAGCCGCCATCGTCATCTAATCTGAACTCGTCTGACTGAGAGAGTGGAAGAAGAAGGGCTGTGTTTTGACAGATTCCAGCCCTGCGATGGAAACTGGATAGTTACAGTTTGACCGGGGAGGCTAGCTAACTTTGACAGCCGACTTTCCAACCCTCCCCTGCTGACGAGAACATTTTCATCTTCAGAATGAACGGACGCTGCGGTGCTTTAGTGTTCAGCTAAGTCAGCTGGTGTTTATTCCATGGAAACCAGGTGCCGAGAGAAACTGGGAACAATCATGTTGTTAGCCAGTTAGCTAACGTGACTTGCTAGCTGCTAGTTAACTAACACTTAATTAGTGGGCTGAGTTAGCCGAACTAACTCAGCCCACTAATTTAGATACACATATTAAGTTTATTTTGTTTTAATTGCTCACTACATATAATTTAGTTCAAATATTTATTTTCCGGCATAGACTTTTTATTTATTTATTTAGAGTTATTTTGCTCTAGTTAAGCTAGGTGGCTAACCAGCAGTTCTCATCGGCAGGGCTGTGGTTTCTCCGCAATCTTTTGGCTGGACAGATCGTAGTCTTAGCAGTTCGTTACTGTCAGCGACAGCCATGGCTCAAGAGGCGTTCCCTTTGCATTTTCTAGTCTGGAACAATCAGTACTTGGAGCTCGAGAGCGAGCTGCAGAAGAAAGGGGTAAGTCTGGAGGCTGGGTTTTGCTGGTGCTGCTGGTTATGTGGTTTGTTTAATGAATGCGGTGGGTGCACTGCATTGCGCTAATGATGCTTGTGTGTTTTCCTCTTTGCAGCACGACGTGGAGCGCATCGATCCACGAGGACGCACCCCGCTGGAGCTGGCCGTGTGTCTGGGCCACCTGGAGTCCACCCGGGTGCTGCTCAGACACGCTGCAGACCCGACATACTGCAACGCGCAGGGCTGGACCAGTGAGTGCTCGGCGTCTGCTCAGCTGCTGGGAGGACGAGGAAGCCGACTGTCATCAAACGTGCACGTGTGTTTTAGTCTTGCAGGAGGCCGTGAGCACGGGGGACCCCGAGCTGGTGCAGCTGGTGCTTCAGTACAGAGATTTCAAGAGAGCAACTGAGAGACTGGCAGGCATCCCAGAGCTGCTCAGCAAACTGAGACAGGTAAACCAGTTCACCTGGTCTGCTTAACAGTCCAAAAACAACCTAGTCAAATCCCGAATGGCTCAGGTTTTACAGCAGTGTTTACAGTTTGAACTATTAAATAGAGACTGATCCTCCAGGATTTAGTGGTGGAAAGCTTTGGTTTACATCTGACAAAACTGTCGTCTGCTCCCTAAGGCTCGAGACTTTTATGTGGAGATGAAGTGGGAGTTCACCAGCTGGGGTAAGATGATTGTGAAAATATTCCTTTTTATTTTTACATAGGTCAATTTCAGCACCACATTAGCTGGACAGCTCCTCTAGCACCAGACTTCACCCAACGGACAAAACTCAGGACAGATTATTGTGCACTCCATGTTTGTTCAAAGCACTAATTTACTAGAGATTAAAGTCCCACTCTAATCATCTTCATCTATAGCAAAATCGTTCCCAATATTTCTTTTTTATTATGATTATGCTGTTCTTAGCCAAAAAAAAAACAACAACATGTTGTTTTCTAGGACATAGTTTCGACAGAGCCTTTAAAAAGTTATAAATCCAAAGAGCTCTCCAAATTTGTAAACACATAAACAACATGTGTAGAATTATAAAAATGTGGATATAAACTTTTGATTTCGTTGTTTAAAACTAAACTATTTTCAAGTTTGAGTTGTTCGTTGTTCAATGTAGTATTAGATCTCTCTTAATCAAATCAAAGTTAATTTTTAAGCACCTTTGCTACAAATGTAACACAAAGTGCTTTACATGGTAAACACATTTGGGAAGTAGAATTTTGGCTTGGTATTGAAGTGGGGAAATTCTACATTTTGGGGGCTTGTCCACATCAGCGACTCCCATCCCAACTCACATCCACAGAGGATGCTACCACAGGACCCCCCCACACACTCAAAACAAGAAGTCAGAACCGAGAGATTCACAACCCAGTTCCCTGAGAGACCTGATCACTGATGTGGAGGATCCCCTGAGGACAACACTGGAGTTAAAAACTAAATGTAAAAGGAATAAAATACATAAATGTAAAAAACAAACAAACTGAGAATAATAACCAGATAAATAGCCAAATAAACATTGATGGATGGATATTAATCACTAAAAGTATTGTGAAAAAGGAAAAAGATAAACTAACAAACTACTAATAATGTAACCATCAAATACATATATTTACAAATTCTAGTAAAATATATAAAAACTAACTACACATGTTTGATATTGTTTTCTTCTTAAACTTCTGTTTCAGTGCCTTTGGTGTCAAAAGTGTGTCCCAGTGACGTTTACCGAGTGTGGAAGAGTGGCTCATGCCTGCGGGTGGACACCACTCTTCTGGGTTTTGAGCACATGACTTGGCTGAAAGGGCGGCGCAGCTATATTTTCAAAGGCGGAGGTTTGTGATTTTTTTTTTTTTTTTTTTTTTGCCTCTGTTACGATGAGCTGAGATTAAAAATAGTTCCCAGTCTTCAAATGCATGAAACACTCAAAGCCTGCTCAGAAGTTTCAGCGTATTTTATGCCTCGGCGTGTTTTCACCCATTTTTACCCCGCTGGGCGCTTTCAGATGACGGTGCCGTGGTGATGGAGGTGGACCATGAGAAGCAGGTGGTGTACACCGAGCCGCTGGTGTTGTCTCCGCGTGACGCTCCCTCCCTCCTTGCAGCCATGCAACCGTCGCAAGAGAATACAGCTCAGAGGCTCACGTCTCCCATCGTCTCCACACACCTCAACACTCGCAACATCGCCTTCGAGCGGTAAACCGCACACAAACTATATTACACTTCTCAACAATTCAGGCTTATATGCTATATATTGACTTTTTTTGCACTTCTATACACAGAAATGTTGGAATATTTCAAAGACTGCAACTTGTTTTCATATAATTTATAGGAATAAATCTGGAATCTGGGGTTGGCGTTCCGAGAAGAGTGAGGTCGTCAGCGGGTACGAAGCAAAGGTAATCTGATCTCCCCTATTTGAAGAAACTGAGCGGTAATGTTGATAAAACATTCTAATGCATTGTTTAAATTATTGTAAATGTCAGTTCATGTTATTAAGTGATGCAAATTATTTAGAAAAGAATAACATTTTTGAAAACATTGAAAGAAAACACAAGTTAACTAGAAGTACTCAGAATACAAGGAAAACTTTTGGTTCCTGTATTTCCTTAATGAAATTTTATTGAAACTAGTTTGAAACTAGTGACAAAACATTTGTCTGTGAGAATCCTTATATATAGAGAAATCCCCAGAGTGGCCTCTGGGTGGAGCCCCCTACTTTTGAACAAACACTTATTTGTTCACGGTACAAAGAGCTATTTTCTTTGTTGACACCCTCTTCTAAAAATACATAGACATTTAAATGTTTTGCCCTTAATTTACAAAAAAAACATTAGAAATATCCAAAAAAAAAACTCTAGACAATTGAAAGAGAACTGTTTGCACCAGACAAACAATTGTTTAAAGTCAAGATATACAGAACAAAAAGGTTTATTTATATATATTTGTTCTAAAATTTAAGTAATCTTTGTTCATGAGGGTTTATTTTTCTTTGTGTCCAGGTTTACAGTGCTACCAACGTGGAGCTGGTGACTCGATCAAGGACGGAGCATCTTTCAGACCAGGACAAGTCCAGATGTAAAGGTAAAAACACAATGTGCCTCTCTATCAAGGGGTGTGATGGACAAATCAAATCAATGTAGTAAGTATTGTCTATTGTTGAATACTCAGGTTCAAAAACACCTCTGCAGTCTTTCTTGGGGATTGCTGAACAACATACAACTCATAATGGGGTAAAGTTTGTTATTTCCTGCACACTTTACGTACATTCCAGCCTCATACACCGTCACATTAACAGATGGATGTTTCTGCCACTCACAGAGCAATGTGTCACAGTGTGCCAGTCCTCACAACCCAACAGCCATCACAGCTGAGGAATACTTTGACCCGGAGTTCAACCTGAACGGCCGGGACATCGGACGACCCATCGAGCTCACCAGCAAAGTGCAAAAGTACAGTCAAGTTGTAAACAGCAGCTCATCTTCTCCTTTGATGTTTCTGATCATCTTGACGTTTCTTTTTTTCTTTTACTTCCTCTCCTTTTCTTAGGTTTAAAGCGACGCTGTGGTTGAGTGAGACTCATCCTTTGTCCTTGGCTGAGCAGGTGACCCCCATCATAGACCTCATGGCTATTTCAAACGCCCACTTTGCCAAGCTGCGTGACTTCATCACGCTGCGTCTGCCGCCAGGCTTCCCAGTTAAAATAGGTGGGTGAGAGCTGCAAACCTGCAGCTAGATGGTTGCAGGTTTGAATCAGTCCATCTTTTGTTGTTATTGGTAAAACAAACGCAGCATGTTTGAGTGGTGCTGTCCCCCTGTCCTGCAGAGATTCCCCTGTTCCACGTGTTGAATGCCAGAGTGACCTTCAGTAACCTATGCGGCTGCGATGAGCCCGTCAGCTCTGTGACTCTGCACAAACCAGAGACACCCGAAGAAGCTGGTAACCTTTTTATCATGGATGTATTCCTTACAATGATCGTTTTTGCTCTCTTAAAATAACTAAGGACTCTCACAAGGTTTGAGTTTCTTGGCTTTTTTATTTTGATTTCTGGAAATTACTTTTGCTTTCCAAATTGTTTTTTTTTTTCTTACAAAATCAGAAAAGGTGGGTACTAAAGGACTTTGCTGATTAGATGCTGACTTTTGTTCATCATTTCAACAAAAAGTAATTTGCCATAAAGCAAAAGTGGATTTGCTCCTTACCAATCATAAAACTTTTATGAGTACGCTGATGCTGAAAAAACTCAAACGTCATCATCCAATCATTGATGTTATATAGTACCAAACTCTTCCAGTTTCAGTTTTTAAACTGGAAGTTACTCTTGTTTTCTGATGATTTCAGTTTGGTTTTGTTTCATTTTTTTTAAATAGTTTGGAGTTCCAAAATGTAATGTTTCTATTTATTTATTTGTATTGCTTTTTGAACTGGCATAGTAATCTTCTATGTTATACCGGTGTGTGCTCAGGTCAGTGCCCCCCTCCCTTCCAGTGTGAGGTAGATCCCTCCGTCTTTGAACCACCTGCAGACTACACCACGCTCGGCCCCGGCCGCAGTGAGCCAATGAGGGATGAGGACGACAACCTGTTGCAGTTTGCCATTCAGCAGAGTCTGCTGGACGCCGGCACAGAGAGCGACCAGGTGAGATCCATTCTACCTGCACATAGACTGAAATGCTCAGTGGAGTGAGGGTCTCTGCGCCTCATTTCTTCAGGTGACCATCTGGGAGGCCTTGACCAATAGTCGTCCGGTTCTCCAGTCTCCATTGTATGAGGAAGACTCTCAGCTGGAGAGGTGAGCTGACCTCTAGCTAGGTCTTTGGTTTAAAGTATTGAAAATAAACTGATCAAATCTGTCAGAAATTTTTAAATTAGTTGCCCTTGAAATTTATAAACATTAATTTAACTGCAAGGTAATAGGAAATCTCTCTTTGCTTGGAAGAGGTTTGACTCTTGTAGTATGTAATTAACTGTGTGTAATTAGACTTCTGTGATTAGGTTTTTTTTTCTATCCTCTCTTGAGAGCAGAACTCCATTCAACCTTTAATGAAAATCTGAAGTGAAGCTATCCTGATAATTGACTTTCTTTTTCATAATAATACTTGACATTAGAGGGCTGCATTGGGATCGGGTCCCGCCGGGTCCCACGGGACCCAACCCAAATCTCGCGGGATTGGGCGGTTTGGATTGTGCTGCGGGCGGGAGCGGGCGGCAAAAAATAAACCCCGCGGGATCAGTGCTGGCATGAATATCGGATGAATATATAACAGCGGACTACGTTAGGCTGTGCGGCTGTTGGAGTCTTACGTACTGAAGCTCCGTGAAGCACCAGGTAGAGATGCCCAATGGCCTGTCATCAAACCTGTTGTTGGGGGGTGTGCAACGCCCCGCCCCGCCTCTTACTAAGAGCGCGCTTCAGGCCGTCTGTCTGCGCGCGCACACACGCACACTTTAACCGAACAGGATTTGTGAAAATATATTTAATATTGAAGTTGCACATTACACAAGAGAAGAATGCATCAAAAGATGAGGCTGGAGGAGGACATGAATCTCTTTAATAATATCAATACAAATACGTGTTTTTTTCCTGCGGGACGGGGGACGATACAAAATCAATGCATCTCTATTACTGTGCGGGACTAAATTCTCTGAGTTTTGCGGGTGCGGGCGGGAGTGGACATACATATTGCGGGAGCGGGCGGGAGTGCAACGCATACGTTGCGGGAGCGGGCGGGATTGGTCAGAAATTCAGCTGGCGCGGGCGGAAGCGGGATGAAGAAAATAGTCCCGCGCAGGGCTCTACTTGACATGATTTCTTCATTTTTCTGTCTTCAGGGCGATCCAGGAGTCCCTGACACTCTCTCTGGCCAGCAGAGATGGAGAAGACATGGCTGACTCCAACCAGCCGTCTTCCGTGTCCCCTTTGGAGCCTGCCGCGTCCCCGCCGCTCTCCTACAACACAACCGGCGACCCGCGCCTGTCTGAAAACTTTGGTGTGGCGAGCAGCTTCGATGAACAGATGCGCATCGCCATGGAACTGTCCTGCCGGGAGCAGGAGGAGATGGACAGGTGAGGCGTTCGTTCTAGCCACCTGAGATAACAAATTTATATATATATATTTTTTTTAACCCAGAGCTGTGCAGCCAAGAAAAGTCAAAGAAGCATAAAAAGGTTTGAATGTTCTAAAACATTTTGCTTTTGAGTTTGACACAGAACTAAACCCAATGAAATGTCGTTTTTAAGAATTGAGTGGAGTTAACGTCATAAACTGATGAACTATGAAAAAACAGCATTTCCTCAAAAGAAAGAAAATGTTTTTTATGAAAAAATGTAAAAGCCGGTTTCAATAAAGACAATCAAGTTTAGTTGTTAACCATAAAAAATTTTCAAACTTTTTTAAAAAGCAAAAGAAGTATTTTACAAGACAATATAAAACATTTTATTAAGGAAAAAAAACCTTTTAGTTTTAGTGGGGAGATTGATGATACAAAAGATGATAAAAAAGCTGTAAAATGTCATTGAACAATCCAGCCTCTTTAGTTTTTACTGTACTGTGAGTCTCACTTTAGTTTTGACCTAATGGTAATGTCCTTGTTTTGAGTTTATCCGCTTTGCACAAGCATCAGAGTTTTGTTCAGAAGGAAGCAGTCACATCTGCTGGACAGAGCAGTGTTTGTCCAAGAGCACATAGCACATGCTGTCTGTCCAGAAACATCCGATATGCATTCTTATAAAGGTAGTGAAAACCTTTTTTTGTTGAAACAAAGAATTTTCCTTTATAGAAAAACAACCTTTTTACTTTCATTTTCACATTAAAAAAATAAAATGTTTATATTATTTGTTCATATTTATAGAGTAAACTTTGTTTACAGAAACTTGCCCTCAAATTAAAACTAGCTCCAAGAATTTGATCATTTTCGCTTCCTGTGGCTTATAGTAGCAAAAATAAAATTACCATTTGGAATTCATGTACTTAAACTAGCAAATAAATAAATAAATAAATAAAGGATGAGGGTGGAACAATTCGTCCCACAAAATTCCAGTCGGTTATTTTAACATTGAAATAAATTGTGAATAATTTAACTTGGGACACTTTTTTTGAGACACAATTACAGTACAGTTCCCGGTCACAGAAAAAAGTAGCATAGTAGATCGGCATATGTAGCTGCATATCTTTTCAGTTTTGCGCTCAGCATATTTATTTATTTTTGACTGAATCTCATTAGAGGCCATCTGTCTGATTTAAAGGAATTTATTTTACTAATATGTTTATGTTGTCTGTTTACTGTTGGAGGATCTTTGCCTAATTTACGTCATCTATAACTTAATCCTTATCTGCACTAATTACCTGACAGATTTATCTGAGGGAAATAGGATTCAGCGAAAACACTTCAGCAGTTTTCTGTTGACATTTGGCTCCTTTATGTGAAGAGTTTTTTGTTCAGAACATAAGATTTCATGTCACATCAAGAGGAGAAAAAGCAGAAATAGATTCATCTCTGCCAAAAAACAACATTTAATTTCCATTTTTGTCTGCATCTATGTATATTTAAAATACCTGATTAATTTATTTGCTTCTTTGTTTTATTAAGAAAATTCAAGAAGATAAAACTGCAAGTGTTTTACACTGTATGCCAACTAAAGTGTTTAAAATTGTGATAAAGTTCCTAACAACTGTCCTCAAATATCAGGGAAAAGGTCATATCTAAACTATAAACTGTCATTGATTAATTTATGAATGATTTAACAGTTACCTTGCTTATCTTTTGTACAAATACAAAAATATTAAAGCCATATAATGTGACAGAAAGTCCCAGCCGCAGGTCTGAACTTGTCAAGCTGCAGAGCTGCCCTGTTCTTACTGGAAAGCTTTAAAGTCATCATGGAAGCGTTTTCCATGATGACTTTAACATTTAGACACAATTCTGTTGGTGTTGAATTAACCTGATGCTTGTAATTGTTGTTTCTTATTTCTCCATTTTGTCCCAGAATTTATACCTGTTTTATGAACTAATGATACGTGAATGTTCTTGTTCCTTAGAGCTATGGACTTTTATTATTTCCATTTTACTTGTCGACATGCGCCTTAACCTCCTAAATGCTGCTCTGAAAGCATCACAGCCCAAAGTTCTGACATACTGACAGCTTTAATAGAACTAGAACGTCTCTTAACCTTAAAGAAAAACAAATCTGAAAAAGAACTGCATCTATAAACTCTAACAGACAGACAGATGAGTTTCCTGCATTTTTACAAATATAATATTCAAATGTTTACCAGTATTTGGACTAAGACTGACAAGTAAAGCTCCAAAAGACATCAGCGGCCTGAATGTAATACAATTCTGTCTTCTAGATAGTTTTCAAGTCATGAGAGAATCTGTTAGAATTTAGCTTGAGAAGAAGTTGCACATGTTAGAATCCACTAGAACCTTTCTGACGCACAGACCTTCACTGTCCTGAGAGCACAACTTGGACTCTCACAACCTTGTAAGGAAACTCAGCCTTTCCTCAGACAACAGTAACTCCACAACAAAATACCCCTTCATAAATGAAACTTCAATGGAAATATTGCAACACCTTTGATTTGATTCACAAATCAAGATCAACAATTCTCAGATCAAACCACAATTCCCACTGTTTAATAGAAACATCTCTGAATGGCTGATTTGTTTGTCTTTTTACTGCAGGTATGAAAATTAAGTAATTTATACCTTTGTTTAGAACAGGAGATCAGAATCAACAAAACATAAAAACGCACAAAAGCTTTTGAACTTTTTTTTAAATATTTATCACTTAAACAAAGCGACACTCAAACGGTTCCTGTTAACTTCAACAGAAAAACAAAATCCATCCTCAAAGTTTTCTGACTCCAGTTACAGTAGAGATGGCATGGAGGCAGTAAAAGAAGATACAGAAGTAAAAAATGTCTCTTTTCCAACTTGAAAATACAGTCCTTGAAACTAAACTGACAGACATGTTTTAGAAACTGACTATTTTTTTCATCCTTACTGGAAATGCCAAAAAACAAAAACGCCAACACCTGAAGCCAAATGTTTTACAGACGATACAGTTTGGTTTAGATTGTGTACTAAATATCCATCCATCCATTTTTAAAGATCACAAAGAAGCGATCTCAAGCATCCCAAACATTTGTAGTTGAATTTTCTGGAACAGACGGTGATTATCTGAGTATTTGGATACACCTTGTCAAAACTATCCTTTTCACCACGGTTCTGATGGGTTCCTGTCTTTTGCTGCAGGAAGCAGAAGGAGGAAGAGGAGGAGCTGGAGAGAATCCTGCAACTGTCTCTCACTGAAAAGTGAAGAAACCACAGCAGCTGAGGCAGGTCCACACTGTGGAGCAATCACCTTAATTTATTTCCTTCTGTTTTTATCCTGATGTGTTAAGTTATTACAAATATTTTCCACAAGAAGGCTGCTATCGTGCTACCAGATAAGAGGACGAGAATGCTGAACAGATGTGAAGGAAATGGTTACAGCATCAGGATGGATGGAGAAAGGGTAATGAGGATGGAAGGAGATCTTTATTTCTTTTTTATGGAACAGTTTTCACATTCAAGCTGTCTTTAGGTGTTAAACCTGAAACCTACAGCATAATCTACTACAAAGGTGACGAAAGCTGTGGAGAAATATTCTTTACTCATAAGTGTGAAAAAGAAACTATAAAGATTATCCTCATTTGTACTTCTTTTCCTTTCAATGAGCACAATTTAACCTGTTTGCGTTTCTATTTTTATTTTTGAGTAGAAATAAATGACTTTTTATCGGCAAAACAGAAAAGTAAGACCTGATCAGTGTGTCTGACAGGATCCATCGTTTTTGGAAATATGCAGATTTGGAGGGGTTGTGTTGTATGTGTGTGCGTGTAACTTTCACAAAACCTACAATAAAAAAAAACCGACAAATTCTGAATTGCAGAAAACTGTATTTGATTATTGTTAATAAATGACAGAAAAACACATTTCATCAAGCGCATCACCAAAACCAAAAACATTAAGATGACATAATTATTGGCTAAAAACCTCATTTCTGCTGCACTTTCTTTGCAGTTTGGTTCTTTCCTAAAAGTCTCTGGGTTTAGATTTTCCAAAATGTTTTGCAGATCCAAAAAATGCTACACAACAAGCTTAATTTAAACACAAAAATGATGAGAAAGCATGGTCATTCACAGAGAGTAAACGTCCGATTTAAGAAATTTGGTCAAATGTGAAGAGTGATGTTCTTTTCAAACAGTCCTTCACTCACCATTTGTACTACATTTTTACAAACTATTTTAGACAGAATTTTTTTTCTTAAAAAAATAGAAATATACATATATCTTCTTTTATCTCATCACAGAAAAAGTAATTTTTTGTCAAGACTCTTCAGTTCTGTTTCAGCATCTGGTTTACATTTGATTTCATTCACTGATTCTGATTTAAACTCACGTTTGTTAAACATCTAGCTTTTCTGTGAAACTATTTCCTAGTTCACTAGCCTGCCAGTAAGCTCATTGTACATTTTTTTTTATTTTTACATTTCTCTCTTCCCTTTTCTTCCTGTTCAGCCGTGAATGATTACTTTCCTGGTCGCTCTCCACACGTTCCAGGGCTGTGAAGGTCACGGTTCAGGCTTTTGAGCTGCTAGAAGACCACCCTGCCGTCCCACTGAGGCGTTTTTCTGCATGTTGGCTTTTGATCTCGATGTTTCCATCGTCACATGAGCTGTACAGGTTTTCTCTTCGCTTCCTTATTGCCTCCTTAAATTCATTGTTCTCCTGAACTAGAAGAAACAAAAACACGCGTCATTCATCGGGTTACGTTCACCATCTCATTATTTAATCTGTTTTTATACGAGTGGTATTTAAATGAAAATAAAAAGGAGTCAGTCACCCAGATCGTGGTTTGGTTTGGGAGGCCTGTGATCGTCTGGATAAATGTATTCACCAGACGGGAACTTTTCTGAATGAGGATCCAGCTCCTCGTTGCTCTGCGACCGCAGCATGGGGGCCACCTGTGCTCTGGGGATGGCTTTAGATGGGTGTGGGGGGGTCGGCATCACGTCTGCAGGAAGGAAACGTTTGTCAGGAGCGGCTTACACATGATCCACCGTCTGTAAAAGCCGCCTTCTGCTTTACCGATGCGGGTGTCGTAGGCCTGGGAGGCAGTGTACGGATGAACACGGTAATCGGTCTTTTCCATGAAGTATTCGATTACTTCATTCAACGAGGATACAGATACCTACAGAACAAAAGCCACATGTTCATTTTATGGCATATATTCCTTTATGTTGTACACAGAACACTGTCATGAATTTTTAATTTCATCTGTTTGCCCAAACATACTGATGCTGCAACACCTTCCAGTTGATTACTCGAGTTTTCTTCTTTTACTCTTGGTTTTATATTTATTGATAAACTTACATCAAATACAAACAGTTGAAAGTTGTGAGTATGCAGGTAACCATAGAAACCAAAAGTTTGCTTTATTGTTATCCCTATAATTGCATTACAAAAATCAAGCTAAAATTCACTTCTGTTTTAAATTAAATGTTTCGTCTTTCAAGTTTTAGCTTTAATGACGTGTCTGACAGCCGTATTTTTAACCCAAACCCAGATGACCTTTTAGAAAGCAGCCAAACCATTTTCAGAGTTTTGTTTGTGTTCCTGTTGTAACAGTTTGTTCTCTTTTTGTGTTTTGTTGGACTTTGGTACTTTTACTGCAAATAAGTACCTGGCAAGTACTACTTTTGCCTATTGTTTTGTACTCCATGTGTCACTCTCCCTACAATGACCACACAAATGCAGTGGTGATCAGCTGACTGTGTGTTTTCTTGCAGGCCAGGAAGATGTTGCTTCACTTTGAAATGCGATGGTTGCGTTGAAAACTGTCCTTTTTTGTACTCACTGGTGTGTCCAGCTCAATGACGAACCCGGAGTGTGTGGCGGTCACCCTGTAGTTCTTTTTGACATACCCACTGAAACAGAAAGAATGTTATGACATAACACAAAATACAAATAAAAAAGAAGTGCTATGAACAGTCTGTTCTATTTTTGGGAGTGGTTTGAATAGACTTTCTTCGTTTTTCTCGTGCTGCATGTGTGTTTAAAATGAACCACTGGTTCTGGTTGAGGACTTTCTTGTTGACTCTTTTCATCTGATCAACAGTTATTGAAGCTTTTAAAAACATGTTACAACACTCAATGACAATAAAACGGCTTCTTGTGTTGTTTTTGTCCCATTTAGTTCAGTTCTGAGTTCCACACTCTGGAGAGCTGGGGGGGGGTAGGATTTCTGACCTGGACGTCTGCTGTCTGAGGGTCAGGGCGTAGTTGTTGAGCAGGGTTGATGGGCGGAGGATGATGCCTCCGTTTTGTGGGTTCTCCTCCAGCATCTGCTCGGCCTGCTGTCGAGTCACTTCATAGAAGCATCTGCAGGTTTAAAGGAACCGATGTTTACCTCTCTATGGGTTTTCCGTTCAGACGGGAAGTGCTTGAACTTACGCAGGCATTCCCGGTTTTGTGCTTGTGGGAGAATCGGTCGTGGACTCAGACTGCAGGAAAGATGGTCGGGGTGGGAGGGCAGGACGAGAATGGTGTGAAACTCTTTTTTTCTCTTGTGTCAGAGCATCCACCAATTTCACTCTCTGACCAGGCATCAGTTCCAGCTTGCTGGGAATCTCTTTCTGCCGGAACACACAAACACAGCTAATCTGCACACTGTCTACACATCACAGCAGTGTTGTGAGAGACTGGAGCACCTTTTTATCAGAAAAACCTACCAAAGGGTTTCTAGAAACCTTAATGATAATTGTAATAATTATTGGCTTTCAATAGCACTTTCTATTCCCCTTTACAAAGTAGAAGTTCGTCTAGTTTGCATGTTTTTAAGCGTGTTTTGTCTTGCAGTACTGTGAGCCAAACTATCATCTAACTTTTAACCAAGGCATTTTTTCTTCTGATTTCCCAGTCAATCATTTATTGCTAAAAATGCAAAACACGTGCAGTTAAACCAGGTTTGAACTTGGACTGTTGGCAGTAAATGTAACTTTATGTGGCGATATATAAGCATGTGTTACTTTGGCCATGGTCAAGATGTAGCCCCTCCACTCCTCCCCAGTGTCGGCGTTCTCCATCTGCAGGTTTATGCATGGAAAAAAAAAACACAAAAGCGATGGGGAAGAAATAAAAATAAAAAAGCTATTTAAGATTTGCCCTAAAGTTCTATGAAATAGTTCACAGTAACGGTGCAACAAACCTTTAGGTGCACCTCCTCTTTGGACAGAGAGAGTCTAAAGACAGTCTCCTCCTTCTTTTTGTAGGAAGACTCCAACTGCATGGTTTTCAGCTGCGACAGGTCCATCTTTTCAGTGTACTGTGATAATCACAAGCATGAAAATGTTTTTGCTATTAATCAGGATTTTTATAGTTTAACACTTAATTAAATCTTTTTGTTTTTACTGTTTACTGATCAGAAATGCTAAATACTCTGGGTGTTTTCTTACTGATTCCTGTGTGTCGTCTTTGTACAGAAACAGAGAATCTCCTCTGAGCTCCACATAGTAGGCCTTGAATTCCTGAAAGTTGCAAAAACAATTTCAACTTGCTGTAGATGACCTTTAAGTGAGGGTGATTTAAAAAAAAGTCACATGATAGAAGAACCACGGGGTCCTCAGATCTCAAACATAGATAAATACTAAATTAACTACAAATGATGACACTTTAATCTCTGTCATGAAAAAATGTATTGCATCTTCGTTTTGAAAAGTGTCAGCCAGCTCAGTGGCCTTATGGTAGAGTGTCCGCCCTGAGACTGGAAGGATGTGAACTCCAATTGAGGCTGTCATACCAACGACTAAAAATGGGACCCAATGTTTCCCTGTTTGACACTCTGCATTATTGTCTGCAGCTCACCACTCCCCCAGAGGACGGCTCAAGGCTCAAATGCGCAGAACAAATTTCACACACCTACTGTAGGTGACACTGAGATGACTTTAACTATAGAAGGCAATTTTCAAACTATTCCGAATCCATTTTTTTCCACAAACAAGCAAATATTTTATTGCAAGTTTCAAGCTTCCATTTTTGTTTGTTCGTATATATATACAGTATATATATTTATATAAAATCCTATATAAAATCCTAAAAAGACTCACTTTTGCGCTAAAATGACCTTAATTCAGAATCTACTTGCAAGCAAAAACATTTGTGAATTCCTTGTTTTCTGAGCTGTAAATAAAAATTCAGATATATAATGCATGCTGCCATGTTAAAAAAAACACATCACTTTATCTTAGACAGCTAACTCTTGTAATTCAGGTAAATGTTTCAGCAACTGACAGGCCAATAATCTCAGCAAACAGGGAAAGCGGAACAACCGAACACTAGATTTTCTTGCAGTTGTTCTATAAACTAAACTAAATCAGGCTGAAAAGGTGTTTGAGAACAATTATTGATGTGAAAGATATTGATGTAGATGTGTGAATCTTTGGTAGGATTTTTTTTTGTGTGGCAATAGGTAAAGACAGAATGAGGAGGAGAGTTGTGATTCATCTGAGTTTACCGACTCTGGATCCAACATAGTCAAGATTATTTTTGAGCCTCAAAGCCAACGACTGAGGTACTTTAATTGATGTTTCATAACAAAAGGGTGGATTTCACAACTATAATCTGTGGTATAGACTGACATTAGCGCATTTGTCTTTACTCCTACCTTTTCTTTGGAGCGTTTCTTCTGCAGGCGTCCTTGAAAGTAGAGAGGCAGAGCAGTGATGGTCTCCCTCCTTTTGTGGACAACCCTGCTGCTGAGCGACATTGTCCAGTTACTGTGTAATCCACAGGCTTCCTCTGGTTTTTACTGTTGCTCCGTTTAGTCCCGTTTTTCTGAGCAGAACAGCCGTGACGAAGAGTTCGACTGATTCCTGGGAGAGGGTTGTTGTCTTAACCTTTTCAGTTCTTATCTGAGTTGACCCGTGACTTGTAAGCTTTCGTTGATGAGATTGCCTCCTTTCCTATACTGTCCTGCACTGTAAGGACTGGGAAGGAGGAAATGCTGCTCTGATTTATGAACAAGGAAGTGGTGGCATGAATACTCCCAAATCAAGATCACCTTTTGTACTTTGAACTACAGCAGAACTCAAGACACACTGACTGTTTTTGCACCACCTACTCAAGCAACAAAATCGTGCACACACAAACACACACTTTCCTGTTTTGGTTATTTAAGAGGACATGGCCCATATATTCTGCTTTTTTTTCTAATACCCCCTCTGTTTTCAGATAAAAAAAGAAAGATATTAGGACCTAAAGTGTTGAAAGGATTTTCCTCCCAATGGTGTTAATTGTCCCCATAATATGTGACACATACGGTAACTCCAGCTCCAAACAGATTAATCATTACTTTCCTTTATCTTTCTTTCTTCTAAGTAATCAAATTATTGACCTTTAGAGCATTGAAATAAAATCCTAAGTATTATCTTTGTTTCCTTATTGTGTTTAGCTGACTTTTTGCTCCCTCCCTCCACCACTCACACCACGTCACTTTGATTCAAGCCAATTTCAAATAATCTGACTTTTTCCACTTTCTTTGGAGCATTTTATTCAGTGCTACTGCCTGATATTCCCCTTAAACCAGGGGTCTGCAGCCTTAAACAGTAAAAACTATATATATATATATATATATATATATATATATATATATATATATATCCAGAAGGAGCCCTACTTTTACCCTTCAGGAAAATTTAATGCTGATTAGTCTTCATTGAATTGTGACTTTTAAAAGCAAATGTGAAATTGTGTCAAGCAGGGACATTTTTGACATGAAAAAGTCATAGATATAAAGAGAAACTACCATTTTCCTGAGATTTTGATTTTTACAATTGACAGAAGATTGCATAACTTCCTGTTAAAATGAGATGCCTTGTGCCAAACAGGATCATCCCAGTACAGCTCATGTTCTCCTAGACAACACAGACACTAATGGCATGTTCTCTTGTACTCTGGTGAGCCACCATCCTGTCTCCTTAATACTGCTGTAAACCCGAACACAAACAGAATTTGCTGGTTTATGATCGAGAAAAGAAACTCCCCTCTTGATAGCTACTAACCATGTTGTGCAGCATAAGATAATGTGTGTTTTAAACTGATAAAATAAACTGAGTAATCAAATTGTTTTTACCAAAGGTTTCTTTATGAAAATCTGTGTATTCTGGAGGCGGCGTAGAGCCTCCAGAATACAGAATAGAGCTCTTGATGTTAGCAGGAATGCAAAACCCTTTATTTTACTTCAAGGTGCACCTCAGCCATACATTTATAAACTAAATCTGAATTGGATGCTGATTTAGTAACCCTTACTTTGAAAATGTTGTATTTTATTTATCTTCAGCCAGTATGGAGAAAAAAGAGCCACATGTGGCTCTGGAGCCTGATTTAAATGCTGGTAATCTGCATTAATTACTATTTTCAAGTTCTTATTTATTAAGAAAAAAATTCTCTTAATTTTTTTCTTTCTTATTCTTAAACTAGACAAATGCTGGCAAGCTTCAGAGACCCTAACATGGGGGTGGAGTTATGGGATTGTTGGGGCGATGGTTCATTTGCTTGCATGGATGCAGACACCGCTGAGGAGATGCTTTGTGTCAATGCTGGCCCCTCTCAGCGGCTACCGTCCTCCCATGAAATCCTTCATCCCAGATGAGAACCCAGAGAGGCGCACAGAAAGAAGAGGAAGCAGACATTGTTCTTCATCACGGGGCCCCTTAGTGGTGCTTCTTTTCAACCACTGCCTTAAGGAAAATCTCCAAAGATGCAAACAGACACATGTTGAACTAATGAATCATTATTAGCTTTTCTGTGACTATACATTGATTCTGGTTAGAAATAATGCAAATGGATTAAATTAGGTATTTAAATGTAGTTTTATTTAGTCTGATTTTCTTAACTTCACCTGACATAAAAACCCAGATGTTTGACATTCATGCAAAGTTGCAACTAACAGGATTAATTATTTGTCAGGTTGGTGTGAAAGGTCAAGTGGGGGTCAGGCTTTCCCAAAGTGTCACAACAGGAACGCTGCTGGTCTTGGTTTTCAAAGCTGGAAATGTCCCCTCCTGTAAGACAAAAGGGCGAATCACCCTCCTTCCTTCCCTTGATAAATGTTGCTTTTCCTCACCTAATTTAATTAGCAGAATGATAAAAAAGCCAGCACACATGGGTGCTTTCCTAACTGTAACCATGCATGGTTTTGTACTTCATCTCCTGTTCTAATGCTGCTGTGATGGAGAGCTGGGGGACTAAGTGGGGCTGTAATGAAAGGCTGTGTGGAGGAGAACAGAGCCTGATGGTGGATCAGAGGGAAGCCTGGTGAGGTGAGGCGGGCCTCCTGCTGTGGAACCCGTCTCCATATGACTTACATTAACACGGAGCAAAGGCTTTAAGCATCAGTCTGCTGTGTGGTCTGGACAACCCACAGCCACAACAGTGAATTTTAAGGGATTTCATCCAGCCAACCTGAGAAACTGCTGTGTGAGGAAGTTTCATTCTGATTTGATAAACCTAACAAATGGCTGAAAACCAACAAATCATGTCAAAAAGTGAATTAAGTGACTAATAATGACATTGTTTATTTTTAACAAAAACAGTTCAACTCAGGATAAAATGTTTTATATCTTAGATAAAATCTATGCTTATATAGTATGTGTATGTGTGGTTGCTGTTATTTTGTGTTTTTTGGGGTTTTTCTTTGATTTTCTTGTGTCAACATCATGAGGCCTAAAAAAATCTCAGTTTGGATTTGTTTTATTTAAATAAAAAGAGAAACATTTGTTACTGTGAGATCCTTGAAGCATTGGTGTTAAATCTAATTAAGTCATTTTTTGCTGAAGGTTCAGCAACAATTAAGGATACACTTTATGTTTACCTTGCATGTAGATTTCCCAATAATAAATTCTATAAAATTGACATTTCTTTGCTGTTGTGTTCTGTTATCTCATGTGAACATGTGAACATTTTCATATGAGTAAGCTTTGTCTGAGTTATACAAAGAGAACAATGGAGGTAAAAAGATTGATGTATCTGGAGAAAATGTGCAGTTTATTTTATAAAGCTATAGAATTGTACACTCTTTAATATAGCAAGCACTGCTGCAGAAGTGAGCTTTCCAGACACTTGCATGACTGTGTGAAGCACGGCAGTGGAAGAATCAGGATTAGGCTGACTATTGGTTTTGAAACAAGACAGTTTGAGTTGATTAATTAAGCTGTTGTGTACCAAAAGCTGGAAGTTAGAAGAAGCAAACTAAATAGATAAATGAAAATACTTGCCATGCTGCCACATGACAGTATTTAAATGTTTTAAATATCTTTAATCAAAAGCCCTTTTTCTAGAAAGTTTTCTTAAAACTTTTTTTTAATCCAAACTGTCTTCGATGTGTTTTTAGATGCACCCTTTTTAAGTGTGAGTGATGATTTAAATACTTTTCAATGACTAGGAAGTGTCTACTTCATTTTAAAAGACTTATCAGATTTTTCACAACAAATACAGATAAATCACACTGTTTATGTTGCAATGTATAATTTTTAGATTTGACATATAAATTTCAAAGTGAAGGCTGATTGCCATGATCACAAATGAGGAGGGAAAAGTGGCTTTGAAACTTTGAGAGCAATGCATGCAAGAGATAAAAACACTCACGGGCTTCCCAGGACTTGGACTTGACTTTACTTCTGATGATCCTGTATAGACAGACCAAACCTATTTTGGATCAGAGTTCCACATTCTGGAAACAGAATTTTGTCCTACCTGTTGATGGAGCTGATGCTGGGCACACAGTTTTGGTCACATACTTGCTCCAGTACCAGCCTGTTGTGGATCTCCCAGGCAAACATGGAGGGGTTCTTACGTTTCAGCTGCAGGATCCTTTGGACCACTATTGGGGTTGCCACTTTGGGCTTGGAACCCCCCATGAGTCCTGGCTTGAGGCTGCCTGTCCTGTGATACCTGGAAGAACCAAATAATGTCTGTCATGACGGTTAACTTTTTAAGAGAGCTGGTAAACGGCATTAGACATGAGTGCCAAGTTGTTCCACCAAAAGCTTTTCTTAACCCTAGAACAACTTTCACTATAAAAAGTTACACTATCACTTTTGCCAGGTAATTTTTACCCAATAAAACAAAAATAGATCAAAACATGATAAATTAGAGTGGTTTTCTTTTATTTTCAACTGTGGTGTAACAAAATAAAAAAGAAAAACGTAGGAAGTTCCTAAAAACATGCTCAAAATTACGGAAAAAATAGGAATTTCAGAACAAAAATTCCTAAAAAAATAATGAAATGATACTAGAAACTTGGTCTTTGGGCCACCCATTCTTGGGACATTTGAGGATCCTCTGGTGAAGGTGCAGACTCCTTGACACAAGACATTGAAATTTCTGTAAATAGTTTTGCTCGGGTGAAAATCACACCGCAATAGTGCTCTAGGGTTAAACTTCATCTCCACCAAGAAGTATCTCTGCTGCTGCATCAGTGCACTCTCCCCACATGCTAGGCTCTCCAAATGATAATATTTCTGTTTTTAAGTAGCAGAAGAGAAGGATCACAATGAAAGACACTTGGAATTTTGCAGGGGTTCAAGGCAACTTTGGAAGCTAAAGGGTGACATGTGACTAAAAATTAAACCACTACAATACAAATGAACAATAACTGAATGCCCTGCTGACATTAGACTATGGATGTCTGTGTACTTTCTTGGTTTTCATGAAACTAAGACTAAAATAATTGTGTTTTCCCCGGATGGTCCTAAGGATCATGGTCTTGACCTCCTCTCTCTTGCCCCATTTGAGCAGTCAGTAGTCACAAATCTGGAAGTGAGACTTGATGCTGCCCTGAAGCTGGACCTCCAAATAAATACCATAACCAGGTCGTGCTTTTTTCAGCTGCGATATTTGGCTAGGATCAAGTCTTTCCTATCAAAACCAAACTGGGAAATTGTTATGCCTGCTTTTGTTTTGTCCAGGCTCAATTATTTCAGCTCCTTATATGCTGGGTTGCCTAAAGCTTCAGTGGCGAGGCTGCAGCTGGTTCCGAACTGAGCGAACAGATTTCTCTGTGGTGCTAAGATGTTTGAGCATATAATCCTGATCCTGGTCTCATTGAACAGTTGAATATTTGATTTTTATTAGATATTTGATTTATTGAATATTTGCGTTTTATTGAAATTCTTGTTTTTACGTTGAAGTCACTGGCAGGTACAGCTCCGTCTTACCTCTCCAGTTAGCTTTTAAAGTATTCCCCCCTAAAGTCCCTGCATTCTTCGCACCAGTGTGTGCTGCTGGTTCCGAGAACCAAATGCAAGTTCCGGGGGAAACGTGCATTTACTGCATTGGCTCCTAAACTCTGGAACAAATTGCCACCAGCACTCAGAGAGTTTCCCTCTGGACAGTTTTAAAGCTAAACTGTTCCTCCACCACCGTGCCTTAGTTTCTGCTCAGCGGATCTTTAATCATGTTTCTAATCTTTTAACAGTTATCTTTTTATTATCATGCTCTCAATTTTTGTCTTAATGTTGTTATAATTTTAGCATTATATTGCTTAGTGATGTATTATTGTGTGGACGGTGGTGGGAGGTGCTCTATAAATGAATAAATGAATGAAATGAAAATGAAATTGCTCCATCTACTGGTGATGACCTGATGAGTAAATGAACATTTGCTACCATGTGGTCCTTAGACTTATTCTATATTTAGCAACACAAAAAGCAGGATGCAGTTAATGTGGACTTGGATTTTAAAGTTGATTGTAGCAAAATAGTTAATTATTTTTGAGAAAAAGAGGATTTGCAAATCCAACCACAAACTCTCTATTTTAAAATATTTTGGTTCAGTTGATTTGAGCCTGTAAAAGTGTATTTTGATCCTTTGCATTTCTTTAAATAATTTAAAATAGACCTGGTAAATGTTCAATCAATTGAATTTGTTGACTGTTGTGCCCTAAATAGTGAAATCCAGACTCAAATCAACATCCTTGCAGCCTAATAATTCTGTAATAAGCAAACTTATTACAGTAAAAAAAAAACAAAAAACAAAAAAAAAAAAAACAGAAAATACAGTTATTGTTGTGCTCACATAAATAAATGGATAAAAGTCCACTGCAGGGGTCTTTACATCCTGGCTTAAAAAATTGCATCATCTGCTAAAGAGCTCCCACTGGACCAAACAGAGAGCAGTGAGGATCATGTTTTCACTGAATCAGTCAGTATGATCCACTGGAGGAGAGGAAAAGTCGAGATGCTGAGAAAAAAGCAGTGGGATGTAACTGCATGACCAATGATTACCAAACCTAATTCATGTTAATTAAATAAAATCAATTTTGGAATTTTTATCCATCCATTATCTTAACCCGCTATATCCTTTTTTTAGGGTCATGGGTATGCTGGCGCCTGTCCCGGGAAGTTTTGGGTGAGGGCAGGGTACACCCTGGACAGGTCCAATTAACCTATAAAGCATGGTTTTGGACGGTGGGAGAAAGCCGGAGTGCCCAGAGAAAACCCACGCATGCACAGGGAGAACATCCAAACTCCACACAAGAAAGGTCTCAGCCAGCCGAGATTTGAACCAGGGCCTACTCACTGTGAGGCCAGAGCGCTGCATCTTTTAATAATAATTGAATTAATTCATTTGCTAATGAGTGATTTATGAACAGAACTGTGTGAAAAATAATGGCAATACTTTTCATTGTATACATAACTGTATGATGTTTAACAACTTTTGATCGCTAATAGGAGCTTTAATGCATTGCCTAAATTTATAGGGTGACATTTCAATCCAAGACCATTCCACTTCATTGTCCCCCCTCCCCCCTTCTGCTTCACGGATCCCATTGTGTTGGTCAAACTTAGTTGTGTTCTTTTGTCAAGTGCAACTTTATATCATCATAGAGATGTTTAGATGCTCTAGATATTTTTACACTAGAAAACCTGATGTGTGGAACAAAAAAATGCATAAAACGGACTCCTAATCTTTGCTATTGCTGCTCAGTGGTATTATTTTACTGAACCTTCTCACAGGTTTAACAAAAAAAAAAACTAAATTTCAGTATCATTGTGCTCCACTGAGATGCTGATCAAATCTAAACAAGAGGATTGAAATCTTAAGATTTTGTAGTTATTGCTGTCTTTTACCAAAGGGAGTTCCTCTGTCTTTGCTTTATTTAAAGCTATAAACATTTCAAAGTTTCTATAGGAGGTATGAACTTTTCTATTTAAATGTATAATTCTTGTAGGTGTTACAGCAAACAGGAGTGTAGTTTTAAGCCTGTCAGATCAAGCAAAAGCTTTGTGAAAATTAAAAATAAATCAATTTTGTAATGTGCGCATAGTTTAGTAAATGTTGCCAATTTAAAAGGCACAATGCTCAATCTCAATCTTAAACTGAAGCCATCTGCAACTTGTGCTTCTTACATGAAGTATCAGCAGAGAGTATTCTTTTTTTTTTTTTTGTTGGCTGGCATAAAAAGTGATATATGAAACAATTTATAGCCTAGCTGTATGTAAATAATATGTAATATGTATATGTAAAAAAAAAGGAATTTTGTTAAGAATAAAGTTTAAAAACACGTTCTTTAAGTGGATGCACAAACACGTGCTGGGAACTTTGGACGTTTTTGGTGTTTATGGAGATGATGAAATATAAACACGTCAAAATAAAATGAGAACGTCTCTGGGTTCCTTACCTGCTAAGGATTTTGCTGATGCAGCCGTGAGTAACGCGCAGGCGACGGGAGATCTCGCAGGGGCGCACGCCCTGCTGCGCCAGCTCCACGATGCGCTTTCGTACCACCTCTGGAAGCGGTCTCCCGTTGATGAAGACCCCCCCAAGCTGGTTCACCCCACCGTGCCCTGGCAAGAAGCGCGACAGACGCCGTAAGTATCTACGCTCCATGATGCTGTTAAACATTCAGGTACACCACGAAACTGACCATGCGTAAAAATGAAGTTCTGTCCAAAGGATTCCATCCTAGCCTAGAATTTCATGTCGCGCGTAAACTTCAGTGAATAGACTATTTATTAATAGAGAGAGATGTTTAAGTTAAAATCTACAAAAGTCCAATAAACGTATCTTCACTAAGCTGCAGATGCGTTCGGGTTTGCATCAAAGTCTGGTACCTTCAAGTCTGATAAAGCCTGTCCCCCAACAAAGTACATCAAGCCTTATTTTGAAGTTCTGAGCAGCTACACCACAGCAGAAGCAGAGGTGACCGCGTCTCTGCCACTTTCAGCACCTGAATGGTGGACAGCGACCCCCCAGCCCCACCGCGACCAACAAACCAAATTAAACTTGATTTATTTAACACTTTACCCATATTTCAGGAAATTAAGATGAGTCATGACCTAAAATCATTCAAAAAATAAATCTATACATTTTCACACAGAGGGTATTAATATATACAAACAGGCAGACGCATGTTACAGTTAAAATGTATAACAAATCATTGATGGGACATCGGAAAAATATTGACATTTCAATTAAATTGGGTATAATCTTGCCAATTAAAAAAGTTAAAATAAAAATAATAGATGTAATAAGCATGTTTCAATAAATAAATAAATAAATAAATAAATAAATAAATAAATAAATAAATAAATAAATAAATGCCTACATTTTAACCTTTTCGCTTTAAACAAAGACATGGAAAGTCTTTAAATAAAGTTTGTCAAATTTACATATAGGCCCTTAAAAAAATCTAATTTCTTCTCATGTTATAAACAGTTGTAGATGCATAAAACTTTGAGTAAATCACACTAAAATGCCAAATGAAAAAATTTGTAGACGAAGACATTTTTTTTCAGGAGTTGACAGAAAAGTCGAACCCAGCAAAGAAATGAGAAATGTAATGTAAATGGTCTTTCAGTGAAGGTAGGATTATAAAAAGACACATATCTTAACTTTAGCAGTGTTACATAAAGGTCTTAAAATAACAGTGTGTATGGTATGTGATTATTTTATCCAACATTCAGGTCATTTCTGTGCGTAAAGGGGCGGTTGTTGAACGCAGGGGTTCATTTTTGGTTGACCAACATTTTTTAAAGCCGAATAAAAAGTACAAACCAGCGTGGAGGAAGTAACTGTGTCGCTGGAAGAAAGTATTCACATGAACGATACCATAAAGGCTCAGTAAATAATTAGTAAGGGACTAAAATGTTTTATTTTATTTGTACCTATACGTTAGCTTAGCAAATCTTCTTGTAGCGCTAGCTGCCGGGTAAGCGTGGTTCATATTATTTCACGTCGTTATCCACAAGTTTTTTTGTATATTTGATTACATGCTATTGTTTTGTGTTGTCAGGACAAATGGAGCATTACTGATCAGCTGATGATTTTTATATGTGGGCTGTACCCATCGGTATCCAGACTTTTTTTGACATGTCGCGTTAGCCACCGATGCCTGACAGCAGTGCACAAACCTGCCGCTGGATGTCGCCATTTAGTTACGGATGATACGGAGAATGGAGGCCAAACACGACGTTTTCTTCATTGAAAGTTATAGTAGCTCAGAGGTTGAGGAAGAACCGGACTTCAGTTATTCAAACAAACTCTTTGCAAAGCTCAGCAAGGACAGCTCTGCGCTGCCTCTGCTGGCCTTCTCCATCACCTCTGGAAAGGCTCCCTGTGACACAGAGCAGGCCCCCATAGCTGACCTGGAGGAACGAGAGGAGGACAGTGATTTTTCTGTTGAGGAGTGGATGATCTTGGGGGGAGAAGATGAGGCGGAGGACTCAAACATCCAACTCAACCTGAATTACTGTGCAGAGGAGGGCTGCAGAGGTCAGAAAAGTCTATTTTCTCTGTCTACCTTTTTGCTTTTAGGGGAAAAGTTACACACATCAATGATGACATGAATGAATGAAATGAGTGTAACAATGTGCTTTACAAAAAGCAAAAGATAATTATAATGGACCCAGGCATAAGAAAAACACAACTTAAAGTCCCACTCTGATCCTCTTGATCTATTGTAAAAGGATTTCAAGTGGTCTTTAAATTATGGTTATGTCATTTTCTACGACATAGTTTCTGCAGAGCAGCAGGAGTTCATTTGAAATTCCCCTCTGAGTTGTGGGTAGGAGTGTTGTTGTCTGTTTACACTCTCTCCCGCTAGCTCACAGACTCTCCAAACCTAACATTAGTGGTGTAACAAAAATGGTGAGCAATATTGGATCTATGCAGCTGTACAGTTTTGATCCAGAGACCAGCTCAGACGAGGAAAACAAAGACGTACATGGATCTATTTGTCTGCAAGTGGATGCATCAGAATGGAACGGAGCAGGGAGCTTGTAGCCCACTGATTGTAGTTTCAATGTCACAGATACAAGCTTTTTCAAACTGCCTTTTTTTATATCTGCTCCTGATTCACAACAATTTGAATAAAAAAAATACTCAGAAATGCAACTTTAACCTTAAGTTTCTTTAATGTCCTCCATCGTGAGAGAAGAACATGTTACAAACACCAAAAACACCATTTTCATTGAAGTGAGTCTTAAAAATTTGTAATAATGTATTTTTTTATCCACTGTGCAAAGCAACAAAGCCCTAAGTCTGTCAAAAACTACCTATACAGATTTAATAACTGCTACGATTTTATATAAACCCAAGCCGTCAATCTAAATGCTAACCATATTATCACCTCTGAGGTAAATACAGTCTCATTTTATAAAAAAAATAAGGTTATGCTAAGGGAAAAGCTTTTAAATGTTCTTTGCTTTTAAAAAATATATATAAAAAAAAACCACAGGCTGTTTTGCAATCTGTTGACTTCAGTGGCTCAGTTGTGTGAAGCTTGAATATGGGCTTTATTTGAATTTGCTTAGATAATTAAATTTGCTTGATGACCTATGTTTGGACTTACAGGCTTCCTATCCTGGAAGTCAAATCCCTCATTTGAATGAGGGATTTGTGATCTTTGCAGTACTAGCCTTTACGCTGTTACACTCCAAAGACACACAGAAAAAAAAAAAATCAGTGAACCTTTTGCCCAAAAAACAGAATTTTTTGAATGCAATTGATGAAAATAAAAATCCTTTTTCCCTTTGTTCAAATGTCTTTTATTTTGGTAAATAATTGTATCTAAGCAACACAGTCTTTTACTGACATTCTCTCAATCACAGATGTGACAGATGAGAGTGTTACATCACAAAGTCACACCTGGCTTGTATCAGACAAAGACAAGGTAACTTTTGTCCTCCTCTTAATATGGATTAGCATTAAAAAAAAATCTGATGTTCTGTTTTCTTTTTTTTTTTTTTTTTTTTTACTAGTACAACTATGATCAGTCTTTGTTCAGCCGATATTTCTTCCCTGGGCGCTCCTCCTTTTGCTACCGGTGCTTCAAGTCAGGACATCTGGCCAAAAGTTGCTCTTTTGACAAGGTAACAAAAAAACTTTTGAAAAGTTTAATTGAAAAAAAATTTTAAAAAAGTAATGCTAAAATATTTTCCTTCTCTGATCGTGCAGAAAAGTTCTATTTGTGTCCTTTGTGGGACTCAAGGCCACATCCAGAAAAATTGCCCGGGTCGCCCCTGTCCGGACTGCGGCCTGCCTGCTCATGGGCTCCATCCCTGCAGAATACCACCGGTGTGGAACCAACACTGCAGACGCTGTGGGATGATAGGCCACCTTTCCTTTGTGAGTTTGCACATCAATTCTCAATTCTGTAGGAGAAAAAGGTTTCCCTCCTCATGTTTATCATATATATATATATATATATTTTTTGTCTTTGTTGCTGTGGATTTCTGCAGACCTGTCCTGATACATGGCGCCAGTACCACCGGACAGTAAGACGACATTCTGCTGGGCTGCATTTTGTTCTGTGCAACTTTTCAAAAACTTTTCGTTCTGAGCATGAACAATTCAGGAACTAAAAATAAAATATAGAATCTCAACTGAAATAGATATTCAGGTTTTTTTTAAATACAAAATGTGACTAAAAGTGTAAATAAATTGGTCGTATTTATTAGCCTTCATCCTCGTTTTTTATTTTTTTTTTTTTAACAATGCTTGACAATTGATTATTTCAACCTTCTGTTAAATAAGACTTCATGTTAGGGCTGGTGTTGCTTGATTAAGAGAGTTTACACTTAAATTACACACTTAGAAGGGGTGTTCCAAAAGAGTAAATGGAGGTCAGTTTAAATACTATTAGGTACACAGATGGCTGGTAATTCCTAAAGATATCTTTGGAATCTGAATAATTCTTTAAATAAATGAATACATTCAAAATCTGATTGTCTTTAAAATGAAACATTAAGGGGCTTTTTAATATTTTTCTGACAAAGGAGACAAATTATTGTAAAATTAACTAAATCTTTCTGGCAAATGCAAACAACTTTTGCGCTTTTAAACAAATAGTTAATTTTTGTTTTGTTTTTATTCCTCCACAGGTCAGGTCAGGTGTTCCTCTCAGATCGAGGCCTGTCGCTTGTCTTAGCCAGAAAAGTCGCGCACATTGCTACAACTGCTCTAAACGTGGACACTACGGCTATGTAAGGGAGAATTTGATTCATGTTTTCTTAGTTTAAAGGTTTCTCTTGAGCCTTTTGTGACTCATCTGTGTTGTGTGGCGTCAGGAGTGTGCAAGGATAAGGATGGTCAGGGGGACCTTTCCGACGCTGCCTTATGTTTGCCATTACGATTCATTTGAGGATGTTCTTCAGCGGCAGACCAGGATGCAGACAGGGGCTAAGGGTGACAACATTTTTAACTGAGAGTGAGAATGTGGGACGTCTTTACATCAACATCTGCTTTGCCCTCTTTCAGGCCAAATACCAGATGAGAAGAATGAGAAGGAGTCTTTGCTCCAGGGAAGATGTAAGACCAAGCAAGGGGCAAGTGGCCGAGCTGGAAGGAGGAAGACGTGGCCGGAGAGGCGCAGAGAGAGGCGCCAAATAAAGCAACTTAGGAGGAAGACCCAAGCGATCAGGGAAGACAGGCTCCTGGGGAGGTCTCGCTATGACTCTGAGGACAGAGGAGGGTCAGCTTACCTCTCAAAAAAAGCCCCCCCGAATACCAGTCAGTCTGTGCACCCTTCTGAGAAAAAAAACAATCAGGAGCTAGTTGGTAGAAAAAAATGGCAACGCAAACTCAAAGATTTACAAAGAAAGAAGAAAAATAAGAGAAAGGACTTGCACCCGTTTGGAGATGAGAACTTTGGAGGTGAAACAGTTTTCTCTCCAACTCAGAGAGTCCCTCACAGACGGTGATAAATAGTTCAAATGTATTTTTATCTGTTAAAGAATTTGACCTCTTCGTATTCACTATAAATAAGATAAACTTGTGTGTCTTTTGTTGTTTGTATTATTCTTTTTTTTATTATTTCCAATAAGATATGTAGGATAGATTGTACATCTACACTAGATATAACATATTTTTAATAGATAATTTTGTACATACATGCACAATATTGCATTTTTTCATGTTCCTATAAATTCCTGCTTTTTATCTGAATTGCATCTTCCCTATAGGTTCCCATTTTACAATGACATCATCTATTAAAAACAAAAGATTGGATGTTTGTATTGGTCTTCGGGTTTTAGGATAAGAGGTGTTTGTTTAGATTGGTGCGTGTAGTCCGCGTTTTTTTTGCTAGTTCCCTCTTCGAAGCCTTGTTTAATAGTAGCTGTGCTGTGAAACTGCTGAATTATTAATGGGCGCAGGCGCTGCCTGAGGTCTGCCAGGCAAAAGTAATCAATTCCAGAAAGATACAAAATTTCTAATCGATTTTATTTAGCTTTTACGTTAAAAAAATATATCATTGCATGGAGGAGAGTACAATTGCATGAATATTAGTATTAAAATTTAAGTATTTTGGATTAAAATACGCGAGTTACAGCCTGACTGGTTATCTGTTATCGATTGGGTAAGACTCGGCAGAGATGCGAGACTCCCATTGATTGATCTCCGCTCCCTGCTGACCAGAGAAAACACCCGATAGCGAATGCGAAGAGGGATTTAAATGAGAAACATCGTTGGCTTTACTTGGCGGACGTGGTATCAAGCCTTCGCCTTGTGTTGGTCGGCGTTGCCCGCTTGCTGTCCTCTCAGAGTGCTAGATAAGCATCGGTACGTAGCGTGGTTGTAACTATGGCACAGTTGCTCTTGTTTTCCCTTGTAGATCTCCTTCCTGTTAGCCCTGGGCTAGCTTGGAAAGCGTAGTTTTGCCAATAAACCAGCGGGTGTAGTTAGTCAACGCAAAGGGGTGTAACTTTGGTGGCGAGTCGTTGCAGTTAAGTTGGAACTTCCTCTCAAAAGCAGCTTGTAATCGTTACGTTGTTTTCATTATTACTATTGTGCCAGCTGGCTTCATTTAGTTTGCTAACGCTCGACTGAGTTAGCCATCTTTGCTCATGTTGACGGATTTGCCTGTTTAACGGTTGGCTTTTTTATCTTCTCCTCCTTCGTTTGATTAAAAACACGCTAAAAGTAATGGGTTGCTAATTCAAAACACAGGTGCTGAACGGTAAATGGACCTTGAATATTTGCAACCAAAGGGCGGAAAAATTACTGAATGTTTTGGGATTCAACGAAGGGGAAAAAATAACAAAAGGGAAGAAAAGACTCGGAACGACGAGGGCGCTAGCTTAACAGGACCAAGGAAATATCTGGTTTGTTTTACTAACTGGTCGTTTAGCTCTGATTTTTTTTGTTTGATTGTATTACCTCAAATAATTTAAAGGCGCTATTTTATTAAACCGTAATGCAATAAATGTGATAGTGTTTCGGGTAGCTGTAGGAAGACTGTCTTCTTATCAGCTGCTTCTATGTCTAGTCTCATAGATGAAAACATCCTTTAAATGCCACAGACACACCTCAGTGTAAACTCCCACTTTAAGAGGCAAGACGCGGGCTTAGGAGGAGAGGAGGCTGCAGAGCGACTAGTTTCTCCTCGTCCTACCTCCTGATCTCATATCCCATCCGCCACCGCCCTCTTTCCCCTCCAACCATGGACCCCCCGAGAAATCGGTCTCGATCTCGGTCTGGCTTCTATCATTTTGCCATTAACGGGAGTGTTGGGAGCAACGGGAACGCGGTCGCTAACGGCAATGTGATGAGCGGCGGAGGTGGAGGAGGAGGAGGAGGGAGCTACCCGCCGCAGAGCAGCCCGAGCTGGGCGCTGCACCACGGAGGTCGGAGCTTCCCGGAGAACCAGCAGCAGCAGCAGCAGCAACAGCAGCAGCAGCAGCAGCACTCCCAGAGGAGCTACCTGTCCCCTGGGGTGCCGCGCCACTCCGCGCACGGAGCCCACCGGAACCCCGGGGCCGGTAAGCCATCTCAGTAAACGGGGCCTAAACAAGCAAAACGCATCACACCCACGCGGGATACACCCCCTGATGAGATGCAACCCCCTCCAGCCCCTCCATATAACCCTGATTTGAATGCCTGAAGTGTCAAAGCCAGGCGTTAATACTGCAAAGAAGACATGTAACTATAGAAACAAAACATGGCTAATTATATTCTTAAAAAGAAATCTGACCAAAGGAAAAAAAAAAACACTGTCTTGTAGGATTTATTTATTTAAAATATAGAAACCATCTTGGTCACCTGTCCCACATCACCATTTTGCTTTTAGAAGATAGATTTAAGAGTAAAAAAAAAACGTGGTAGTTAGAGATAAAAACCAAAGCCCTATTATTCTTTCTATGACAAATTACACATTGGTTTGAATTTGATATTATTAACTGAGGATGTTTTATGTTTTATTTACATATGTAACGGAATGAAAATGGATTGTTTCTCTATCTATCTATCTATCTATCTATCTATCTATCTATCTATCTATCTATCTATCTATCTATCTATCTATCTATCTATCTATCTATCTATCTATCTATCTATCTATCATATATATATTATATATATATTTTTTTTTCTACCAAACTACCTTTTTTTCTCTCCAGATTAAATAGATTACTTGTTTCAAGGACATATGTAAAGGCATTTAAGCTCAAAGTTACATTTTTGAGTATTTATTCATTCAAATTATTGGGAATCAGGAGCTGAAAAATGCAGATTGTATTTATTACGTAGAAAATGCGTTGGGCGGGCCACAAGCTCCCTGCACCGCTCCATTCGGATGCGTCCATTTGTAGATGACTAGATCCATCTACATCTTAGTTTTCCTCGTCTGAGATGGCATCAGGGCTCAAACTGTACGGCTGGACAGCTCTAATAGTGCTTGACGTTTTTGTTGCACCGCTAATGTTAGCTTGGGGGTATGAGGGGCTGTAAGCTAGCGGGAGAGAACTCAGTTATGGGCGATTGGAAGTGGGGGCGGGGTTGTTCTGTGCCAACAGTCCCGCCCATAACTCCAAGGTGAATTTCTAAAGAATTCCTGCCACTCTGTTGAAACTTTGTTCTAGAAGATGACATATTTTTTTAATTTAAGTTAAAAAGAGTATAATCATAATGAAAAGGCCACTGGAAACACTTTTAGAATAGATAAAAAGATGATTGGAGTGGGACTTTAAGATGATACATATGAGGAAAAAATTCTCAGCTTTTATTGACTTGAATTAAAAATGTTCAACAATATACCTGGGGTACGAAAAATGAGTAGCTTACGGTACTTTATATCAAAATGTGGATCTTAACTGATAATTAACTAGACTAGTAGTGATTGAGTCCACAGTTTCCACTCACTATTGATAATTATTGAGTTTCCCTTCGGTTGTGGGGACTTCATTCCATTTAAAAATACACATTTTATGCGTATTCATACCACCTTAAAAAAATATGTAAAAAATTGTACAGTAAACATCTTTCAATGTTTGACATTTTTTCACCAGGATTTTTTATGGACTTTATCTAAAATTCAGCATAAATGACTTTTTAAAGAAATCATGGTGATAAACTTATTGCACTCTCTGACACCTTCACCTTAAAAAAAAGCTTAAACGTTTGATAATCATTACTCATTGTAATAATTTATAGACGACAAGTCTCCACCATCTAAAACATTGAGCTAATTTTTTTAGTTAACTGTCACTTTCTTTGGTTGGTTAATTGCTTTATCATTTAATTTCTGTTGAGTTCAATCAACTAAAACATATCATGTTTAGAGTGAAGTTAAATCAATAAAATAAAAACAAAGTAATGGGGAAAAAAAATCCAAAATTCTATTTTAAGACCAACTTTTTTAATGTTGTCAAATGTTTTCTGACCAGTATTGTGTTTTACATAGTACTAGTTACAGTAAAACACATGAAAACCAAAATGATGTTTTAATTTGAGCATATTGGGGTTTATTTCTTTGGCTGGCGTGAGTGAGGAGGATCCAGAGGATGAGGTTTGATGGAGGCTGTGGGGGCCGCTAAAGCGAGCAGCTCAGAATCAAAGAAGAGGAGGATTATTGTGGTTGCTTTGCAATACAAATGAAATGAGATGAATTGCATCCATCTAGTGCAATACTGTTAGCATTTTGTCCATGCAGATGTTTGTGTTGCAGTTGATGTTTCTCACACTTCTGTTCTTTCTGTCATTTCCAGGTGGAGTGCTGCATTTTCATCCAGACAGTGTTTGCGTTGAGGATCGGGACAAGGTGAGTATGAGATCCAACCACACTGTGTTCCTTTCCGCTGTGCTCCTGATTTGAATAGCATTTGCTTTCCCATCATTCCCCCCTCTCCAACTCATTCTCCTCCATTTGTTTGTTCTACCTGTTCCTTCCCTTTTCTTTCCCCTCATGGACAGATGGAGGACAGTCCCACCCCAAAAAGACAACGTCTTTCACAGCAGTCTATGATAGATCTGGGCTCCGCCCCTCCCTCCACTCCATCTTCTCCTATTCGTCCATGGGAGTTGCCTCCAAGTCGAAGACCGCACCCTCATTTCATACCAGAGAGATGCCATACGCCTGTTAGGAACCGCCGCAGGTATGTTTGGGACACAAACACAACCGACAAATTGCCAAACATATCTTTATGACACAAAATATTTACAAAATGCCGACCTTGTGACATTCTAATTTGAAACAACCTACTTGGTTTGCTTGGCAGGTTTCATTTATGTTGACCACATAGATATTAATCACAAAAATCATTAATAAAAAAAATGTGAGACATTTGGAAACTTTCCTGTCTGTATAATAAGTGTTTGATAGTCCAAATTATCTACATCTTATTTGGTAGTTGGTAACGTAGCTCTTATAATTGTTAATAACTGATTTAAACACTCATTTTATAAGTTAATGTAGTCATTTATTAAAAAACACATTGCTTGATATGGTTTTATTTATTTAAACCTAATGCTAATGTTAAACACTTTTTTTTAATCATTTGTAAAATTTAATCTTTGTTTTACCCAAGCCCCCCAATGAGACGCCAGCGTGGCCGTCGAGACCGACTGACTCGTCACCACCATCACCATGGCCACAACAACGGCAACAACCACCATTACAACAGCAACAACAATCATCACAACCACCACCACCCCAACGCTCACCACCACCACCACCACCACTCCCATCATGGCCCTTCACTGGGGCATCAAGATGAGAACTACAGACACCTAGTTCCACCTCAGGGTTACCCACCGTACAGCCAGCAACCCCCCAGAGGGCCAGGGCTGGATGAACGTCCAGGCTACCATCCCCCAAATCCCTCTCCGAGGCCTCTCCACCAGTCACCGAACCTGTCTCCCAGGCTCCTGCACCCTGGGGCTCATCCACAGCACCCTCACCCGCCTCAGCAGCAGAGCAGTGTAGTGCTTGACCTCCACGAGCAGGTTGGTCCTGTTTGAACTCGGGTTACATCCAAACACTGCAGTAACGGCCTTGAAGTTAGACCAGCTGATTTGTCATATTTGATAGGTTTTTTTTTTTTTAAACATTTTTAGAGATTCTGTTATTTTTGGTAGCTCTTTTTAACAATAATTAGTAAAATTTGGAGACATTTCAGCTTATTTTTTTATTTCTGTCAAATCAGAAACCTAATGAAACTAATGTCTGCCTTAAAATGAACAGATTTGCCTCTTGCAGGATGGCTTAAATTTGAGCATCCTGAAGCTGCGGGACGCTTTCCCCCCCAGAGATTGTGGGGAAAAAAATACAAGACCATAATAACATGAAATGGCACCGATAAGAGCACTTTAAAGCTCTCATATTGGCACCATTAACAGCACTTGAAAGCTGTTAAGCTAATCTCTTTACTTTTCATTAAACCATATCCAGTCTAATTTGTTTTTACATTGGCTTGGCACAAATTGAAAGGAAAACATTTTTTCGGTTTTTACACAGAACAGAAATCCTGAGTCTAACCAAGGCTAAGACCTGTATGTGTTGGAAAATTAGTCAAAATAACAGCATTATCTGTTGCCAGCAAAGTTGTGGCAGTAAGTTTCTGCTAATACTGTCAATTCCTGCCAATCAGCTTTCAATTCTTTTTTTTTTTTTTTTTGCTTTGAATTTAAACACCGCCTTTTCTGGTGTCCGTATTCAGAGTTCAGTTCCAGCATCCTTTCCTGTGTCTCCTCCTGGAGCGCCCCCTGGCCTGCAGGCTCGCTCCGGCCCACAGCAGATCCCAGCATGCTCGGTCGTCTTCAGTGGGCAACACTATCCCGTTTGCAGCGTCCCTCCTCCCGTGAGTATATTCCTAAATGGAAAAAAAGGTTTTCATAGTAATTTGCAATTTCAGAACTTATTTTTCTTTTTAGATTTAGTAAACAAAGTGGTAAAGCTGGTTTTACATTGAGCACAAGGATGACCTCTAAACCAGCAGATTGTCTGTCTGATCTCATTTTTTACCAGATAGTTGAAGGACCTCACATTTTTAAATAATCCCATTCTTATATTAGTACTGGTATGTCATTTTTTGTTTCCGATTCATAGGCTTACTATTGGCTTTAACCAGTAATCAATTCATGTTGTGTTAGCCTATATTAGGCTTTTTATAGGAAAACGTCCACATCTTTTTAAATTTGACATTTGTTTTTTTATGCCATTCTTGTAAATATCCTTCTGCATATTTCTCTATATGAATTAATTTTAAGGTTTTCTGTTTTTTTTCTCATCAAAATGTCTTGGCTACCGTTTGCTCCACTAATGCCCCCACCCTTTTTTTTTTTCTGTATTAGGTACTTCAGACCTGTTCTGTTCAGCACTTACCCATGCCATACCCATTCCCATCCTTACTATCAAGTGACCCAGCCTTCTTGATTCCTCCTCCTCACCTCAGTCATCCCCCCGCTCACCTTTCCCATCATCCACCTCACTTGCCACAGCCTGGACAGTTTGGACCTTACCCTGCCCAGCAAGCCCGTTCAGTGAGTAAAATCCACCTGCTGCTCAGGCTTCAGATTTTCTTGTTCTGGAGTGTAATGGTCGTCTTTTATGTATGAAGTTTTTCTTGGTCTAATTTAACCTTCCGGCACATATTTGGGAAAGTAACACATGAAAACATTTAAATTAGATCAAGTTTTTCCAGAAATTCAAAAAGAAGTTGGAATTTTTCTCCTTCTTCCCACTAATGTTATTGTTATAATATAAAGGCTGTTACTGGAGTATGAAAGCCTCGAGAAATGGATTGTCAGTACACAAAAGTTGCTTTTATTTGTTTAAATTAATTTCTATTAAATTAGCATTAGAAGAGGCTGTCTGTGAAGTGAAGGAAATGGTGATGTAGTTACAGAAATAACTTCTGATTGTGGAGCATTGGCAAAACACATGGCTTCAATGCTGCTAATGAACTCTTTATTTGCATTATTCAAATGAATTAGCTGCAAAGCTTCAGTCACAGATCGGGGTAAACAATGTTCCAAGTCTTTTCTATTATCTATTTATTTTTCTTGCGACTTTGTTAAAATTGACCTCTAGCAGGACTTGATTGGACTGTTTTTTACATTTTTGCTGCTTTTGCAACAAGCAACCTGTAGACCTTCTTTACCTCACTTTTCCTTTGTTTTTGTTTTTTTTAAACAAACCACCCAGAGGAGCGCTGCCCAACCCTGGTGCTTGAGGTCTACCACCCTTGGTACTGATTAACAGGCTCAGGTGTTTCCACATTCTGAATGACTGAACACACCTGATCCAGGTAATCAGCAGTGCAGGAACATCTGGGAAACAGGCATGGCTGTAAATTGAGTTATGTATGTAACTGCGGTTCTGTGAATCCCGGATGTCCGCCACAGTTCCTGGTCCCTCTGGGTTCCTTGCATTCTCGCGAGAAGGGTTTGGGGCCGTGCTCCCAGATGTCACGTGACTTTATAGCCTCGCGTGGGTCACTGGGAGGTCAGTAAATTCTCCCGAGTACGCATGCACAAGAAGGATCATCCAGTGCTTAAGGCACCGCCTCTGGCTTTCAGGAGGGATGAAATAGAACTAGAGAACCTGGGTTGGGCAGCCCTGTTCAGCTATAGTAGTTCTTTACGTATAAAAGAGTCACTTTCAGTGGCGCTTTGTTTCACTTTAATCACTATATGACAGGTAGACTTCAAATTGCATTAAACTGAAATAGTTTAAAACAGAGCATTATATAAGAGCTTTGGGACTTCATTATTCCTTGTTTGCTTCTGTTTTGGTTTGAATATTTTTTCTTTTGGAACTTGAGCTAAACGTCTATGCACGTGCGCTGACATTCCCGCTCTGCCCTTCTTAGCCGTTACAGAGGATAGAGAATGATGTGGAGCTGCTTGGAGAGCATCTGTCTTTGGGGGCGGGGCTCCATTATCCCCCCGCCACCCACCCTGCTCTGACCCCACACTCCACACAACTCCCCTTCCTCTCCCATGATCCTCTGTCACAGGAGTTCTTTGGCATGGTGAGCATTGGGGTTTAAGGTATTGGGTTATCTATATGTTGCTTTTCCTCTCATGAGAACTGTCTCTGCAGTCCTATCCTAACTTCATTCCTCGGCGTCTGCCTGGGCGGCGGTACCGCTCACAACAGCTTCCACTTTCGCCTTACCACCCGAGCCTGTTGCGTTACTTCCTGTAAGTAAAAATTCATTTTTACTTGATCTCAGGGAAATTGTTTCAGTTGATGTTCAATTGGGAAACAACAGACCAGAGGGAATCATCCAAGTTTGGGAGGCAGTGTTGGAGTCTCATTGGCTGGAAAAAGGGAAAAAAAATGTCAAAAACTACAACAAAAAAAGTAAATGTTTGATAGAATAAGTTGAGTTTCATTGTTGTGTCTGCTTCGCATCAGAAATACCTGATGGACTCAAAGGTGTGAATCCTTTTTACTATCTCTTTAGGTCAATGCTGCCTGTTCAGCCCACAGGTCCTGCAATCAGCCTAGAGCTGGATGTAGATGATGGAGAAGTAGAGAACTATGAGGTTTAGCTTCCTTAAATTTTAATCTTTATATTTTTGTTTGCAGCAGATTGTTATTCTCTGTGGCGCTGATGGTATTTTATCCCAAAGGCCCTCCTGAACCTTGCCGAGCAACTGGGAGAGGCTAAGCTGAGAGGACTGACCAAGGGGGACATCGAACAGCTTCCTTCTTATCGATTCAATCCAAATAACCACCAGTCGGAACAAACACTGTGAGTTCCGAGCGTTCAGAGCCTTCTACGTTCCGAGTAGGGACGAGAAGGGGGAATTTCATTTATGGTCCCCTTTATAGAGTCAGAATCCAAGTTCAAGTTAACTATTCCTTCTGAACATGTTTGATTCAGTTATCCTATTCTCTTACCTACAGGTGGCACAAAAAAGGTTGTATAAATAGTTTTATACATTTATCAGTAAGTTTTTGTTATGAATGCTGTTCTAACTGTTGCGGTGTTTACATAGAATGTCCAATAAATAACAATGTACTCCTTTACAGGCCATGGGATTTTTCATGTGTGAACAGACTTTGCTGGAGTCTCATTTGTGTTTTGTTGCAGGTGCGTAGTGTGTATGAGTGACTTTGAGTCGCGCCAACTGCTGCGAGTCCTGCCCTGCAGCCATGAGTTTCATGGGAAGTGTGTTGACAAGTGGCTAAGGGTTAGTAAATGCGACATTTGTCTGATAATGTTCCAACGAAAACTTGAAACTTTTGTGTTCTGCGTTTTTCTAGGAGCACTATTTCTATGGCTTTTGTTTGTATGGGGAATTGTATTATTATTATTTTTCCCCAAAGTGATCAGGGGTCATCATCATCAGCATCATCATCTTTGTGTATAAAGCGCCTTTAACACAATAAAAAATTGAACGAAGTACTGCTAAAAACAAGCTTAAAAACCTGTACATATCCTCTTTTGTGCTGCTTTGAATTAGTCACCATGATAACATCACAACAGCCTCCAAGCTAAACGTTCTTTCTTCCGTTTTTCCTCAGGCCAACAGAACTTGTCCCATTTGTCGTGCAGACGCCTCGGAGGTCCAGAGAGACTCAGAGTGACCACAGGAGGGAGCCAGAGACTTTGTTTTAATAAACACATCCAGCACTGCCTGCTCCTTCTTACTCAAAGCACATGTCTGTACTAGCACACAAACAAACACACACACACAACGGCTTAACATATTTACAAGATATACCCTCCTCTTTAGTTGATTCCCTCCTTTATAGATTTTCAGGTGGTTTACATCAAGATGACTTCCTCCTTCCTTCCTTTTTTTTTTGCTGTACGTGCACATAGGTCCTCACGTTTTCAGTGAATGACCCAACTTCCTGCAGGTTTTGTGTGTCTGTGTGTGTGTGTGGGGGCATGTGCATGCACCTCACGTGTGCAAGCATATCTGGGGTCTGCCCAGTAATGCAGGGCTGAGGTACACAACTGTGCTTCTGGTTTCTGCGTATGCAAGTATGAGAGAAATGTTTTCTGACGTTCTGGAGCATGCCTGAGTTTCTCCTGTGTACCAGACAAGTGTTTTTGCTCCAAAGAGTGACTTTACTTTGTATGTTTATGCACTGTCTTATGCATATTGTGTGTGCGTGCGTGTGTGTGTGTGTTATAGACTTAATCCTTCTCTCTAGTTTGACACTAAGCGTCCGTGCTGCCACTGTAGTCTTGGGTTGCCTGTTTGATTTTCATCTGGTAGATTTTATTATAATTATAAGAATATTTTTTTGTCTTTAAGCATATTCTGCAAGTAAAGCTAATAATTACTGTATGACAGTCATCTGATCAGTCCGGTCACTCATTAGATGTGCTACATGGCACTGATTTCAAATGAAGCACTTTTTTTTTTCCTGTTTAAACTCATTGTTTTTCCTCTTTTTTTTTTAACAGTGGCACATGTTATACATGTATATATGTGTATATAGATATATACACACACTGTGTAAATCAGTTAATATGTATACCAAATAAAAAACTTATGAACTTTTATACTTCAACTATTTTATCCTAATGAAATGCATACTTCTTTAGCAGTATGAATTTCTCTTTTGAAATTTTCTAATCACCTTTTAGTGTAGACATTAGAGAAAAGCTAGTATATGTTTGGAAACAAATGTATATAGTTGCTGTTATTGGTTCAGGATGACTGCAATATGTGTTTTCAGTCTTGTTTTGGTAAAAAAAAATTGCAATAGCATCAAATAGCCACTAGATGATGGCAGAACTCTTTGGTTAAATCTGTAAATCTGTTTTTTTTTTGTTAAATAATACCCTTATGTATTCATTCTGGAAGTGGACGGCTGGGCTTTAGCAAACAAAGATGAATTTTAGACCTTCATATTTGTGACTAGTAAATGTGATGGTTTAGGTTTTTTTCTGGATTTCTAATTTTAGGTTGATTGAAAAAAAAAAAGGTTTCTCTTTTAACCAGTCACTATAAACATAAATCTCACTTTATGTGGACATTTAAGCATTGTGGATTATTTGCAAACTGCTATAAAAAAGCAACCTAGTAGAGATGTTTCAATAGAACCCCAGTTGATAATCAGAAAGTCCCACTAAAATCTGAACAAAAATAAAACCATCAAATACAAGATTTTTGTCAAATACATGTCGCATGTGTTCTTGTAGCAGCCATCTTGTTATCTCGTGTCATCCGTTACTTCACAGGAACTGCTCCTGTACTTGCTCACATAAAATCAGTTGACTTTCAAAAGGCCAGGTGTCTCCTCCAGGCTTTGTACACAAATGGCCCAGATCTAGCCGGCACTCGCACAAAGTTGCTTGCGGCACACAGAACACAAATGTCATTGTTTTTCAATGTCCACAGTTTACAGAACTCATTAAAAAACACTTACAGGCAGCATTCATCCTCTCTTTGTACCACTTTAACCTCACATTTACTTGACTTAAACAAAAAAGGTTCATTATAGGCCGACTGTCAGATTGTGTTCTGTAAAAAAGTCCCAGTTAATATGTTATCGTTTGGACTGTCGTTTATCATTGGTCGCATCCCGGGAACCATCATTCTGTCAAATACCGGTATTTAGATATTCCTCATTGCTGTTTGGATCGAGTCCTTTTAAAAAATGATACTGTACCTTTAACCTGAAATACACCAAGATCAAGAACAAAAAAGGTTGAAATCTGTAAAAATATGATGTACTTGGAGTGCTAGTACTTCTTCACTGGAAAAAATAATCTTTTCAAAACAAATGTAAAGATATAGACAAGATGTTTGTGACAAAGTAGTTTATCTACTTGTCACCGGTCTGTCATAGCTCATAACTTTTAGACACATTATGCATAATCCCCAAATGTTTAAGACTGGTTTGATTTTTGTAAAGTTTCTCACCTTCTCTTCCTGATGCCCAAGGAACAAAATGGTGGCAAAGGCCTTTACTTCCTGTTTAATAGTTGGGCACAGGAAGTGGAAAGAATTTGGATTTCTTTTTATATACCTTTTGTTGTAATTATTTGAGTTGTTTGCTTATTTATGTATGTCTTTATTTGCAGGACTTTAACTGTATGATTTATAAGACATTTCTATCTTTGGTTGTAATTATTTGAAATGTTTGTTTAAATGTGGCTTCCTTCCTGGGCGTGGCCAGCCAATTAACTGGAGCCCATAAAAGTGAAGGAGCTCAGTGTGAAGGGGGGGGAGGGCATGTGTGAGCTGTGCATCCAAGGTGTGAGACCAGCAAATAAAACGCTGGACCTGAACTTAAGAGTCATCTGCCTCCTATGTAAACCAGGCCACTCTTGTCACATCACATGGTGACAATGTTTTTCTCTTGTCATAAGTAAAAAAAAAAAAAAATCAGCAAATAGAATTATGAGACAAAAAACTAGTTTCATTTGAGATATTACTTAAAAGAAAACGTTTTCAGGATATTCAAGATTTAATGTCCTAAAACAAGTTAACATCTCACTGAAAAGTTGCAGCTAAGTTAGTTTCTATTATATTAGTATGTTTAAACTGGAAACTTGACAAAAATACTTTCTGGTGGGTTTAGTGAGGGTTTTTGCAGTGTTTTTATTAATTAAATGAAAAAAAGAAACTTCAATGGTTTGAAGAGTCATCCCCTCTGCTTTTCTCTTCATCCCGTCCATCAGGTGCCGTCTATTTTCTGCTACTACTTCCAGTAACTGTTTTCTCCCAGGATTGTTCCCCCTTCCTCCCCTCAGCTGTGTGCACTTAACGCTCTTCCTCTCTGCTGCCTTTTACTTATGCATCTTCCGCCTCTTCCTCTTTGCTTCTGCTGCGATCACCACCCACTCCTTTAACCTGGCTCTCCTGCGATGGAGCGGAAGGGAACTTTGGTCTGAAACTGTCAGTCCTGTTACTTCCAGGAGACTCATAATTTGACCTTTCCTGCTTCTCACTTCCCACTGCACCGTGTAACATGTCCTGATCGAATCTGTGCACACTCACCCAAACTCTGCAGCACATAAACCTCTCTTGTCGCAAAATTCTGGAGAAATTTTGATTTTGGTTTTCTTAATTGGACCAAAAACCTTACAGCACTTAATATGCAAATTCATTCCTTTCTTTTTCCTGTCCAAAAGGGTTGCTGTTGGTGAAAGTTCTGTCTTGATGTTCTTTCTGTTCAATTTAATTGCTCAACCCGGTTACTTGTGTGTCAGGGTGTGTACTGTTTGTGCGCAAACATGTCATATGCTGAATGTAAAATAAAGAGAAAGAATGAAAAATTGAGCACTTCCTGTGCTTTTGACTTGCTCTATATAAACGTCTAGCTACTCTAACAATTACATAATTTGAGTAGATGTTCACTGAGACCAACTCACTACTACATTCATGAAAATAGGTAAGCATTTATCTTTTTCTAATACCTGCATAATGTGGCCCCTTTTAAAAGTCTTTAAGGACAGTTTGCATTGAGCTTTCTCAGCTGAAAAAACACACAGTACAGACCAAAGGTTTGGACACACCTTCCCATTCATTTGAATGAGAAGGTGGGTCCACACTTTTGGTCTGTACTGTAAATCAGCACACAATCACTTAGGCCTAATAATAGAAGATATAAAAAATCCTATTTGTTGCTTCAGAATTTAAAGACCCACTAATGAAAATTGTGTTTTCTGTGTTTTTAGCATGTTCTTGTGGCAATACATGTAGAACTTACATGTCAGAAAAGTTAAGCTTAAAATTGCATTTATGAGTATTTCTGTATTCAAATTGCGGTGAATTACAACCAAGCAAAAATGCTCTTAGAAAAAAAATTCTTTTAGCAGTGCTGTAGGTGCTATAGTCAGCGGGGCCCAAGCCGCCTGCTCAGCTCCATTCTGATGCATCCACTTGCAGACAACTAGATTTCAATGTATGTCTTTGTTTTTCGCATCCGAGCTGGCTCAAAACTACGTCTGGATGGCTGCAATATTACCTTGCTATTTTTGTTTCAGGTGTAATGTAAGGTTGGAGTTGTGAGAGACTTTAAGCTAGCAGGAGAAAGTATAAACAAAGGGATGATGGGAAATGAGGACAGGCTTACTCCGTGCCAAAAGCCCCACTCGGAAGCACATTTCTAATGAACTCCTGCTGCTCTGCAGAAACTATAAAAACGACACAGATTTTTACATTTTGGCTAAAATTGTCTTAATCATAATTAAAAGACCACTGGGAATGATTTAACATTTGTTCAAAAGTGAGACTTTGACTTGAAAAAGCTTTTTGTTTTGTGTGTTTAGGGTTGATTTTACTCCTGAGGAATTCTTTAGATATTTTGCAGTAAAATATTCATGTTTGCATGCTTTTTTGCTGCTATTCTAAGGACAGAAAATACTTATTTTTGCTTTATGGAAACAGAATATTTCATGCTCCTGCAGTTTTCCACAGTGTTTTTTTGTTCAAACTGTGTGTCTGTGTGTGAGTGTGTGAGTTAAGAGATGGAAAAAGAATGTGTGTTTCATGCCAGCTGCCCTAGTCTGTCAGTGTACATGGATTCTCAATCCTGCTGGTTTATAAAAAGAAAGTGAGGACACTGACTGCCTGTTTCTTTAAAATTCGCTTAAAAGAATGCACGCACTTGCACGCTTATGTCCTTCCCCCTCCCTTTTTTTTATGGTTTCTTTACTCTATTTTGACTGTCCTCACTCAGCCAAGAGAAGGTAAATCTGACCACATCTACAGCCTGGATGGTCCTTTTCTTGTCTCCCAGAGTGAAGTATATGCAATATTTATTTCATAGGGATTCCCCTCCCTGCATGCTGGATGGTTGCTGGCCATGTTATCATATTCAGAGCTGTCAGAGGACATCGCTGTCACTTGGGGAGCACGACATGTTAGCGAGACACAGCCAGACGTTTGAATATTTGGAGTGGAAACCACTTAGATCTCCATGAGAGAGTTAGAAACATTTAAATTGTTTCTTGGAGCTGAAGTAAAAAAAAAAAAATCTCAGGCAGGATCCAACATACTGATATATCATTGTGTAGTGTAAAAACAAACCATGGAACCACTGCACAGAATGTAAGAACACAGCAGAACCCCTCTGGTCATCCTCAGTCTGTTGGATAATTCTCTCTCCAGGGAGCTGGTGGGAACCACAAAGATGAGTAAAGTTCATGAAGTCATTTGAGGAAATAGGAATATTTATAGTTTTCACTCCAACAATAAGAAAGCATTATGCTCCTTTCAGACATATCTGAAAGCTTGCATGTCAAAGGAAAACGTGAAGCCTTTTGTAAGAGGTGGAGCTGCATTTTTGCAACAATATGACAAATAAAAGAAGCCTTCTTATTTTAGCAAGGATGCATGGTAGTTCACTGCAAAACAGGCTCCTTTAAAATGAGTCAAAAAATCTTCCCCCATCGACAGACTTTCTTTAAATAAGCAAAAATAAATCTGCCAATCTAGTAAGACAAATGCTCTTATCGCTAATTCTGATTTCAAGAAAATAATTCCACTATCTAAGACATGTTTTTTCAATCAAAGATTGCTATTAAAAAACTTTCTTGATAAGATGATTTCCCTTGTCAAGAGAATTTTTCTCAAAACAAGGTTGTTTTTACTTTCTTAAGATTCAGTTTTTGCAGTGTGTGATTCTCTGCCCCTGTCCTGGAAATCAAATGAAATGTTATCGCATCACTTATTGCTTTTTGTCAGAAACTGAAACATTTGAAGCCATTTCATCTTATTAATGACTCAAGGTCATTTTCTTTTATTTTAGCTTTCACGTTCTGTCAGACCTTTACGTCAGATTTACTCACAGAAATGCTCAGAGTGTGGCCTCATGACAAAGCTTATGTCTCTTAAAAGGAAAAAGGATTAGCTTATATTTCATGGAGGGTTGGCGGCTAGAACACAGTGACTAACTCGAGTGATATGAGAGACGTAAGTTACAGTCTGACAGTGATCATGTCACGACCCAACTAACCTATGAGGCAGTTTTTCTATTTTTTTCTCTCTCTTTGTAACAGATGGAGCAAGACAGGCTGCTACTTTGTATTATTTAAGAGAAATGCTCCAAATTGAAACTTGCAGGCGCTTTATGAATGTATAATGAGTTTAAATACATGAAAAATATGCATTCTCGTACTTGCAGAGATGAACAAAACATTAAACAAACATTTCCTTGAAAATTTTGTTTTCATAAAAGCATTTTTGCCTGATCATGAACTAAAAATAGACTTTCTCTTCTCCAAATGAACAAATATTTACCCTTTAAACAAATTTTTGCACAAAGAGAAAATATCATTCCTTTTAGGTTCTTTCATTCTAGAGCTGACTATTACTGAGAATGGCATAATGGGAAGTCACATACGGGTTATCCCTGCTGGAGCTTTCCCCAGAGTTTAATATGAAACCTTAAGGACAATTATTAGGATGAGCTTGTGACTACAGCTTGTTAACCAACTGATTGTCAGCAAAAAGTATCTGAGTTGTGTTGTTCACACAAACACATTTAAATGCAGAAACCTAAAGTACTTTCAAAATTAAATTATTTGTATTTTGTTTGTAACGGATCATATATAATATTATAACACATATTTAAACTCAGAAAAAATACATTTTTTAGTTTTATTGCCTGCTCGGCCTCAAAATCAGTGAGACATCTGACGACCTTTTTTTCACCACAGCGTACAATCTCTGCTTCTTTTCAGAACAGTTAGAAAGCAAAGTAATACTTTTCTGATGTTTTAGAGCTGAAATTTATATTCCAATTCTCGCTTGGTTTCCAGCTTAAGAAGAGCTTGTGGTAAAAATGGTCAAATGTGTCCACTAGAACAGGGCTGCCCAACCCTGATCCTTCAAGCTCTGCCACCCTGCAGCTCTCCTTGCACTTTTTGCTGCTGGTTACCGGGTCACTCCAAAGAAGCAGAACCCATCAGAATGAGAAAACACCTGGGTCAACTAATCAGCAGGAAGCAGTGCAGAGATGACTGGAAAACAAGCAGTGTGGCAAATCATGAGGTTGGGCAACCCCACTATAAAGATCTGGATTGCAGGAAGTGGATTTCAGAATCCAGACTCCTCTAGAATGTAGCTATAGTGCTCCAAAGGACGCTGTTTGAAATTGTGTTTTTCCTGCTGAAATACATAAAGGTTTTCTCTAAACAGATGCTGCCTGGAGCGGAACACACATTTCTCTAAAACATTTACAACCTTTCAGCATTCATAGTTCCTTCTAATTCATAAAAGGTGCTTGAATCCTGTTATATGAGACTCAAACCTGAATGATGGTTTTAGAAGCACCTCATGAGCAAATGCTGAGTGACGGTGTGTAGTAATGTCTGCGGTTAACTGTAAGATACATGTGATGACATTTAATGCCAGGAGTCCTCTTGGAAGTTTATGTTAAATGAAGAGGGAAAGCAAATATACTGTATTAATGTTATGGAAACATCAAATATGCATTTTGATTCAAAAAAGGGCATAGCCAGTGGTCCTGCAATCACTTTTTTAATTGTTTCACATCCAGACCAGAAATATTGACTTTCATTTGTCTTTTTATAAAACAGAAATCAGTTTTTCTGTCTGTTATTTAAAGAAAAACGTGTTTTGAAATAATCGAGAAGGCTTGTTCAAACCAAAACTTGAAACATTAAAGTCAAGTTTGTGCGCAAAAGGGCATAGTTGCAATTAAAAAAAAAAAAAAATCTTTTTCTTTTACAAAAATTTTAAAATGATTATAATGTGGAAGTACTTGAAAAAAGTGTTCAAACACATCTACAGCTCTAACTATTGTCCTGACATTTTGATAGTCATGCATCGGTTGCAGTGTATTTTTTGTTGTATGTAAATGGAAAAAGCAAACTGGAGAATCAATATAAAGGTGAGTTACACAGAACACCTTTACAACAATCTTATTTTTCTTTTGACTTGTCCACACGGGACTGTCAGAAGTGTTCATGGCTCACATGATGACCTATTTCCATCTCTACTGCTCAGCTAAAACCGCACCTCTGAAAATGAAAAGGTAAATAGGTTTGGTTATTTCTCAGACATACACATTCTATTAAATTCACTGTGACCTGCTCAACAATACAGACAGATCCGATCCGTCCTGCTGACAAAGACCAAAGTGATGCCAGGAGAAAAAAGATGAAACATTTAATTATTCCTGGGCATTCATGCTCAAGTTGAGGCAAGGGGATGCAAAATGAAATACCGTATACCCCCATTTACACAATCTGGGATTCTCACAGAGGGAAGGTGAGCTAAGATATTAAAGGGGGCGGCAGTGGCTCCGGCGGTAGAGCAGGTCGTCCAATGATCGAAGGGTCGTCGGCGCGATCCCTGCACCCCCATCCAACCTTCATCATGTCCCTGGGCAAGACACCCTATCCTCCCTGCCTCCAGCATTGCCTCACCGGTGTGTGAACGTGCATAAATGCCCCAGTGATGGTCAGAGGGGCTCTAAGCAGGAACCGGCAGCTGTGGCTACATCAGTAACAGGGAGCATGAGCTGGTGTTAGACCATTGTGAGACAGGTTAGTTTCATCAATGGGCATACATTGTCAGCTCTTTGAGCGTCTGGAAAAGCACAGATAAATCCAATCTATTATTATTCTGATAAAGGGAATCTATACTTTAAATGTTATGGAATGTTTCTGTATATTCTCACTAGCTCATTCAAGTAAAGACTGCTCTGCTGTAGGGATGTTATATTTTTTGAAGCAACAAAGTAGAAAATTGCCTTGAAAATGTACAGTAGATATTAATGAGACTTAAAATGCTTTCAGTTTTATTTTCTCTGAAAAACAAGAATTAATATAAAAAAGTTGTCAACGATAAATAAATCTACAGTATATATATACTGTGTTTTTATATATGATGTGCCTTCCGCAAATTTTTCAACCTTCAGCCACAGTTTCTTCAAAGTGCCCTCTTCTGCTGCCTCCTCCTGTCTGTGCAGGAATACATGCTGGATTGTGAAATGCTGTCATGTTCTGTGTGGTCCTGTCAGATTTTTGTTGTTTCAGGATTATGCACAGCTCCACTCTGCTCTGGTTAAGGGTTGATTCCTCATAAAAAGGGTCTGCTGCAGAGGCAGAACCATCATGCTTCAACATGGGCACCATCGATCCTATAAATACATTTAAAATGAGATCTCCATGGACATTCAGGAAAATTTGTACATAACCATAAGCGTGTTGAAAATTGTAATGTCTATTGATGAAAAGTTTTTATTATTTGATATAAGGGGTATAAGGTGTTCACATGTTTATCCAGAATTTTGTTTGAAATATTTCTTTTTAAAAAGTGTTCCATTTTGCTATTAAATGATGGAAAATGTTTCTTACAGTACAATAAAAAAGTGTTATTTTTATTAATCAAAAGGATCAAAACTGTGACTTGTGCTCTTTAAACCTTTGTATCTTACTCAAACGCACTAATGGTTACCATTAAGAAACGTCCTCTAGATTAATCTCAGACGTTTACCTGCTTTGAAGAAAAATCCAGCAATAATGATTAGAAATAAACAATCTAGATGCTCAAGGGAGGGTTTTTGGAACACAGCTTTTCTTTCTTTACACAGAACAGGGTCAAGCAGGATGCAGTGGTAAAGGACTTGCAAAAAACTTCTGATGCAATTGACACAAGAGGTGCACAATGTTTCTGACACATGAAAGTCATCAAATTGAATCCAGTTTGCCCCTGTTCGTTCACCTATTGATCTATTTTTAAAGCTTTCCCAGTGGTCTTTTAATTATGATTATGATTTTTTTTTTTTTGACAAAATAAAAAAAATAACTGTCGTTTCTTGGGACTTAGTTTCTGCAGAGCAGCAGTAGTTAATTAAAATTTCGCCTCCAAGTTACAGCAGTCCCCCACTTCCCATCATCCCTTTGTTTATGCTGTATCCCACTAGCTTACAGTCCCTCACACCCGCAACCTAACATTAGCGGCACAACAAAAAGAGAGAAATAATATCCAGCTGTAGAGTTTTGAGCCAGATACCAGCTCAGATGAGGAAAACCTAGATGTAGTCATCAACAAGTGGATGCATCAGAACAGTGTGAAGCAGGTAGCTTATGGCTTGGTGTTGTAGGTTCTACATTGTTTCTTCTTCTCCTGATTAACGATTTAAAAAGAAAAACTCAGAAATGGCATTTTGAGATGAATTATCTTTGTAGCGCTTATGTCCTCCATCATCAGAAAAATGCAACAAAAGCATGTTAAAAACATCAAAAACACAATTTTCATTCAATTGGATCTTTAAAAGACATGAGAAAAAACTGGATTGAATGAGCTCCAAAGGTAAACCAGAAGGACACAAAGGCAAGACTAGCAAAAAAAGGTAAATGCTGCATCAGGAGAGTCAGATGATGAGATGCAACAAGATAAGAACCCATCATGTTGATTCTGTCTTACCAGAGCCAGTGACAATGACCTGCTGTGACGGGCCACCAGACTGGTTTTCAAAAGAGCCCATTTCATTTCCCCCATCGAGGAAACAAATGTCAACTAATGACATGGCTTCATCCAAACATTAATGCATGTGGGGAATCCGTCAACTCGTTTACAGAAACTCCCACTGACTTCTATGCCTATCTTTGCCTGTGTATCCCTTACTTGATTCATTTTTGACCCACAGGTTCAACATTCAGTTTTCAGTTTTATGAATTAAAGTATTCATTTTTCTTGAAATTTTTAATCAAAATCTAGCTTTTCTCGGTTTTAAAAAAGTAGTTCAACATAACTAGTGTTTTTAACAAATAGGGAAACTTTGAGTTATAAATATTCAAATTCTTATGTTTAAGATTAGATTTACCTGACCAGACAAAAAAGTTGAAATATTTGATAAATCAAAATGTCATTTTCTGTCTTAATTCTGGGCTGCGCAGAGGTGAAGTGGTTAGCACTCTCGCCTCTCAGTGAGAATGTGCTGGTTTAAATCCCAGCTGGGTCTTTTCTGTGGGGACTTTGCATGTTCTTTTCATGCATGATTGTGTTTTCTCTGGGCACTCCAGCTTCCTCCCACAGCCCAAACATGCTTGATAGGTTAATTCATGTTTGTCTTAGTGTTTCCTAGCTACAGGCAGATATATCGTCCAGGTTGCATTCACCCCTTGGTAGCTGGGCAGACCCCAAATAGGAATAAAGCAGGACTAGAACATAGATGGATGGAAGTATATTTTGACACGATCTATTCATTTTTTTTTAAACTCAGTTTTTGATGCTTTTCCAGGTCTTGCTACTCCAGCAACTCTGTAATCGTTAACAGATCTTAATTTTTGCTAGTAAACCGTTTTAGTAAAAAAGGCCCAGCTGCTTCATGTATGAGCCACTCAGCTGTTAGCTGCCAAACACACATGTGCAGCACAAACAAGGGTTGGCTTGAAACCTGACTGCCACCAATGAGAGGCAATTATAGGTCACTCTGCCAGTGAGACTGTGGTGTTGTAACTCCAAATAGACACACATGTGGCAAAACAACAACAGAAGAGTTTCAGCTGCATTTTTTTTCTTCTTAATTTAAACCACAAGAAGAAAAATTAGGAAATATAAAACCTTCTGATCTGAAGGTTCTTTACTGTTTTAGAAAAAATAAAATAAAAAATAAAACAGTATCACATAGGCTATTGCTATTTAGGAATTTATTTTCTTGTACACTATTGGCAAATTATGAGAAAAAGATAAATCATTTTTTGTTAAGGAACCTTAAAAGGCAACACCAAGAAATGTGCGAGGCCAAATGTTACTTAAGAAACCAACTTTCAGTCAAGATTTATTTGTGTTAACAAATTTACAGAAGATTGATTATTAATAAAAAAAGAAAAAAACAATTAAGACCAGAGAGTTGCAAAACTCTTCATGTGAACAAAAGCATAATTACATTTAGCATTAAAACCAGGATCTTGTCATGGAAAATGACCATAATTGGGTTCTGAAATTGCTCCATAAAAAGCAGATAAATAATAAATGTTCATTGTTCTTTTTCATGACATTTTGCAATGTTAAACAGGAATAAAACTATATGTCAAGTGTTTTCTAAAGATTCTGGACTAAGACACTCTTAAATGAAAAACTGATAATTATAAGGACGGTGTAAATAATTTACAATAACATCCAAATGTAAAAGTTTTTAATTTCACAATTAAAATCTATTTAGATCAAGAGAAAATGTGTTTTTATGAAAAACACATTTTTTGAGCAGGAAAATCTATTAGGTTATTTTTTAAGAGGGTTTTTATGAAATAAAAGAAATGAACGCCATTTATGCAAGGAAGAATTGACAGCAGGGTGTGTTATAAAGACGGAGGGTAAGTGTGTGAGTCACTCGGTCCACCGGAGTGAAATTGATCCTTTTTGTGCCAGGTCAGAGTGAATACTGAGGGCATGCGTGTGATTTTGCTAATGTTGTGTTTGTCAGTTACATTATAGCCTAAATGTGAGGGCAGAGATGTTATCCTCATAATGAGTACCAGTGTTTGTGCGCTTGCTGGCTGGCTCTTCAGCAGGCACAACAGAGAGCTCTAAGTAGTTCTAATTACGTCTAGCCTCCCCTTGGCCTCTCTCCACTGCTTTGAGGATGCAGAGATAATGCTCATTAAGAGACACGGGAGGGGACTTTGGCAGACTGGTGCTTGCATAGTGCTTAAGTGTTGCTGGAATGGTGTGTTATGATCATATAATTTGGCTGTTACAGCCGTCTTTATCATTTCAGGGACTGTGTGCTCATCCTCCAGTGATTGCACATCTTTTGAAGTTGCGTGTGGGGCCCCACGGCATCTCTTCCAATCGGTTTCTGACAACATTTGCACAAACAATAAAATACCGACAAGTGGGACTTAGAAAGAAAGGAAATATTAGATCTAATCCAATTCATAGAGACAATATGACACTGGGTTTAAAGTCATTGTAGATGTGTTGGATCACATATAAACTGGACGATTCAACCAATAGAAATGTCAAGTCAAAAATGGTGAACATCAAATGGTGTATACTTATTCAGCGCTCTACTACCTTTACTAATCATTCACCCATGCACACACACATTCATACACTGATGGTGGCTCAGCTGCTGGACACTGGTGCCAACCTATAACCACCAGGAACAATATGGGTTTCAGTTTCTTGCTCAGGGACATTTTGAGAAATGGTGGGGCAGGGCGGGAACTGAGCCAGCAATCTGTCAAATAGAGGTTGACTGCTCTACCTCTGCACCACGGCCACCCCATAATGAAACATGCAATATGTCATTTGTATGTATTCACTCTGTTGTGGCGGAAAATGGTTTCAGTTACCCATCTGACCCGACACAACACAAAGCACATATTCACTCACCAGCCACTTTATTAGGTCCACCTTGCGAACACCGGGTTGGACCCAATTTTGCCATCAGAACTGCCTCAATCCTTGGTGACATAGATTCAACAAGGTACTGGAAACATTCCTCAGAGAGTTTGGTCCATACTGACATGACAGCATCACACAGTTGCTGCAGATTTGTTTTTCTGTTCCACCACGTCCCAAAGGTGATCTATTGGGTTGGGATTTGGTGACTGTGGAGGCCATTTGAGTGCAGTTAACTCATTGTCATGTTCAAGAAACCAGTCTGATGATTCCAGCTTTATGACATGGCGCCTTATGCTACTGGAAGTAGCCATCAGAAGATGGTACACAGTGGTCATAAAGGGATGAACATGGTCAACAACAATACTCAGGTAGGCTAATAAAGTAGCCAGTGAGTGTAGATTGTATGAGTGGGTGGAAAACGAGTTCAGAGTGGCCGCGCACTGAGAGGAATCCAGTGCCACCCAAAGGCAACAGGAGAATCCTTAACCTCACACCACCTCCCAAACCTATAGTGAATGAAATTACAGAAATGGCTGAGTGGATGGATTCTAGACGAGGCTTTAATCTGCTCTTACCATCTCATTTTCTGTAACTTGAACACTCAGGCGCCACCAATTGGGTAAAGTGTTTCAGCAGCAGACATTTTTTGCCCAAAGTCATGTTCTGAAGGAGTTTACTTAAAACCATTAGAGTTTCAACATTAACTGGAGCTGTAGTGTGTTTATTGCTCATATCTCCCCCAGCTGGTCGGATGACTGCTTCATAATGGGCGTTGAAAATTCATCAAATATGTTGAGATCCATTAGTTTAAAGTCCTTATAGGACTCAGATTTGTTACAGCCACAACACTAACACTAAACTGCCAATCCAAACATTAAAATAGTTAACCAGTCATGTTGTCACATATATTTAACCCACTAACATTTGAATTTCTTTTTAGCTTTAAAAAAACATTTATGTTTTTTGTTATTTTTAGTAAATGCAAAATTAAGGACATTTTGGAATTGAAGTGGTTTGTTGCATATTTGCATCAGTAAGCGTCAAGATGTTAAGGTCATGTATTCTTTCTCTTATCCACAAAGTCCTGCTTTGCTGATAGAGGTTCTGCAGTGGCCGGCTGCTCCGTCAGTTCATTACTGTGGTCGCTCACGTTTAAGGACATGTGAAATTGCACATCATGAAGATGTGGCTAAAAGATTTGCTTCCCTTATTAAATTGGGTTATATTAATTTCACATAAGATATAACATATGCTGCAGGATAGGAAAAAAGTCACACCTTGGGAGCTTTAGAAGGACCTTTGGCAATAAAGAAGGTTATGAGACTGTATTAAATGGTTTGAGATAAAAACAACTAGACTAATGGTCCCAAATTGAGAAGAAGTTCATTTTTTGTGCAAAATCTAAGGAACCATCAAAAAGTAAATTATTTAAACAAAAGAAAGATCAAAAGAACATTTTATCATTATTTCTTAGATATTTCATGTTTGTTCAAAATAAAACTTGGATTCATTAAGGCTTGATTTGTGCAGCTTTATTGAGCTCTTTACTGTTACAATTGAAGGCAAATTTGCTGACAGATTATCAGGTGAACAAGCAATGATTTTCCAAAATAAATTTAAACAGTTTGGTGATTTAACTTCTGCATAATTCACCACTGAATCCAATCTTTTATCTGGGTGAGATTTTAGCCAGATTAGCAGCGGTACTGCCATGAAGCACATCGAATATCTTTAGTCAAAGCAGCTGTTTCAGTTTTTTGAAGCAGCACATCCACGGAGTAATAAAGGCAGTTTAATTACCTCTTCTTTCTTTGGGGCTGTTAAAACAAAGAGGGACTTTCATTAAAATGCATTTTAGTTCTTAAAAAAATGTTTTTTAGAAGATTAATTTCTTTGGTCATTCTTGGGGTTCCTTTTGCTGTCTGGACAGCAAGCAGACTTTTTAAAGTGCGTCGATGAGAGACTGGAACTGACCCGGCTGGGGACCACCCTTGCAAGAGGGGTTGATGGAGGGACCAGGACACCCAATCTTTAATTAAATTGGTGTATTTATTTATTTATTTCAAAGTAGCAGGGTTTCGTCTTGCTTGAGCCACATTTCTCTGGGAAGCCTTGTTTTCATCGCTCCACAAGAACTGAGGAGGACTCCGAGCTCCACGCGCGCATTCACACCACCAGGACCAGAGTCGGTGCGCTCTAGCAGAAAGCACCCAACCTCTTCATCTCACGGCTCAGTCAACAGTCTGTACTCCTCTCCATGCCTCCAAGCTTAAACTACTGACTCTCTATAGATCCCCCCCTCAGCGAGAGAGCTATTATTTATTATTATATTTTTCCTTGACATTTTTCCAAACTGAGCACAGAGCGCATCACTTGGGACTCTTGATTTTTTTTGCTGTAAGTTTTCGCGCTGTCGGGGAGGAAGAGATGGCAGTCCCGGTGAAAACAGCACTGGCTCTTCTGGTTCTCACTGCGGGAAGTGAGTAGCTTCATCTTTTCAAGCGTTTCTGGAACGGAGCGCACGACTCGTGCTGTGCCTGCGGAGCTTCCATCGCTTCTCTTTGTATTTGTCCTAACTTAAGCGCTCTAATTGAGTAATTGTTACTCTTTCAGCAAAGAAGTTGTATTTTGTGCTATATATTTGAATTCTCGGGCATTGTTAGGTAGTAGTTTGCCTTTAGACAGCACCATCAGGCAGGCCAGTGAGGTAAGTCGTAATATTTTCGTGCGTCAGACATTTATTTAAGCACGTGATTTTCGCTTCGCCACAATTAACCCGCGTCTCTTTCAAACGCATCCACTGAATCGTGATAGGATTAGCTGGTTTTCACGCGAATTTGTTTTTGTGCACATTTTACTCTTGATTTAAAGCTTCAGACACACTAACTTCATTTACGACTCATTGAGTCGCTCCAGATTGTTCAGTGGTGTGCATGAAAAGTCGTGTACTGTAGGTGTTGTGTCTGGCCCCCACCGCGCTGAAAAAAGCACCTGATGGGAAACCTTGATGCTTGTGAAAGTACCAGACGTTTGACGCAGACGTTCTTGTCAGTGAATGATTGGTGGAAGTTAGAGTTTCTCGTTCCTGTCAAATTCAAAACAAAAGAAGTGTGATTTGGTGCAGGAGCTGTCCCTGGTGCTGAAATGCAGTAAAGGAAAGATGAGATAATATTCAGAAAATTGTGTGCAGCTACTGTCATTTATAATAAATGATATGATAAATAATAGTAGAGATTAACAAAAATAAAATTGATTTTCTAGATAAAAAAATATATGCTATAAATGAAACGGAAGTAATTTGATAATAAAATATCTGAAAGCAAAGTAGCTCTGGACAGTGGTTCAGCGTAGGATGTTTGTTTGCAAAATTGTATTAAAACAGAGCTATTTCAGCTATCATGTTTCAGGTCCATCTCAAACTCACCGACTCACCTGTGCTCTGTCAACAGCTGAGATGTTCATAACAGTTTCTTCCTCTGTAAGCAAACGTTTACAGTGCTGTACCCACAAAACAAAAACCCAAAATGTCACCATAAGATTTGTTTTTCCTCGTGTCTGGGCATTTGACTCACCCTTTCCCTTCTCTGCAAGTGTCTTTTAACTCAACTTTTCTTTTCCCAGAATTCTTTGCTGCTATAGTATATATTTTCTCTGCTTCCTACAGTTTCACTTGCCAGTTATATGGTTTCATTATTTAGGTAGCATCTTTCATCTGTTGCTTTTGTAAACTCGTTAAATATTTGAGAGTACTGGAAAACACAACATCCTTGTTTTGCATTCTGAACTCATTTTTTCTCATGTTCCTGCAGTTACACAGGTGGGCTGAAACATGCAGCTGTCTGTATTTACCAGGAATCAGCAGGGCTAATTATCACTTTGTAGTAAGGAGAAAAAGGTGTACATGGTGTCACTGATTGGATGGGTAGATGGATGGATGGATGGATGGATGGATGGATGGATGGATAGATTAAAGGCTGCATAGTCTCACAGTCAGCAATTTTATGTAAAATTAACAGTATGAGATCAGAGATAGTAAAAAAAAGCTTCTTTCTGACATTCACGACAAGACACACTGTCAATTCAGGTCAAGGACAGATGAAGAAATACCTTGTTTTGGTCCACTTTAGATACAAATTTACAGAACAACCTTAAAACAAATGTACAAGATAAACTGTGAATCTGTTCTGTCATCATCCTAATCTGATGACACAAACCAACAATATATTTGAATCCTCGTTATTTTTTTGCTTGTTTTTGTGACGTCTGTGTGGATTTTATGTGGGCGGGACAGACTTGCAGAGTAATCTCTGATTGTGTTGGAGCCTCTGTGCATCAGAAAAGCAGGTATTTTTATTTTAGTGACCATGAATTATTGAGGTGTGGAAAGTGCAGGGAGGCAGACAGGAGTGTCTGTGTGTGTGTGTGTGTGTGCATCATGCTAAGTGTGATGAAACCTGCTGATAGGTACTCAACACTCCAGTGTCCCCCAGTTTAAACTCATCTTAACAAATGCTGTCAAAGTTAACACCCTCCCACCTTACATCACTGTGCGGAGTCAACGCCTCCATGACGGCAACTGTCTTCTCCTCTTTCTTTTAGAGATGAGGTTATTTTTGTGCCGCATCTTTTACATTTTTTAAGCAACAATGATAGCTCCTACTCCTGTCTGGATAAGAAAAGTCAGTGAAAAGCAAAGGCTTATCTCAGCACAGAAGGGGTTTTTACTTTTGCAGTGACTGAGCAATAAAAAAATGTTAAAACAAAACAAAGCAATAACCCCATGGATTATATTGGGGTTGCATATAAGATATATAGCTTGTATATCAAGCTGTATATCTTAATTTTATTTAACTAAATTTCAGTTTTCATGAAATATTGCAACAAAAAGTAAAACATTAATGGTGAAAAATAAATTTAAAAAGCTGTTAATAACAAAAGACACAGGAGAAAACACATTTTACAAATGTGACAAAGTCAACATATGAAAATATCAATGAAAATTATATTTCAACCTCAAACCCTCCTTTGTGACGTTAAACCTCTTGAGACCCGGCGTCTACATTTGGGGCCATCACATTGTGGGTTTGATTACCACTGTAGTTAATTCTGATTAACTGGGTCCCTGTGACTACGAAATAAAAAGGTGAATCGAACAAGAGCTCGGAACTGCTTGCTAAACCAAATTGTAATTAAAAAAAAACAAAACAAAAAAAAAACCGAAAAACATGGATTGTGACAGAGTATTAGCAGAAAAAACATTTTATAAAAGTAATTTTGTCTTGGTTGGGTAGTTAGGTAAATTTTAGATAAACTCATCAGCCAATCTGCTTTGCAGTGAAAGGAATGACTAATACTAATGCAACCAACAACCAATCTGCATGAGATGACATTCCCTAATGTCCAGAAATATAAATTTTCTTAGAGAATGGGAAACAGAAATTCTTAAAAATCTAATGTTGTAGCAAACCTGTAAAAAAACCCTGTAATTTTATTTGAAATAGCAGAGGTTTGATTGTGTATTTGAAGCTAATTGTGAGTATGTTTTAGACTACCAAATTCTCTGTGTGCTTTGAACAAATGCGTATACCAAGAGCGGTTCTGCTTGTATTATGTCTAAATCTCATTAAACAAATGAACAAATCCTCAATTCATTCTCCTTTATCAGATAATGCCACTATTTAGGGAGGAGTTCTGTCCCTCAGTTTGATGTTGTTGTGGTTTGTTGTGATGTGTTTTCCTGTTGTCCCCTTTTCCTGTGACATATCTGTGTCTGTTCCTGACAGACAGGCCATTGTGTCTGACAATATTTACCCCCCAGTGTCTGTCACAGCTGCTCAGATCAGATGGTTGTGTCTCCTCTTCAGATGGAGGGCAGTCAGTCACGGGTTTCTACAGACGGATGGTGTGAGAGGAATGCATGTTTCCACTGCTCCCGCCTACTTTAAGACCTTCATCCTTCATAATAGCTGCTTCTCACATGTCAAAAATATAGTTGACAGTTGAACATCATGTGCCAGTACAGTATGTTAACAGTGCAAGGAGTATTCCCATTTAAAAGTAACTTCATGTGTCTGCTGCAGTAAGAAGATATTTACATCTGACATCTGAGTGAGACTTTAACTACCCACCCAAGACAAAACTATACAATGAGGAATATTCTGTTGTATTTCCTATAGAAATAATTACTTATAATCCAGCAGGAATTGTGGGGTTTGAAAGACAAAGAACTGAATTGAGAATTAAATTGGATATTTAAAACTGTTTGGTGTAACAAAAGCGCTCTGACCCAGTCATTTATGGTTGGAAGTAAATTATGGATGAAATCAGGCCTGTGGTGTTAGTGTGTGTGTGTGTTGTTTGTGTTGTTAGTTGTTTGTGACAATGTGACCTTGTAGTACTGTGTAAAGTTGCACTGCAGGATGGAGGTGGGAATTAAAATTGCGTGTATGTTGATGCGCCATGGACTGTTGTTCTCATTGCAAAGTCTTTACATAATATGTTTTATTACAGCAGCCCATATTGGTGACTGCATGGCACACGATTTTAGATTTTATTTTGCACATTCTGTGTCAGTTTCCAGTTATGGATCTGTTATGTGTTTTTAATAACTTTGACACCAATTAACATCAAATTAAGTTGAATAACGACAATTGTGGGGAGCTCTGAAAAGTACAAACATCAATCCAGATTTAGTGAAGGGATCAACATGTTAACAACTGAAACTGAATCCCAGCTTCCTTTAAGATCTTACTCTCAGTCATAATCAATAAATTCTTCCTTCTGTGATTATGTCCTTATTTTTGTGTGTGCAGCTGCCTCGTGTGCAGAGGTAGAGGAGCGACTAGTAAATCATCTGTTGTCACCGGAACGATACAACAAGCTGATCAGACCAGCTGTCAACAACAGCCAGCAGGTCACCATTTACATCCAAGTGTCTTTGGCCCAGCTCATTAATGTGGTGAGAAAGTACACTAATAAATCTGTAAATCTATCCATCCATCCATCCATCCATCCATCCATCCATCCATCCATCCATCCATCCATCCATCCATTCACCTGTGCATGAACATATTTGTTAACTGATCTATCGATCCAAAAAATGGCTGGAATGAAGCCAAAATAGAAACTATGAATACTGACAAAGCCTTCTAATCTTGCGTTATTTGCTCATAACTGACTTGAAATGCTATAATCTTACAAATAGGGCACATATTTCTGCACCTGCTTTTAGCATTGGTTCGAAAACGTCCTCTCTGGGGTTTACATTAAAAAAAGGAAATCGTGCAACCAATAAAACATTTCTTTGCAATAAGGGTTACTTTAATTTCAAATTTGGTTACAAAGGAAGCAATGAGAGTGGAGTGTGTTGTAAAAATAAAAGTAGGAGCACAAGGACAGGTTCTGGGTTAATTAGACCAATATTAATATTAATATTAAGCGTATTAAATATGCTTGCCAGGGCTTTGATGTTTTACGAAGTTTCTTTTAAAAATCTTTCTTTACTTCAGTGTTTATTAAGGAATCACATACTTTTTTAGTGAAGTCTTGATGTTTAAAAAAAGTCTTTTAGCCTGAGAAAAACCTTTGTTGCACGACAAACACTATCCCAGCTGTATGTAGTCAAAGCTGGGTAAACCCTGCATTTCCAGTTGAAGAAATCCTGGTCATGCACAGTCAAACCATGCAGACTCCAAACAGAATGGCTCCAGCTGGGAGTTGAACCAGGACCTCCCTAGTGGGACCTCCCACAGCTGTAACAATTTTACCGACACTGATAATCTGTACTTACCAAATGTTCATGTTTTATTTTAAATGGTGTGTGAGCACACACAAGATCATCTGAAAAGAACCACATGTCATCGTATCAACCCTGCAGGGATATTTGTCTGTGTTTCAGAATGAGAGGGAGCAAATTATGACCACCAACTGTTGGCTCACTCAGGTTTGTGTTCAGTATTTTTTTTAAATCTTTTTTCTTTGTAATAGTCTGTGCACCTATGTCTGCAGCCACTTGCAGGGGCCATGCAAATGGTATTATGTATAAGTATTAGTCATTGCAACACATAAAAATTCATGCTAACACACTGGTATGCCTTCACAGTCTGTTGCAGAAGAGCAGTTTGTACAATATGTAGTTGGTTCACTGGTGAGGTCAGCTCCATGCGAACACAGCAGCATGGCTTTGTAAAAAAATACAATTTGACAGCTGACTCAACTGGAACCTTCATGGATGAACCAGCATGTTTATATTTTCTGACTTGATATATTGCATATTGGACCTGTTATTCTAATGCACACACAGCTTTTGTTTGCCAGGTCCACATGATCTCAAATGAAATCTATTCCTGGATATGTTCTCTTTTGCATCAGGGGTGGAACGACTACAGATTAATGTGGGATCCTGATGAATATGATGGAATCAAGAAAATTCGTCTCCCATCACAACACATTTGGCTGCCGGATATTGTTCTTTATAACAAGTATGTTTCCTTTCTTTTGTGAAGAAATATTATGTTTATGAATAAAATATGCACAATAGAGAATATCAGTCACATAAAAAACTTAAAGGAATTAAAAAGGTCATGATATACTAAAACCAGAGAAATGTTTGTGCAAAAGAACCTTTGAAGGTGGCTGAGTGATCTGTCCACCTCTGCATATAACTCCATCTGAAACTGTCTGGATTCAAAGGTTCTAACCAGCAGTACACGATGTTTTGCTTTCACAAAGTGTTAGGATCCCTTGTTTGCAATAACTGGATTTGTGATAGTTCACATCTTCTTCCAAAGTCTCTGGGTATTGAACCAACCAATCCAAAAAATAGTCACTGGTTCTGTGACCTTAATATGAAAGAAAATAGATTCTTTTCCAGCAGTATCACCACTTGAGGCAAAACATGTGACTTTTAAATTACAATTGATTTTTATATATCTTTAAATTATCTAAACTTAATATAATGTTATCTTAGAACAGACTTATTCAAAATCTCAGTGGCTAATCCCTTGTGTAGTTGTAGGGCTTTTGTGTCAACCATAAAATAAAAGTCAGAGCCCAGAATTGATTTTCTGTTTTTTTTTTTTGAAGAGTCATTATTTATTAACATTTACTATTAATGCTGTAACAAAATGTATAGTTAAATGGAACCAGGGATTTGTACTTATTTACACACTTGTTATAAACCCCCAATTTGAACAAAAAATACTTTTTGTTTAAATGGCACAAAAATTCTCAATTGACAATAAAATCTGAAATTTGGCTGTTCAATCATAAAATCAGTTTTGCTGTTTACAATTCATAATAATTAAATTTGATGTAAAAAATGTAAAGATTTTCCATTAAGAGTTTAATTTAAAGTCAAAACTGTAGTATTTCAAATAAAGGTGCTTTTTTATGGTATACATTTCAATCTTAAATTAACAAAAAATATTTTTTTATTGAAAATCTTTTTTTCATTAAGCAAATGAAAAACAAATATTTGTTACAAGCACAGAGAGTGTAAATCCTACCCCTCTTTTTAATTTGACTTGTTTAGAAACCTCCCTTCTAAAATACCCAATTATTTGCTCTCCATTTAAAACGTTACCCTAACAGGAAGATCCAATTTCAGTACATCTGAACTCAGTAAATAAATAAATGCTCTCTGAAACAGACAAAAAACAGGAAACAGGGCATCACCAACAAAATAAAACACAAGGCCAGTACAAACTCATATAATTGGTTAACTAAGATAAACTGAAACAATATGATGACTCAAAATTGGTAAAGCTCCTTTTCGATTTTGATGTTTTTTGGTCTGGGAGATCAAAAGTCAGAAGAAGCAGTTGAAGTACCTCTATTTTTAATTAGCTTTTGTAAACCATCGCATTACAGATTGTTTGATTCCTGGCTTACTTTATAATTGATAGGAACTCAGTTAATAATGCAACACCTGCTGTAATGGACAAGTGAAGAAAAAGAGTTGGTCTCAGCAGAAGTTAAATGTGCCACTGGTCTGCTGGGATGTCTTTGAGGTCAAACCTTCCTAGTGTGTTTAAAAAAACCCTTAACTTTTGACCCATTCCACTGCTTGAAACGGTTTCTGTTAATCTGCAGATTTCTAACAGAAAAAGTAAAAAGAAACTTTAATTTGAGGATCATTTGAAAGAGACTAAAACCAAAAGTACCGGTAGTACTGCGTTTGTGGAACTTGAAAACAACCAGAGTTTAAAAAATGTCAAAAAGATTTTAAACTCATTCATCTAAATGGGGAAAAATGCAAAAAAAATAAAGTCCTAAATGTACAAAAATGTTTACACCTGAGCGGTTTTAAAAAGAAATTTCAAAGAGGCCACTGGGGTTGCTTATAGTAACTTAGATTTGTTGCTAAAGTATTGTTTGTCTGTAAAAAAGTTTTGTACTTGTAATAGGAGATTTGTGCGTCATATTCTCTGAAAATATTTTCTGGTGAGGTTTGTTATTAGGTTAAAACAATTGATGTGACTCCTAAACTTCTAACCAAATTAAAATCCTTTTGTGAAGATGTTAAAAATAATAATATCAGAGTCGTTTACAGTTTTACTTTTCATCTGTTTGCAGTGCTGATGGGACCTATGAAGTTTCTTTTTACTCCAATGCTGTAGTATCTAACAATGGAGAAGTGGCCTGGCTTCCACCTGCTATATACAAGTCTGCCTGCAAAATTGAAGTCAGGGATTTCCCCTTTGATCAGCAAAACTGCACCCTCAAGTTCCGTTCTTGGACCTACGACCACACAGAAATCGATCTCATCCTCCTCAGCGATTACGCCTCACGTGATGATTTCAAACCGAGCGGTGAGTGGGACATTGTGTCGCTGCCAGGAAGGAAGAATGAAGATCCAAATGATATCAGATACCTGGATATCACCTATGATTTTATCATTAAGAGGAAACCTCTGTTCTACACCATCAATCTGATCATTCCCTGCATCCTCATCACATCCCTGGCTATTCTGGTGTTCTATCTCCCATCAGACTGTGGTGAGAAGATGACGCTCTGCATCTCAGTTCTCCTGGCCCTGACTGTGTTCTTACTCCTGATCTCAAAGATAGTGCCACCTACATCTCTAGCAGTGCCTCTGATTGGGAAGTACTTGATGTTCGCCATGGTGTTGGTCACCTTCTCTATTGTCACCAGCGTTTGCGTGCTCAACGTGCACCATCGCTCTCCCAGCACACACACTATGCCACCATGGGTGAAGCGGGTCTTCCTGAACCAGCTGCCCTCCTTTCTGTTCATGCGGAGACCTGGCAGCTCCAACATCCGGGAGAGGTTTCGGAAAAAGCACCAGAAGCAGAAGTATCCAGAGCAGAAGCTGTGTGGAGCAGAAGGTGGGATTGGAGGCGGAGTGGCAGATTCCTCCTCTTCCTTCTTTGTGAACGAAGAATCAGCCAAGCGCTACGGCTGGAGGATCAGTGACCTGTCAGAAAACACAGAGTTCAGAAGGAGGATGACTCTTAAGAGCAACATTGATGTGGAGGATGCAGTGGATGGGGTGCGCTACATTGCTGAGAAGATGAAGAGTGAAGATGACGATGAAGGGGTATGCATTTGTTGTATGTGTTATGTAGATTTGCCCACTTTTGTGAAGAAAGGCTCCTAGGGGTGCAATGATTCATTCCTATTTTCCGACTCATTATTTGTGGTTGCAGATCCAATTCATAGTGGATATTGATTCATTTTAACCGTTTTGATTTGATCTGATTCACTGACCTTAAATCAATTCAGGACATCTTTAGCCAAAATTTTAACCAGTGTGACTCAGAGATAAATATCTGGGTACTGATTAGTGCACGTGAAGTTTTCCACATTCCTTGTATTTCTTGCAAGGTAATCAAGTCCAAATTAAATATGTGTACAAACAAACAAGTAAACAAAAGTTATTGACAAATTCATTAATGCTTTAGTTTCATAAAGGTAAGCCTGCTGTTTTACCGCGTTAAAATAACACAAACTAAACCTAATTACTATTACATTCTATCACACTGTATGCCCGCATGTCTTTGCTAAATTGTATTTAGTGTTTACACACATTGGACTACAATGATGGCTTGATCATTTTTTACTGTTATCATGTGTGTTTTCCACTGTGATGCACTTGATCATTTTTATGTTAACCCTTGTGCCATCCTATGACCCCACCCTTACATTGACGTGTTCTCCCTACCATGACAAAGGTGGATTTAGGTGAAGAGGATTTCATGTAATCCATGGACACCAGTGAAGATCACAAATCATTGAAGAAAAAAGGTTCCGCACATTGTCTTGTAGGGTCTAGATGACCCAACTCCCAGTGTTAAAGTGCCTAGGATAGCACAAGGGTTAAAGTAAAATAAACCTACCGTAATTCAATCCAAATGGTATTTTCCAGGATCAAAATAATCAGTTTATTTGATTTTTAAACAATTTTTTAAAGGCATAGTTCAATTCGAATAACAACTTGGCTCAGACAGATGTATTAGGTTGCTCCATGGGAATATCAATTGATTGACTGATTAAATTAGTAAACATGGCTCTGTCATAATTATAGTGTATGGCTCTGAAAAGCTTCCACAAACACTTGAAGGGAAGTCATAAAAACAAATGCAAACATGCTTAGAGTTACTATAGAGGTCTTCCTACGCAAAGTCCTCTCATGGTTGTAAAGCAGTACCTTGAAGATGACATGAATAATAATAATAATATTACATTTTATTTGTTAGGCGCCTTTCAAGGAACCCAAGGTCGCCGTACATAAAAGTAAAAATAAAATACAATCAATCGAATGCACAATAAAATATACATATAAATAGGCCAGAAATAGGACATTATCGGAGGGAATAGGCGAGTTGGAAAAGACGAGTTTTCAGTTTTTTGGCAAATTGTGAGAGAAACCCAACGTTTCTGAGGTCCGGAGGTAGGGATTTCCAGAGCCGGGGGGCAGAGCAGCTAAATGCTCTGCCCCCCATAGTGACAAGGCAAGCAGTGGGGACATCCAGATGAAGGGAGGGAGCATGCAGCTTCTGTGTTTGTTTGAGACAAGGGGGTTCTCTTTAATTCAATTCAAATTATTATACAGTCATTGGGTCAGCATTTCCCCCCCCCCCCCCCCCTCAAATGTTTTCAAACTACCTTCTTCTTGTAGTATAGTTTATTTGACATTTTTATGTAAAAATTGAATCATATCTTTTCTGAAGCTGCTAAAACTCACAATTCAAGGTGCGTTCCCTGGAAGGGTAGTGTCTGGGATTTATCCTCCACATAAGACCAATCTCTTGAGGGGGGTTGGTGAGATGCAGTCACAGCTGTGGTCAGCAAGCATTTGGTGATTTAACAGCCCGATCTAACCTTGATGATGAGCACCTAGCAGAGAGACACAGGCAGCAGTGCAAAAGACCAATCAATAAATGTGATCACACCAGACACAGTCACATTTTAAAAGTTTTATGCTTAGTTCACTGCTGGTCCAAAACAAGATACTTTTCATGAATAAGATTAATTAACCGATCGATGTAAAGTCTAAATGAATTTGCACAGTTACAAAGTAAAAAGATAAATGTGTTACTATTATGCAACATTTTATTGTGTTTAAATGTATATGGTCAGCTTACGAATAATAATTCTTCACACTTTTATCAAATTTTCTCATCTCTGCAGATTATTGAAGACTGGAAGTACGTGGCGATGGTGATTGACCGTCTCTTCCTTTGGATCTTTGTTTGTGTTTGTGTGGTTGGGACAGTGGGCCTCTTCGTGCAGCCTCTGTTTCAGAGCTACAACACCCCCATTGTGGAGGACTTGGAGCATAACTGAAACCAGAGCATCGAACTCACATTTTAACCTGACTGAGAAATGAACTTTAGTTCCCTTAACAAACACAGCTCTGGGATTTTTTGCCACATGAAAGTTTCACACACTGTTCACTGCACCTTGACTGGAAAACCACACTTTTCAAGCTTCATTCTGCCCTCATCCATCACCCGGTCTTCTCCTGCTTTCTCTGTTCCACACCACGTTTAAAGTAATATTTCATTTCCTCAAACCTGAGTGCTAAGGTTAGCCAGACTTGAGTAAGCAGTAATGAGAGGCAACAACTAAAAAGTATAGTGGCCAAGAGGACAAGACTATTCTATAGCCGACAGCATCAAACTGTGAAGAAGAAAAAGGTGTTTCAGCAAACACTGTTGTTATCAATCTTTGTAACAGCAGTTTCTTTCTTTTACTAATTTTTTTAAATCTAACATCAAAAAACAGCTACATTTTTGTTTCTCGGTCAAATGTAATGACAATAAAATGACTTATTAGTTGGAACCATCAAAGACAGAAAGACACTAGTTAGTTTGTTTCTGATTTTAAAAACAGCAAAAAGCTATAAAATGTGATCCTCACATGGACAGTAAAGCCCTTTAGAGAAGCTCTGTGGAGATAAAGGATCTGGGACGCTCTATTTCTTCACCAATTCCATCTATACAGTTAGAGTTTATAATATTGAGGGAAGAGACTAATGGCACAAGAAGCAACAGACTCTTTAAATAACAAGTTTAGTTTGAGAAAAAAAAGCTTTATTTAAATACAAAAAAAAAGTTGTTGAAGAAGGTATGATAATGCAAAAAGGAGTTTTCATATAGCTCTGGCTTTGAGCAGTTTACAGTCATTACCAAGGCAACCAGCAATAATATTTAACCATAAAAAAACATTTTTTTTTGCAATTAGTATTCGTTTGATGAGACATTGTTTCACTGTGTTTTGATTAGGTAAGACAACTTGTCTGTGCCAACTGCACTCACCTGTCACTGCTGCTAATATTAACCAGAAAAAAATGCCTGGTTAAATGTTTCTTTATTAATTGTTTTGTCATTTTGTAGAGGACTGAAAGATACTATTTTTTTCTCCCCCCTCCTCAGTCACTTATGTTTTGTGGGTTTTATCCTTTAAAATGAAAACTGAGGTGGGGTTTATGTATCTCGCAAAGAGGGATTAATAAACAGAAATGAAAGTAACAAACAATCACAACAACATGTTTAAACAGTTCTTTAATCTTCAAGTTTTTGGTTTATTTTTTAAAAACAGCCATATGTTACCTAAGCTCAGGCTGTTTTTCATTCTCTGTTGTAGATGTACTATTTCTTCTAGCAGATGTATGTATTTATACTTGATACATAGTATGACATGTTGAAAAAAAGTAACATTTATTCAGCAACGTATTAATGGGACATGCATTTGCTGCTACAGTTTGTTCTGTCCGGGTATGAAGTGAAAATGGGCCAGCTGACCACAAATTCATCAAACAGCCTTGGAACCTTAGGGCCCGTCACCTCACCTTCTGTTAAGACGCCAGTGAGGCCATATGACCACTGCAGAGACAATCTGTGAATGAGTGCACGCATCAGAAATCCAAAAACACTGTAATATGATGCTTCCATATCTGTACTGCCCTGAAGCTTCCTCCTCAAACATAGAATTTATAAATCCTACTTGCTTGAATGAATCAAAAAATATACTGAAAGTAAACAATTTCACTTATCATTCATGACAAACATTGTAGATGATACATTATCACATCTTAAAAAAAAAAAAAGATAATAACCCAAATAACACATAATAGAACATATTACGAATGAGAGTTTTCCATCAGTCAAACAAGCTGAGTCTCAGATTGTTGCACTGACTGGAGTTTTCCATCATAATTATAACATTTTCTAAACACAACATTAACCCCTTCATGCCTAACTTTATTTCCAATTATATGAAAAAGTATTCTTCAGTGTTTTTTCCTATCCAGTGAAGTCATGGAGTAAATGGTCCGTTGTAAATTAACAGCATAGCATGAAGGAGTTAAATGAAGACGTGAAATAAAGCTGTAATTATTTTAGTTTTGCAAACTAAGTTTTGTGTAAAAGACAATGTCTGCGGGCACACAGATAACACTGACCTGGAGGTAAACCTGTTTTAACCCTGAACCAGGTCTGAACCCGCACACAACTGTGTGAGGAGCAGCCAAATCCCTTCACAGTGTGGGGTTGGAATGAACAAACATGTGCATGTGCACACATACTGACTTAATCCTGCCTGTATAGTGACAGCCAGTGAACTGGAATTGGGTTCAGCAATTATATATATTTTTGCCCTCATCCTTGTGTTACACATAAATTAGATTCTTGACATTTGCATCAATTTCCATTAAGAGAGGCTGCATGAGTGTGAGGAGGACGAGGGGTTTGAAAGGGCTGGCTGGTGAGATTAGTGGTCTGAGAGAGGCTGAATATTGAAGTATTCTAATTTAAACTCCATGTGTTTGTTGATCAGTGAGCGCTCCCGAAGAACAGAAATCAAGTCTCAAATAAATTTTGTCGTTTGTTGATTGGCCAGGCTTGTGGTACGTCAAGGATTAGTCTCTTACTTACATCAGTGTCTTCTCCAGACACTTTTTTTGCTGCTACTGACTCCTGTATCAGCAGCAGATTTTATATTTTCTTCAGTCTCTTCTTTCGTGGTCATTCAACCATGAAGTTCAGACTAAGACATTCACATCAGTTAGTAAAATTTACAATATATAAGACAAGGAAAATAACCATATATAAAAATGTGTAAAAATAAAAGAAATTCTTTCATGATCTATAAAATGATATGGAGTTGAAGAGGATATTTCTTCAGAGCATTTGAGCTTTTCAACTTTTATCTTTGTTCTTTGTTAGTTTGTGTGTTAAAATCATGTTTTTTCCTGTCAGACTAGATTTTCCCTTGAAACTATTCTCAACTTTTTTCTGTCAGTCTAAGTTTTCAGATTTTGTTAGACCTTCCTCAGGTTAATTTTGCCTTGAGTTAAGTTTATTTTTTTAAGTTGTAGTTTTTTGCAAAAAGCAGGTTTATTGAATTTGAGGCACCAATCAAAGAGAAGAGAAGAGAAGACTAAACCATCAAAAAATGGCATAAATCATTTTAGGTAATTCTTATGCTCACATATTTCTCTGTGACAGCTACATTTTTTGAAAAATCAAATGACCACAACATTATTTTGAAGCAGTACCTATACCTTAGCTTCCTTCAAAGTTTTTAGTTCGTTTTTATTTCATTATTAGTGATTGCTTTAATATAGTAACCGTTTTTCTTTTTCAACCTTTTTTCCATCTTTTTTTAATTTATTTTTTTACCCATATGCCCTTTCTGTAATCTGCTTGTGTCACCAAACAGGCAGACAGCTGGTTCCAATTGTAGAAGGTTTATTAGCTCAGCTAAAAGTCCACAAAGCTAAATCAGGGTCAGACAGACAGATAGGCAGGCAGGCAGGCAGGGGTAAATAATGAGCATGGGAGCATCAGAGAGGAGATTAGAGTAGTCAGGATCCGGGCAAGAATCTGGGCTTGTGACAGGCAAACTGAGACGGAGACAAAACAGGGTCAGGTAATCAGAAGATCAGATCTGGATATGTCACTCTGTAATGCTGGCAAAGTGGCACAAATAATACTTCGCACTGAGTGAGGCTCAGTACAGTGCTTAACCCTTGTGCTATCCTATGGGGTCAAGATGACCATTGATGTGCTATCCAACTAGAGCCCTGCGTGGGACTGTTTTCTTTATCCCACTCCCGCCCGTGCCTGCCGAATTTCTGACCATTACTGCGTTACACTCCTGCCCACACCCGCAAAACTCTGAAAATTTAGTCTTGCGCAATGATAGAGATGCATTGATTTTGTGTCTTCATGTATTTTTTTTTAGATATTAATAAAGAGATCCATGGGGTTGTTTGTTTCATTTCCCAATTTCCCAAAAACAATTGAGAAACTTCTCCAAACGTCAAACGTTTCTGTTAATCAGCCTTTATTGCGGCACGGATCAGTTTGATGTCTGGCAATATTCTCACGGAGCGGGATATTATATATGGCGGACACACGCTGCAGCAACGCTATAGAGGCAGAGACACGTGATAAGACGTACACTGCGCTTTTATTTTGACACGTAAAACATTGTACATCGCACAGGTGTCATCATCCTCTCCCCTTCCCACACTCATGGTGCTAAAAAGAAGTAAACACAACAGGAAGAAATAACTAAGGGTGAAACAACATAACTACCAGATGAAAGGACCCGCAGGCAAAAAGAAACACCTGTGCTTAACCCTATTTGAGTTGAGTTCCTCCGCCTGCGGAGCTCTGACAGCAGACCAAACGTGCACGTGACTGACACAACAATACAACAAAGTGATATGATATGACCTGCATGAAAACTGTGCTATTTTCTAAACATAACAATAAACACGAATTATGACATGAGCAACGTCCTCTCTGCCGGCAACACTCTGGTCGCTAACCGCTATGATAACGTTCAAACATGCCTTCGGAATAAGTGCATGGAAAATCCAATTCACCACAATGCTGAATGGGAATCTCCCGTTGGGATAAATCCGTATTTTAAGTAGGACTTCTGATACTGTCTATTAAATGTAGCTTTCTTTTTTTGGAAGTTGAAGACTCCTCTTCTGTCTCCTGGCTGGGCATTTTGCCCTTGGCAAAGACACTTTCCAAAGACGTTTGTTTTTTTTTTTCATTTTGCTAGTTCCTGGGTTTTATTTTAGTGGTATCTTATCACGTGACCGAGACGAGTGAATTGGCCTGCGTCAAGAGTAACATAGATGGATATAACAGACAATCGGGAAATTTTTCAAATGAAGCATCTTTTAGATTCCGAAATAAATTAAACTGAAGTACTGTAAGTTATTTTATTTTTCTGTGCAGCCCGGTACCAAATGACCCACGAACTGGTAACGGTCCACGGCCCAGGGGTTGGACCGCTGCTGTAAATACCTTGTTTGAGGTTCTTTTCTACATCATCTATTGACATCTTCTCCATCATGTCGCATGGCAACCTCCCTATATCCCACTGTGTTTTTATGCAGCCGCCCGCTCCCGCCCGCGGGAAAATTCAAACCGCCCGCGAGATTTAGGTTGGGTCCCGTGGGACCCGGCGGGACCCATTCCCAATGCAGCCCTCTAATCCCTACCATGACAAAGGTGGATAAAGGTGGAGAGGATTTCATGTAATCCATGGAAACCAGTGAAGATCACAAATCATTGAAGAAAAAAGTTCAGCGCACTGTCTAGTGGGATCTAGATGACCCCTCTCGCAATGTCAAAGCCTAGGATAGCACAAGGGTTAAGTGTACTGTCAGTGATTGCACATGAGAGTGAGGTGTGTGGCATCTAACTGTGCGCAGGGGTTGGGAGATGTAGTGTGTTTAGAACTCTGGAGATGTTTCCCGCTGATGACCAGAGCAGGAGAAACAGCTCTGACTTCTGACAGCTTATTCATTCATTCATTCATTCATTCATTCATTCATTCATTCATTCATTCATCCTCTGTTTTGTTCCTTTCGGGGTCACGGGGCTGCCGCAGCCCAACCCGGCTACTTGTGGGCAAAGGCAGGGGGCACCTTAGACAGGTTACCAGTCTGTTGCAGTCAGCTTATTTACTTTTGTTATATTTTCTTTTATACTTGGAACCCATTTTTTTCTCATTATTTTCTCTGGAGACTGCAACAGGGTTTTTCTCAGCAGTGACGAAATAAAACACTCAAAAATATGACCGAGATGACCAAGCCAGCAGACTCCAAAGATCTAACAATGGGACTTTATTGTTCCCAAAAGAAAAAAAAAACATCAGAGAAAGAATACAACTGTTTCTGGGAGAGCATGTTGCCACCACTGCAACCAAGACTGCTATCTCCCAACTGGGAAAAGTTCACCCCTTATAAAGGCTTACTCCCTCCCGCAGGGCAGTTAACCACGCATTTTTTAAAAAGAAATTCATACCTTGCAGCAGCTTGGAGGATTTTTAAACATTACCCCAAAATTACAGATATTTTAAAAAATAATTAACAGAAATAAGTTTGAATCAATTAGACAGAAAGGGAAACAAAGCAAAAAAACCAAACAAAAAAAACGCCCAAACAATTCTGACATATGAAGTCATTTCCTGTTTCCTGTGGATGATATGTTTGCTGATGTGTACAATGCTCTAGTTTGTGGAGGGAAACTTAGATGGTGAGTAAGATTCAATTGAAACTAAGTGTTCACCCTTAGAATTAATGAAATAATAAGCTGTGTTAAAATGTGAATATTTGTTTGCCTGGGTGTGTGCATGTGTCCAGTGAAAACTATAAACTGCTACTAGGCTGGGAGAAAAGAGACAAACAGTTGAGGCTGGTGTTGAGGCGCTGTTCTGCAACCTGTGACACTACTTCATCACAGACATGTTTGAACGTTCTTTCCTGAGATTCTTTTTTGTGTTCTTTTACATTTTATTTCTTCAAATCTTTTTCACAACATCTTCAAACCTTTTAATGTGTGATGCTGCACCATGTTTCTGGTGTGTTTCTGTCCTTACTTACATTAACATTATGTACACTTACATCATTTCTAATTTACGTTTAATTAATTCTGTCAAATTAAATGATAAAATTAAAAACGTAATTTGTCTATAAATTATTTGTCTATTCCCTGGCCTTGAGGCTGTGGATGAACATTATATGCCAGTTACTTTGTTTTTTTCGTTATTGATTTTGATCGCTTTTGTCGATTTTTAGAGTCAAAATGTCTAACGTTCCATCTACAAGTGCTCAAAAACAGCTGTCTTGCACTCTCAGCTCTTGTTCAGACAACAGTAGTACAGCTGCTGTACTGTTAACAGCGGTTACCTTGTGGTCTCCTCGTGGGGTCAGGAAGCGTGACCAAAGACATAAAAGTAGGCGAATGGAGCAAGAGAGCAGAAAGAAGAAACAAAAAATAATGACAAAGATGATAAAACTCTGCCATAAACAAGGACCACTGCATTGTTTTTCCCTGATAGTAAGAAAATCGGGATAGAAAAAAATTAAGATTACATTTTCGTTTACATTTTTAATTGTGTTAATTTTTACGCATAATCGCATAAGAAATTAACTGAGGCGATGCTTGAAAAGTTTAATTGAAACACACATAAATCAACACACGCAGGCAGAAATACTTTTCCAAATCAGATAAGCATCAGCTGCTCTCTCATGTTTGTACTGGCATGTTTTAAATCTATTCTTTTCCCATGTTATGATCAGACTCCCGCACCTGGATACTTCTTGTTGAGTGTCAGCAGTTTCATCTGTTTCCCGTTGCCGGCTGTTGTCCTCCATCACAGCCATAAGACATCCCTTTGGAATTTATACCTGCCATTTCAGCTCTGCGGTCGATATTTATGAACTACATTAGTGCATTACAGAATGTGTTGCTGCCATGCTGTTGAGTCAGGCTGCTATCAATCTTTTCCTCTGAGCTGCTGAGCCTCAGACACAGAGACGTGGTCCAAACACTTTGCAGGGATTTAAACTGGGCCTGGGGCTGTTGAGTAACTCACCAACTAGGAATAAAAAGTCTTCTGAAGTCCTGGTTGATCAGAGGGCATGCTGCTGCTCACTAGTGGTCGAAGATTAAACTGCAGAGTGGGCTGCTGCCTTCAGGTAGGCTTCTAAAGCTTGAAATTCTTAATTGCTTGTAGATTTATGGATTTCAGAGTCAGATAAGAACTAAAATTGACATCTTGCAGGGATGAGATTGCATCAACAGACTCGACGTGCAGCAGCTTGCTCCAGAAATGTCACCAGGTGTCTGATTTAAAAAAAAAAAAAAAAAAAAAAAGAAAAAAAAAATTCAGCATGACGATGTTTCGACACATTGCTGTTAGGCTGCTGACAGGGATTGGGCCGGCTGTTAATCAGGATATTTCTAACACATTTCAAACTGATTAGAAATGCCCTGGATCCTTGACGAGCACGTCATCTGTAATGGCACGCTCAGCTGGAAGGCTTTTCTTCTTTTGCAGACATGAGAAAGGCATGTAATGAGAAGGTCTTGCATTAACCTCTTCAGGCAGCAGCTGCTTCACCTAAAATGGCTCAAATGAAGAAGGACATGATAAAATATAAGATCAACAAAAGCATAACAACAGGGTTGTTGTGTTGCAACATATTCTCTTACATTCATTTTAGTTTGGGAGAGAAAAAACAGGAATGTGCACAAACGGGAGTTCATGACAAAAAAAATTGAGTTCATAGGGAGAATAGTCACAGAAATATAGCAGTTTAATTAGCAGCAATTGGCTTTAATCAGATATCTCTGACTTGTGCTGTGAAGGGATTTAATGACTTGCTAAAGGCTGGAATCAAGGGCAGCATGACCAGCCTCACTGCTTGGAGTGGACACTTGGTAAGAGAGAAACAAGCAGGAAAATGTTGTTAATGGGAGCTGAGGATAAGAAAGGATCAATTTAAGCTGAGGATGAGTTGATGGGGGGAGGGGGGTTTGAGGTCTGGTTTGCAGGAGGACTGAGTGGGGTCATAGAGTGGAGCGTGACTGACATTTGTGACCAATGTAGAGGGAAAAAAGGTTTTTAGAGTGGGACTGTTGAAGTGATATGATGGTGGAGTGAATAAATATTGGACAGAACCAAAAGAAATGATGAGAAAAATGTTGTCTTTTTATATTGGCCACCTGCAGGGAGTAAAAATGAAAGTGATTTTATAAAATGATCGCTTTAGGGTGGTGAAATCTTTTGTTGCTGGCTATAAGAATATCATCTACAATTAGTATCTAAATAAAAGTAATTTTCTGCACCAATCTAAAGAAGAAAAATGTCAATTTAACTTTTAAACATTTGTTCCTTTTTAACTGTGGTAAAAATCCGGATTTAAAACACACTTTTGTTGTAACTGTTCAGCAGTCTTAAGACTCCTAGTGGCTTTTTTGTAATGGTTTTTCATTGAATTTTGTTTTGGTTTCTAAAATGTAATGTTTTAAAAAAAAAAAATTTTTAGTATTTTCTTTTTTATTTATCATTATGATCTGTATTGTGTTTTTGCGTCGAGTGATTTGTTGATGTGATTTACACTTCAAGGCCACCGTACAATGGGAACACTAAGCTGAAACTTTATAAACAAGTAATCAAATATTTATTTACACTAAATCCTTTTTCTTATAGATATAGGGTTAGGCACTGGATGGGATGCAAAAATTGTGATTTGATTTCTTATTTATGTTTTCATCCAGAACCAGAAGTGAGAGTAACCTTAGGCTGGAGCTAATCAAATTGAAATACTACTTTCTTATTTCCTTCTAATAAAAATATTTAGTATGGATAAAAACCTCAGTCAGCAATTTTGCCCACTGAGTTCATTTAATCTTACATGTGGTTGAAATTTCTGTCCAAGAACTTCTTAATGCCTCTTGATTTCTTATCACCTAAGCAATTTGCAAATAAATTAGCAAAATTGAAATTATAAAACAACATTAAGATAAGGGAACCTTTTTCAAATCACGAGACGGAGAAGAAAATACTGCAGAAATATTGTAGCAAAGTGATATTAAAATTTAATTCTTTTCGTGAAAATATGATGTGCTAACTAAATAAATTATTCTAAGGTTTCTTAAATACCAGCCACTTTGATAAGTGATTTAGACTGTTCTTATCCGGAAGAACAAATTCCCTCCTTTAAGTAAAAATGGACAAAACCAACTTCTAATACTCCCTCATGAATCTGTTTATGAGGAGGGAAGGACACGTAAAGTGATAGTTGGATGGTTTTTATTTTTTTATTTTTTGCACATCAGTACTGAGGCGTCTGGTGTGCTGGCTCAACCCTGTGAAAGCACAATATTTTTATTTCCCAGACTCTCATCAATATGTCCCTAATCTGTGCTAACAATAATCTGAACTGTTATTTTTTTTAACACTGGATCATCCCAATTGAAGCTATCTATTTTTCCTGCAGGAGATGATTTAATTTCTAATTAGGTCAAAACACAAAGCCTGCTGCTGCAATTAACAACAATGAGAAAAGCTGAGCATAAATATTACATTTGATCGAGGAGTGACACAAGAAAAATTGTTGCTGAAAGACACCTAATCTTTGCAGATTTATATAGGATCACACTGCAGGTACAAACGGGGTGAAATGCAATCAGCAGGGTCAGGAAAGTTATTGCTAAAACTGCCTAAAACAGGATCTCATCATCAGCAAAAGCTAGTTTGCAAGTTGTTTATACGTGGACATCACATCCCGTAATGAAGCAGAGCAATAACCTGCTCGCGGGACTGAAAGATGAAACCCACTTGAGCTGTCTTCTCTAATGTCATTCAGGTTTAATCTCTGCTAACAGCTCTCTGTGCTGCCTCGAGGTTTACTTACTGTGTGATCTCCTGCAAACAGCCTTTCTAGCATTTTCACTTTTCATAGCAGGAAACAAGTGTATATAATCGCATTATCATCAGCCCCGTGCCAACAATTGAGACTGTGCTATAATTATGGCTTCATATGAGACATTTGCAAACATTCAGCCAGAGAGTGGAACGAAAAGAGAACTGAGGCTGAGCTTGAGACACGTGTACAGTAATGAAAAAAGGCACAGTTGAGGTTGGCATGGTATAAAAGAGACATTCAGCCAAGAGGAAGGAAAATGTGTGAGAGGTTGATGTGGATGAGGCAGGACAGTCCCGTCTGACACACACTCTGATGCTTTTGTCCTTTTCCTTTTGGCTGAATGTGACTTCTGTTTTTATTTCTCAAGACAGATCCAGTTTTTTTTTTTTTTTCCAGAGCATGATATTGCTCATGCACAAATGAATAAATCTGTTATGAAACTTGTGATCTGTTCTGTTAAAAAAATGTAATTTTTTCTGTAATTAAACAGACCAGATCACATCCAATGTTTACAAAACTGCCACTGAAGATCAGTTTTTATGGAATTTGATTTGAAGTCCAGATTGGCATTGAAGAAGATGTCACTTGAGGCATGAATTTGGTTCTTCAGTGATCCGTCTGCAGCTCTGGGTGGAAGTCGCTTAAACTCTGAAAAAGAACGGCTGAAATAACAATTAAATAGAATCCCAAAAAGATCACTACAGCCAAAAAAGGATTACTTCATGTCTGCATACTATTTTGGAGGTAAACAGGGTTGTGGTGTCTCCTTGGCTTTCAGCTGCGCCCAAACAGCAGTCAACTGTTTGTGACATGAAGAGGAAAACATGTCCTTGTGTGAACCTGATTAATTTCTGTATCTGCTGCTTTCTTTAATAGTTATTCTGACTGTGCTTCTCTGCAGGATCCAGAGCAATGTTTTTACATGTACGCTACAATGTGCCACAAAAAAAATGAATAAACTTAAACCCCAGAACACACAGAGACGCAAAAAATATTTGAGAAAATGATGTGAACTATTTGTCTGTGTTTATGCATTTCTGTCAGGTGTTACTGTATTTTGCATTAGATTTATACGACTCGAAGTACAGTGATAAAGTCAAAGCCATTTCACAGAAGTGAGAGTCGTTTCCCAGATTCTCTGGGAACAGCACAGCGGTTCACTGTAGATCAGGATTATTGTCTCTTAAAACACCATTTGACAGTTTACAGAGAAGCATTACTGCTGTTTCTTTAAGTTTTGACTGACACAGGCTGAAGTGTTTATGATTCCTGCAAATCATTGAGTCTGCAGCGACTCCTACTTTTTTGTCGTCAACTTTTATGAACTGGACTGAAATTCTAGCATGAAATAAATCGCAAACATTAGGTAGCAAAGGATAAGAAGAACACTATTCAGCAAATCAGATCTGAGGCAAGTATGTTGTGAAAGTTGGGAAAGCAGAAAGAAAAATTAAAGTTCCACTCCAATCATCATTTGATCAACTGTAAAAACATTCCCAGTGGTCTTTTCATTATGGTTATGCTGCTTTTAGGCAAAATCAAACAATACGTTGTTTTCTATGACTTAGTTTCTGCAGCAGGAGTTCATTAAAAATTCACCTCTGAGTTGTGGGGGGGACTGTCAACGCAGAGTAAGCCCACCTTCACTTCCCATAATTTCTTTGTTTACATTCTCTCCCGCTAGCTTACAACCCCAACCTAATATTACCGGTGCAACAAAAATGGGAAGCAATATCAGAGCCAACCAGCCATACAGTTTGATCCAGATGTCAGCTCAGCTAAGGAAAAAAGGAGGCGTACGTGGATCTATTTGTCTACAAGTGGATGCATTGGAATGGAGCAGAGCAGGGAGCCTGCGACCCGCCGACTGTAGCACCTATGCCAAAGCTGCAGGTTTTTTCCAACAGCATTTTTCCATCTGCACCTGATTCACAAGGATTTGAATAAATAAAGACTCAACTGTCATTTTAATCTTAATTTCTTTATATATGTCCTCCTTTGTGAGAAAAATGCCACAAGAACGTGTTAAAAACGCCAAAAACAGGATTTTTATTGGAGGAGGGCTTTAAAGAAAAAAAATTTTTCCCCACTTTTTTGCATTTTATAAGAAATGTACCTGCGGTTTTAAGAAGCAGTAAAAGAGACGTGATTAAAAAAGGTATATTAAAATGACTGACAAAAAAACAAATAAAAACCCGGTTTTTCATTTCATTCCAGACTGTAGGATTGAAGACTCCTGGGCTTTTTCCTCTGTTATTACATGTTTCTGTGAGCAGAATGACTGGCTTTCTCACACTGACGCACACTGAAAAGTTCCTCCTCCTTTCCCCTCTTTTCATTAGATGTCCATTTTTGTGCACACAAGCTGACCATGTGACTTCAACTTGACTGCTAACACCCTGTCAGCATCCATCTCACTCATCTGCATTGTGTCCAGCTTTCTTTCTCTCCTTTTTTCTTTCTGAGTCTCCAAGTGTACCATGAAAGACACTTGAACACGGCTGTTGTTTTACTGCAAGCCCAACCAATCTTCCACTTGACTTACCTCCCCAACGACATAAAATTGAAGGCTGTTTTTTCCTATTTACCTTACTGTTCTGGATTCTAACCTGCCGTTGTCCTGCAAGCAAGGCACTTTTTTTTAACCAAGCAGAACTCCCTGCTGTTAGGTGACTTATCCTACTTGAACAAAAACAAACAAAACAAAAATAAATCATGCAGCCACACTTAGACATACCTGTGCATACGTGTAAAAAGTAATAAGTGCGACCTCCAACTAGAGCTTGTTCCTTTTTGATTCAACAGTTTATTTAATTGCAATAACATTTAGTTACCGGTAGTTTTATATCAGACGTCAAATACATTTGGAACAAATAAAGTTGCAAACACTTGAGCAATTTCATTGTGTTGTTCGATGCTGTGTAGTTTTGCAAGGAATTACTCCGACTGATTTTGGATCCTCCACAATATTTTCACAGTAATTCCATGCAATGCTGCAGTGCAGTTATTTGGAGTGGGGATACGCTGCAGCCCTCAACTCTATTATGGAGCAGCTAATGCTTTAAGCAGCCTGCGTTATTATGTGGAAAAATCAATTAAGTGTCTAAATAGGTCATTTGCAGCTCACTACTAAAAACACGAGCTCTTCTTCTGTGTGCAGGTGTGATTTCTGTTGAAAAGATCTATGAGTTGAAGATTTTTTTTCCTTCTTTCCTTTTTTCAGGAAATTGTTTTCTGAGGCCTGTGATTCCAGATTATAGAAAACAGAGTTGACAGTCCAGGAGCCACTTTTAAAAATCATGTCATTATTCCCAACTTATCACCCCTGACTCACTGTGAGTCAGGTTGCTAAGTTTGGCCCCTGTAGGAGGGTGCTTGCTACAGGAACAGAAGGGTGGGAGAGGGGAGGCGGGACGCTCAGAACTTGTGCGTGTCGGCACGGCGCACCAACCTCTCCACGTCCGGGAGCGCAAAGGAAAATGTTGAACCTTACCAACCACTGCAGCAGGTCCATGGCTAGAATCCGCTGTCAGTCAACGTCTTTTACCCACAGAAGACAACGCAAGGCGACAGGAACCGATGCTCCGAGTCATTTCACCGGGAAGGCTTTCGCTGTTCTCCTGCTGGTCCTTCTCGCTGCGCACGGTAAGACGGCGCACAGCGCACAGAAAGACAACCTGAAGACTCGAATCGAGACGCTCAGATACAATTTCAAATATATTATTAAATCTGTTCCAACTGTGAGAGTTTCTTCAGACAAAGCATTATTTTGACCGTGCAAGTCTTTGTGCGCTTTTGAAAATACAAACAAACAAACAAACAAACAAAAAACAGCTGCTGGTGATTCTCAGAACTGTGTGTCGGATGAATTAACTCAGTCGTTTGCAAACGATCCGATTTTAAAGAAAAAACAAACTTTAATCTGGTTCTTCAGAAGAATCACATTAAGTGACTTGGTGCATTTTGCCTAATCAGTCCGTTACTTAACCTACACAGAAGATTCTTAAATTCTTCAGAGGTCTTGGGCTCAGCACGCAGCGAAAAGCCGCTGTCCCGCAGTTTTGTGGACTTTATGTGCGGTTATCAATTTTAGTTTTGAAAAATGTGCGCGTGAAATCTTTTATGCTGCTTCATCCTGTATAGTTGTCGTTTCATGGTCCATGAGGATTGACTGCTCTACAGCAGCCATTAATTGTGGCTGATGTATCATTGAGAAGGCAAATATGCGCATGACAACTTAACCTGCACATACCCAACACCTGATGGGACACCCCCCGCCCCCCTCAACCCAAGCACACAAACACACACCCCGTGTGTGCTTGACGACTTCGAGGCTTCAATCAGTCACGCAGAGGCCACGTTTAGAACCAGCCAACTTACATAGAACCCCCTGGTTTTACCTTCTTACCTATTGTGAATCATAATTGAGGTAGATGCGTCATATGGTATGAGTACAGTACATTTAAAAACCACCTAAACTCAATAGTGTTTACATTAGAGTTTTGTCTTTGCCTGTAAGAAAATTCTTCTATTTAAATTTGTCTTTAAAGAGATTTGTTGTTTTGTTTCTTGGTTGCATGATTCAATTTTCCGTTTCTTGTATTCTAAATTTCACATTTTGGTGGTTGTAATTTCACTTTTCCTTCCACAATTGGATTGTCTTTCGTTGTGTGTGTGTGTTTGTGAATGTGTGTGTGTGTGGAGCATTAGCAGGGGTTAAAGGTTAAGTGCCTTTTGTGTCTGAAAACTGGCCATTGTGTAAAATTGAGCTTTAGTTATTTCACAGGGAGAAGTTCCCTAAAATCAAACCAAAGTGTATAAATATTAATGTTGTTCTTTGCTCTTTTATACATGTAAACATCATCCCAGATCATTCCATTGTGTGAATTTCAACAGTGATGGTGTCAAAATTCAACATTTGCATTAATCCACTTACTTTTTACAGTCAGTTTGCGTTGCAAGACATCATCACCAATTTTATTTTAAAAAAAATCAACACTTATAGACAAAATAATACAAAACAATCTAATGAAAGTGTCAGATTTGGTGTTGAAAAAAATGCCGAATAACACAGCTGAAGCTGTTAGGAAACCCTATGGGTCCAACATATTCAGTTTTTCTATATCGCCCCATCTTTCTTCATTTGTCCAAATGATGCTCTCATTACTGTTCAGGTTCTTAGCCAGTTGTTCCTAAATTAAAAAGAGGAAAAAAACTACTGCTGAACGCATTACACGGTAAATTACGGTAAACTCTGACCTCCTAGTATAGATAGTGAGGTTGAAGATTCCTGATTAGAAAAACAACTTGATGGTGGCATATTTGTGACAATGCTGGGTGCATCACACTCACATTATGAGGACTTTACTAGAGTTCTGTTGAAAATTGAATTGTCTGTCAGACCAGAACTAACTTTTGCTTAATGTTACTGAAACTCAAAAAAAGCAATAAAAGAACTCATCACTTTTCTGATGGGTTTCTAACTCATCAAAAAGTACAAATAAGCAACACCCAGTTGTTTCTATCAAACCTTTTCAAGTTATAAAGACCTCTTTTGCCCATTTACTTTTATATATTTTTTTCACTGGGAATAGTTTGTTGTGATTCCACTGCTTAATACACATTGCAGGCACACTCACACTCACAAATACAAAAACAAAAAGCAGTGAGTAATTTTTGCTTAAATCATCATGGCTTGCTTTGAATTGACATGCTTGTCTATGTGCTTGTTTTTTTCTAAGCAAATGATGGAATAACAAATTTATGTCACTACAGAATAAAAAACAAAATCAATTAATCTATAGACTCAAGTTATAAAGCAACCATTGGCAACTGATTTTAAAAATGTTTTCTATATCTTGGCAGGATGACTTGTGTTTTTATGTCAATAATTCTGAACATTTTTTTTTCATTAATTTCAATGTTTTTATTTCTTCTCCTGTTTATTTATCCCCCTTTTTTTCTAACACTGATTATTTTTAACCTTTTGCAAAAGTAAACAAAGGGCACACACATATCAATGGGTGATTAGAGAAGAGCCAGAAAATTTAAATTCTTCCAAGCAGCATGACATGTCCTCAGATTTTCTATATGTTGCTATAAGCTATACCTTTTTTGGTGTATTCTTTTTTTTTCTTCTTAAAATGTCACAGAGCCACAGGGAAAACTCTAAGAGGCTTACTGTTCTGAACATTCACACATGTGGCAGATTTCACTTAAAGCACCATTTAGATTTTCTGCTGCTGCTTTAATCAAACTGCATAAGTATGGTAGGTACACACAAAGCTAAGAAATGAGAAGCTATTGATAGGAGTCCTCCCACTGGAAAGAAGCAATAACTTGACATATAATGTGGTTTTAAGTTAAAATGACAAATAAGACATGAGAAAAACATACACATAAATAGGGAGAATTGGCAAAAAGATGTTAACTGTGTTAAAAAGCCTTTGATTTGGAACCAGGACTTCCATTCCCACTCCAATCATCTTTTGATTTATTTAGTGGTCTTTTAAGTACGATTATGCCGTTTAAGCATAAGAAATGAGAAATTCACTTCTGAGACAGGACTGTTGACTCCGAGCAACCCCGCCCCCTTTCCCCTCCCCGTTGTTGGGAGCACGGAGCAGGGACCTTGAGGCCCAAACAATATTTTCAAATACATTTATGTCCTCCGTTATCAGAAAAATGACACAAAAACATGTTAAAAACACATCTTTCATTAAAGTGGGTATTTAATAAATAAATGAAACTGTATAAAATAGAAAAATATTTTATGAAAAAAGGAATTTAAGAAAAAAATATTTACTTTTCCTCTATTTTTCTTCTTTAAAAAAAAGTTGTTCCAGAAACATATTGACAGTCAACTTCCAATATGAATCCTGAAAGTCGTCCTTTGGGTTCACCAGTAAGCATCTTTACTCTATTGTTCTTCAGAAATGATGCGAAAGACATCGTCTCAACAGATCACATAATCTGATGCAGACATGTTGAAGGAATGCAATGTGTTTCCTTGCTGACAAAAAGGAAAGATTCCCCTTGGATCTTGCCGTGATACTGTTGTCATTTCCCTCAGCTGAAGAGATTAGCCATAGCTACACAGCAGCTTTATCCTCCAACTAAGAGACTTTCACCGCAAAAGCGGTGCCTTGAAAGCGTGATTCTTGCAGTGGTCCCGAAGCGGGACTGATTTGCACAAATGCAGAGAAATTCACTTGTGAGATGCTGAGCTACAGATGTAAATGAAGCTCCTTCAGGAAAAGAGAAAAAAAAAAAACTTACAGAATTCTACTTTCACCTTGCTGATTCCTTTCTCTGTCATTCTCTTCTTCTGTCAATCGTTCATTTACTTTTTTTTGTGGGCTTTTGTATAATTTTGAACAGTGACTGTGCATGCAGATAAATGCCTGAAAAAACACACACCAATACATCAGCACACACACACTCCCAGTGGGGGTCTTATTAGTGGCTACAGAAGGTATTATCTACTGCTTTCCTGGATCTGGTGATTTGTCCCCAAAACAGAGGAAAAGCAGATCCCACAGTGCCTGGGATTGGAATATTTTAGTCGAAAATAGAATCTGGCAAAAATAGCTTGAAGGTAAAGAACAACAGCATCTGAATGTTTTTTTTTCTTCTTTGTAGATGTGTGACATTTAAAATGAAGTCACAGCCTCTGAGATGGTGAATAGTGCATGCAAACATGGTGAAGAAAAGGATGGGTCCCTTCAGGTTTGAAAATGAGTGATCAGAGGGAGAGAAATGGGATGATGCACTCTTCCTGCTGTATCCTTGCCTGCACCACCTCCAGGAGAAAATAGCAGAGGGAGGTTTTTCCAGCCACAACTACATTACACCCATCTGATCCTCATTACGCTACAAGGCTTGACCCCTTATCTCTATTTCCTGTGCTTTTTAAAGGCTGTAGCTTTAAAATGCTCCACATAAGACTACAGCCGGTCCAGGGTGCTGCCGATTTAAAGACAACGGAATGAAAAGTGAAGGGTTTAGGTGAAATATCTAACAGCAACTGACTGTAGAAATAGTTTAGATTTAGCCTCAGTGGTTTTTATCTGAGCACTCATGCATCTTCATCAACCATTTTCCTCCTCTGACTTAAACACTCATCTGAGCTTCTCTTGGAACTAAAGAGCTGCTCTTTGGTATATTTCAGAAGCAGCATAACTGCATTTAAGTCCGTCAGGCAGTCAGAATGCACCCATGCATACAGACTGCCTGACTTAAGTACTGTGAAGCAGCTTTAGGATCTTCTTAAAGCGATTGTCATGTGATTATTTCAACCAATCTCCAGAGCACACATGCTGTGTAACCACCAAAGATGGAGCCCAAATTTCACCCCCTGTGGACTGGCTTAAACCATCAAACTTCAAACTCTTACTTGCGAGCAACCCGGCCTGCTGCCTAAGCTACTCTGGCTGGTGTACTGGTAGAAAAAAAGACACATTTTAGAATGTGAAAAATGGAATGGGAAGGATGATGAAAGTTTAAAAATATATACGGTGCATCAGATTGAAGTGTCTTGTTTTTTCCCCTCTACATGTCCACTTTAACCACTTCTTGTTTGATGCTGTGTTAGCTGACTTCAGATCTTTTTTGTTAATTTTTGAATTTCAGATTATGCTTAAGTTTTCTCAATTTCTCTTTCTAGTTGGAAAAAATATATTTTTTTACTCTCATTATAAGGTACGATGAGTCAAATGAGCTTAACCTACAGTTGAATTATGTAAAATTAGCACTCAAATAACATGGAATCTCAACATTTGTACAGGATCAAAATAATTTTTGGCTTTCACTCTCTCTGAAACGTTTTTTTTTTTACCTGAGAAGGGGAATTTATATACTGGTCTTGGACAAATCAGTTTCTGAGTATCAGAAGCAAACAGAAAAGGAAATAAAATCTTCTGGAGAGTACATAATCTGTGTTCATGAACTAATAGTATTCTTGTTCATCCTCTTTTTTCTTTGAAGATTATTTGTAAAGAAAGCAAATTTGCTTAAAAGTTGATCTTGTTGAAACTCTTTTTGTGGTGACCGTATTCAGTTTTTTTTAGAAGAAAAGTATATTCATTCTTTAAATGTGATTATCTTACAATCATGTCTCAGTTCAAAGTATTTCAGCCTTTCATCTTCTCCTTCAATAATGAGACCAAATCTGAAAAGCAAACAACAGCAAACAAGGCTGAACTGTGATGCTTTGACTGATTTGTTCCTGAGCAGATAAAATTAGATGATGTTCTGATCCATGGAACATTATCCATCTTGCTGAGATTCTAACAACTGTTATTCATCTTGTGAAAGTCCTTTAAACGAACACACTATTTTTAGAAAACAAACCTTTTGAATGTCATCGCCTGACAAAATAATTAGTTTCTTATTTTAATATGACAAAAACTGTAAGTGTTTTAAAACTTTTTGTAAAATTGGATTGTCTAATTTTAAAAATGGAGGCTAAGATTAAAGAGATAAGGGGACCTCAGAGAGAGAGTTTAATTTAACAACAGTCATATTTTAAAAAGAAACATGTTTTAACATGCATTTAACACCGAAGACAACTCTCATTACAGAATATTTGAGCTGGTGTAAGAATCAAATCATGGCCAAGACAGTTATTACCAAAAAATGATATTACTGCATGAGAAAAACTTCCAGGTCTTGGGAAAATTTGCAGATATTTTCAAGCTCTGCACACTGATTCAGTCACTGCTGTTGACAGACTTGACAGGCAGGCTGAGCACAGCAGCCCTGCAGGAAAGGAAAAATACACAGCCGATGTAGGAGAGATAAAACCCTTTCCCTTTAGCTTTTTCCTTCAGCTTTATTTTGAAGGTCAATGTGATGCAAGAGACTACAGTTTTATTTCTAGCTATACTGCACCAAAAACAAGTAAATATTGAGGTGTTTTATGTTTTTATTAGTCACAAAGTGATAATTGTTAGGAAAAAGTCAGAAAAACATGTTTTATTCAATTTTCTCTGGAATGATTGAGGGCACCTGTGTTTTTTTTAACTCTTTTTCTTCTGCTTAAACAGCCTGGTATTTTATCCTGTCCCAGCACTATGATGTGAAACACCCTGCAGCCATATACATTTTAGATTTGTCCCGTTAATTACAAAAGAAACACACACATTTTTACTACATTGAACTTCAAGGAGCAGAACAAGCAAAAAAACATGGAATTTAGAATCTTGTTCATCCTTTTTTTATCACATCTTTGTTTGGTCCAGACTATCATTTCTTTAGAATTTGGTTATCACTCTAAATATAGTTTTACATTTTCACATGTTGTTTTTTGACTCTAAGGAAACCTCTGGTATCTACCTAAAGACATCATTTATTTTGGGAGAACTGGCCAATTTTGAGTGTTATAATAAACAATTATAATACATATTGATAGAGTTTTAATAAGAACTTTTAGTAAAGATTAAATTGAGAGAATCTCACTCAGTCTGCTTTCATGAATTGAATTTCAGGTTGTGACACAAAGTGAGTTCTGAGTAGTTTATGGACTTATTCCATCTCGGCACTTTGACTGGATTTCAACTACCATCTACTTTTACAGGATGGTACCAGCAAGTGCTGCTATCAGTGCTGTGGATCCTCCCGAGTCTCACTCAATGTGTCAAAGCCGGGCCACCACGGGAGCAGAGACATGTTGCCAATCGTTTTTCTGTTTGCTTTTGCTGTGATTTTTCTCCTCTTATCTCCTCAACCCCTTTTTCTCCTTTTCTTGATGCACTTGTGCAGTCAGTGGGGTATTTTTGGAGGGTAATTAGTTCCTTCTGAGTGTCCACCACTGGCTTCCAGGCTTATCTTTTTAAGCGCATGCCTAATCAAAGAGTCTCCCATAGGTTATGGGCCTTTCTGCAGCTGTAGGCTCCTGTAACCCATGGAGAAGAGGACATTTCTACAGTTTGCTTTGTTAATTCACATCTTTTTAATGTTTTAAGCAGAAAAAGCACATCTGCTCTGCTCTCCAGCAGCTCTGCAGAGTCTCGGTTATGTTCTTTATTCTGTGCTTGCTTTTGTTTGTGAACCGGCCTTTTAAAAAATGAAGCACATGATACAGAATTCTGTTCGTTCTAATATTAGAGTTGTTTACAACCTTACCTCACTATACATTTCAGATCCTCTCTATAGTTTTGCTTCCTCTTTCATTCTTAGATCATGCTATCTAACTGACTGCGCCTCCTCAGTCGCTCTGCTTGTGACTCAATAATATCACTCCAGGAAATTTAAATAAATTCAACTTCTAAACTAAAATGTCTCAGTTTGCAGCAACACTCTCTAATATCAGTCTGCCTTTTAAACTGTCCATGTTTTGATTAATTCTCGATTCTATATTCTATTTTCAATCCCTATAATGGTGCAGATCCTGCATATTTCTATTGATGTTACAGTTTCTATTTTACATATTATTTCATCTTCAAAAATGGTGATTTTGTAATTTAACAGTTGATTTTAATCAGCTGTTAAAATATATTGCAGAAAATAAGGCATCATGATTCTGAATTACTATTAAATGCAACAAAACAAGCTGATCTCATCTTGGTAGATTTCCAATATACTATCTTCCAAACTATCACATGACAAGTAATTTGGTTTTTTTTTGTTTCTTTTGCTCATTAAATGAACAACTTGTACATGCGTATGTGTTTCAGCACAGTTTCAGAGGTATTTTTTGTGCATATGCATATTAGCTGTAAACCGACATCTGAATACAGGACAAAATGACTTGAATGCACCCTGATGATGATGAAGATGCCACTGCTCATGTAAGGCTTTACAGTGACCACAAATGTGTGTAAAAATGTGTCTAAACTCAGCCGGGCAAATACTACAGAAAAAACACATTTAACCTCACATATCACATGGCTACGTACATTTTTTACTGACAGTACAAAGTAAAAAGAATTAGGGAAGTGAATATTAAGGGAAGAGGAGAAAAAAAGGCTTGTGTGTGTTGGTGTGTCTGCGGATATGCGAGTGTGTGAAGAACAAAAGGTCCAGTTAATAGGTTGATTATAATTGCCCTCACTTTTCCCTACCCAATTAAGGCTTAAGCAGAGTTGCGGCAGTGCAGCAAATTGGCGGGCAGTGTTTAAGGCAGGTACCAGGAGCTGTATTTGCACTCAAGTCTCTGGAGACGGGCCTCTTCGTTAAGGTTTCATACCCAGCTCGCCTCAGCCAGTAAATTTAAAGAAGTACTCGAGACTTTGTACCCTCTGAGAAGAACTACACTGAACTACTTTGCTCCTACATCATCTTGCTGTTTGTCTTCTTTTAACAGTTTTGCAAAAAGTATCTGGGATAATCTTGTAAATTAGGAATCCTTACCTTAAGTAATGTGTAACCACATATTTTATCGTATAAGTAAAAATATCACAGTTTTTTAGAATGGTGGCTTTTTGCATTCATTATGATTGTTTGGATTCCCATGTTTTTTCTTCTTTCCATTATGGTTGTTTGGCTCAACTTCAAGCTTAGTTCTATCTCATCTGAGGCAAAGTTGTTACAGAGTGAATTTCCTTTGGTGATGTGGTGGTCAGGATCAGGCCGTGGTTCAAATCCCAGCTGGGACTTTGCTGTGTCGGGTTTGTATGTTCTCTCTGTGCATGTGCGGGTTTTCTCAGGCACTACCACAGTCCACACACATACTTAACGGGTTGATTGATGACTCGAAATTCTCCCTTGGGAGTAATTCTGTGTGTGGCCCTGCGATTGACTGGCTAATAGTCCAGGGTGTACCCCGCCTTCACCCTAAAGTAGCTGGGAGATGAGAATAAGAGATGGATGCATGGTTAGCTTTCTCTGTAAACTTCCAACATGAAAATACAGACAGACAGTACACTGAGATGTCTGGAAGGGAACTCACAAAGGAAATAAATAAGGGAATTTCCAATGTAATGTTGTATTCCGCTGTAACAGTAGATATGTTATATGTGCCTCACTACGGATTCTTCAAATATTGGGTTTGCAATACTTTATTAAGGTATTGCTCTCTCTCGAGGCTAGTTTTTATCAGTGGAGAATGCAACAAAGGTCTTTCATGTATTTGGTAAACATTTGACAAATGAAAAAATAATTCAGCTGACACCTCGTGGAAGACAGATGCCAAAAAGGCAAAAAAAAAAAATAGAAGTTTTCATGGTTTAGCTCTATTCTGTCTGTCCATGCACACTGTCCTGGCCCTCATAATTTTTTATATCTCACTGTTTTCAGTTAAGTTTACTTCAGGTCTGTTGTTTTACACCATATTGCCAATGAATATGACAACTATGCTCCAGTCAAAAATAAAGTAAATAAATCATCCTGGTTTATCCCTCAAAACTGCACTTAAGAGACTTTTGTTGACAAATAATAAATACTTGATGATACGTATCTCAAATATAAATAACAGTCTCTGAGTTTAGCAGATTTTGTGATATATAGCAATTAAGAGCCTGCTTGCAAGAAAATGCCAAAGTAAGGTCACAAACCTTTTTTTCCACGCTTTTTGGTTTGTAAAGAATTAACTTAGTCAGACAGAGACTTCACTTAACATCTATATTTTATCAAGTTATCAAGTAAATACGTCCTTTCCAGTGAAAGTGGCTATTTGTGTGTCTGGACCATGTCCCAGTTACCTTTTTGGTGCCGTAGGTTCTTCAAAAATGCAGCTCCCTGAGTGCTGGTTTGATGGAGTCTTGCCGTATTGAATAATATCTTCATCACTTTGTGACTTAAAATCTGTGATGAAGGAGGTCGCCGAAGATTTTCCAAGAATTTTTTCTTGTTTGCCTCAGTGATTATCTGATTAATTCCTAGTTCAAGGGCAAAATGTGACTAACCTCTGGTCTTCCGGGTTGTAGTTAACCAGAGACAGGCGTATGTAACACAGGGAACATGGGGTAAAAACAAGTTAAATTACAATTAGTGTACATCAGCAGTAATAGAAGATGTGCTCAGTGAAGCCAGTAGACAAAAGACCAGTCCGTTGTGTTCCTTAGGGTGACCTGGTGGATGAAGTGTGTGCTGTACCAAGTGGGTCAACATTTTCTGCTTGAACAGACAGGGATGTGTTCCCTCCTAAACTACACATAGCAGTTTTCTGCCCTCTAGTTAAATCTTGCACGCACATCGATGCAGGCACTTTGATATTTTCTTTTTTCTTTTGCATGTTTTTTTTTCTTTGGTTGAAAAAAAAAGTGTCTTTGCTTTTATAAAGTTGGCATTGAAATGGACAAGAAGACATGATAATTCTGCATGTGCAATAATGAGAAAAGGACTATTACATGAGATAATTAGTTAATTATTTCATATTGTAGATAAAATCAGTTACATGACTTTAGTTATATAAATGTCTGTATGTAATGCGTTTTGTATTATATGTGGATGAAGAGTCTTTTGTGGTTGTAACTGACTATGTCAAAGTTAGTTATTGTATATATTTCTAACAGTGTGAGGTTTTTAATATGCTTTCATTACATCCAAATTTAATAAACAAAATATAGAATCAATTCCTACATGCAATATACAAAAATATAGCTAATGGTGTAAATAGTTGTATAATAAAAAAATACATAGATATTGCTGATAAATGAAATGAATTATGCACATAAAATAGTTAAGTATTCAATGTAAGGAGATCGGATTAAATCCTTTTTAATTAAATTCTATTTTAACGTAACTAAAAATTCAATTTTTATGTTTAAAATTTTAAAAAAAGTTTAAAATGAAAACAAATGAAAACAAAAAAACTTGAAGAAGTGAAGATGAACTGAAGTTACAACTTGGCTAGAATGTATTATACATTTATAAAGTTCTTTTTTTTTCATAGGAATAGTTCTTGACTAAAAATGACTAAAATTCTATTTGACAGGCAGATTCTGATATTTAGCTTGAAAATAATCATTAACATGTCACTGAGGTTGCTACATGTTACTGATTGAATATGTGGTATTTAGAACACCACTGGCAAAACAGGTAATCCAAAAACTTTTCATTTTTTATTTATTTATTTATTTTTTCCAAAAAATGATAATTCTAGAGTTAAGTTTATAATGCTTAGGTGGTTGCCTAATCAGATGCATGTTAATTCCGCAATTGGCTCAATTTGAGCGAAACATTGAACTGCACTATAAAAGAAGAATTATTGTCAAGCACAGTAATTTTAACTATATTTACAGTTAGTGAGTGGAAAAAATACTTCCTTCAGAAATGCATAAAAAAGGTTCAGATTTTAAGACAGCAGAAAAAAGACCAGTGTGGTGGAAGCCAAACTCAAATATATTTTGAGGCAAAAATTGTTGTTTTTTTGTGAGTTTAAGTTACGATTTTCTTTCTTTCTTCTTTGTGGAAGAGAGTAATGTATCCTCATTGCCTTTTGCTGACACCAGTGTTAAGTACCATCTTGTGACTGACCTTTGAGAAATATTGAAGTCAAACTCAATTTACAAATCATTATAGTGGCGTCCCAAAGCCATAGTAAAACCCTCCTAAGAAAAATTGATGGTCCAATTTCTGTGATATTCCTGATCCATTCATCATCATCATCTTTTTTTTTCTTAGAGTGCTTCTCATCCAAGTCAGAAGACAGACTTTTCCGAAGGTTATTCCGGAGGTACAACCAGTTCATACGACCAGTGGAAAATGTATCTGATCCAGTTACTGTGGAGTTTGAAGTGTCCATATCCCAACTTGTCAAAGTGGTACGAACACACACTGATATTATTCAAAGCTGCCCTACAATGTTTAGTTATGAGTAAATGTTTAAAATGCAGTATTCCTTTTTGTTCATTTTTCTAGTGAGTATGGTGGAAGCAATAAAAAATATGTAACTTTAGAGATTTGTGGCATTTGTAAAAGTTTGTGAGTGTCCATCTTCAAAGATGCAGGTGCTCCATCAAAAGTGATCTAAGAATAAACATGGCAAAGATGCATATGTGCTTATTTTGTGGTTTTGTGGTCTAGAAGCCACAGCCACAAAAACCTAAAACTAGGGAAAATTAAACAGCCTGGACTGATGAAGCATGTCTTTCACATCACATGGGCGGCTGGGTGTTTGTGCATCTCTTTGAAAACTAACATCAGCAACCATGAAAGGCAGTGTGATGCTTCAGTCAATGCCTTGTTTAAAATCTTTCCCTTTGTGCTGATTTTATTTATTACTTATGCCAACTACCTTAGATGATGCTCCCCTTGCCTGTTGGAAGCATTGATATGACATTTCTATCCCATTTCTGGGTGCTATAAAACATTTTTTGTAAAGGGCTGGAAAAATGCTGTAGATTAGAAATTATAAAGGCCCCAAAGCACACATTACAAGACCTAGAAAAGTGCTCCTACCAATTTATCATCAGATACTTCAGGATTTGCCTGATTCCATGCCTGAGGACTGGCAGTCCTTAAATCATCTTGTATTGTCAGGACTGTTACAAATTATCCTATGTGTCTACTTTTCACATGACCAAATACTTTTACTAATCATTTTACTCTTTGTATCTGAAATCCTGTTTTTTTTTTCAATAAGCCCATCAGGCAATGGAGTTGATAACTAACCTAATGATATATACTCTGTATGCAGATCATCAGTTGGACATTATTGTCTGCTATAAACAACAGCATTTTTTCTGATGAAATTAATAAAACTTTATTAGCACGTACAGTGTTCCCTCTCTATTTAATTTTGCATGTCATTTTTTACCGGTGCACGTGTTTTGCTTCCTGATTGGCTGTAAAGAATGTCAATCAATCTCCTCCAGACCATTGTCTGCTGAACAGAATACATTTAGCTCCCCAGATCTATAAAAACCTTTGATGAAGAGCAGGTCTTTGTTTTCATTCTATAGTACTGGACTTATTTTTTTGTGTTTTGAACTAAGAGTTTAAACAAAGAAATGGTGTCAATATATTCATATCTGTCTGAGAAAAGAGTGTAAATTGTAATTTTTCTTTGTGGCTTTCTGGGTAATTTTTGGAACATTACCCTTGTGACAAAGGAGGGGACACTGTGTATCTGTCTGACTGCATTTTTCTGTATTTTTGGTTGACTTGTTCTTTCAGGATGAGGTCAATCAAATAATGGAAACCAACTTATGGCTGAGACACGTAAGTACTTAAAACCCATTTAGAGTTGAGTCATGTAATTTGCACCGTTGTGTTTACAACTTTTCTTTGTCTTTCCTTTCAGGTGTGGAACGACTACAAACTGAGATGGACTCCAGCAGAGTATGATGGGATTGAGTTCATACGAGTTCCATCTAATAGGATTTGGAGGCCTGATATTGTCTTATATAACAAGTAAGTTCTAATAAGTCATATACAAAATGTTAGTTCTCTCATCTTTTACACTGCTATTTCAGAGAAACAACACCAATTTCAATGGATCAAATAATTGTGATTTAATACTGTTGTTCAAGTGAAAAAATGGAGTGTACTTGTGGGTCAATTGTTGAACCATTTCTATCATTCCTCTGTTTTGCATGTTTTTTTTTTTTTTTTTTTGACACTTTGGTGGTTTGTTTTTGACCTTTCCTTCTAAATACTCCTTTTGCAGTGCTGTGGGGGATTTTTTAGTGGCAGACAAGACAAAAGCTCTGTTGAAGTTTGATGGCACAATCACTTGGGTTCCTCCCGCCATATTCAAGTCCTCCTGCCCGATGGACATCACCTACTTCCCGTTTGACTACCAGAACTGCTCCATGAAGTTTGGTTCTTGGACCTACGACAAGGCTAAGATTGACTTGGTTCTCATTGGCTCAAAGGTCAGAGGAATTATCAGCTCTGCTTTAAAAAATAGTTTGTTGCAACAAACAAATCCACAAATTTAACCAACGCATTTAAAAAAACAAAAACAAAACTGTTAGCATTTTAATAGATAAATGTTCCCAATTAAAAAGATAGACTTTGGCATTTTAAGTATTAAAAAATTGGTTGGATTTAATTCCATCTTTAAAAAAAGTTAGTGTTTACTCCTGCAAGCCTTTTTATCTGAACTCCTCTCAAAATATATGTTTATTCTTGAATTCCAGCAGACAGACTCCAGTACTTGAGGAAAATGCTGAACCTAAAATGAATTTAAATTTTGACAGAAGCCACATTAAGTCACTTGAAGCAAATGAGTTGGGCAGGAAGTCTTAAATAGGAATTGCAAAATAAAACCTCCAATCCAAATTTACCACCAAAAATCAAGAAATGTTGACATCCTTTGACAACTGATGTGGGAAGCCATGTTGATGTTTTGTAGATTTAAAATGCTTTTCCAAAACTAAATAATGAGAGAGACCGTCTATGAAGACAAGGGAGATTGTGCAAATTGAATTTATGTAAAACAATTGATTACTTGTTTGATTTTGCTTTGCATTAGATTATCATTTTTTTACCTTTATATGTGTAAAACAGCTGCAAATTCTCAGGTATTGTTCAGAAATTAGCCTGAAGTATTAATATTTTTCCAAAAAACATTTTTATTTGAAAATGTCCTTAATACTTCACCAGGTGAACCTAAAGGACTTCTGGGAAAGTGGGGAGTGGGAGATCATTGATGCTCCAGGATACAAGCATGACATCAAGTATAACTGCTGTGAGGAGATCTACACTGATATAACGTACTCCTTCTACATCCGTCGCCTGCCTCTCTTCTACACTATCAACCTCATCATTCCGTGCCTCCTCATCTCCTTCCTCACCGTGCTGGTTTTCTACCTCCCATCAGACTGTGGGGAGAAGGTCACCCTGTGCATCTCGGTTCTGCTCTCCTTGACTGTGTTCCTGCTGGTCATCACCGAGACAATCCCCTCTACTTCACTCGTAATCCCTCTGATCGGAGAGTACCTTCTCTTTACTATGATATTTGTAACTCTCAGCATTGTCATTACTGTCTTTGTGCTTAATGTTCACTACCGCACCCCAATGACTCACACAATGCCAGACTGGGTAAGGTCTGTGTTCCTTGGGCTGCTGCCCAGAGTGATGCTGATGAGGCGACCCATTGACCAGAGCTGCTCTTCACCTGCCAGATGTACTGGAGGGACGACCAGGGGAGGAATAACTGGAGGTAGCAAAAAAAGAAAGAACAGTGTAGGAGGAGGGAGCAGCTCGGGAAGTGTAAGTGTTGGTGGTATCACTGGGGGCGTGGCTTGTGCAGCACTAGATAGTGGATCTGGAGGGGGTGGGGCCTCCTCAGCTGGTGGCTCAATGAACTGTGTGGAGTATGGTGACATCAACCGGGACATGACCAGGAGGTGTCCGTACAGAGGCAAAGAAGTACCAACACCTGTTCCCCCACCAAGGGTACCATCTCCGCAGGCACCTCAACCTCCAGGGCCTCCGGAGTCAGAGCTGCCAAAGGTCTCAAGGCCCCTTAAAGCTTCATCACCTGTCAATGCTGTTGTTGCATTTTCTGTGGTGTCACCAGAAGTCAAGCAGGCCATTGAGAGTGTGAAGTACATCGCAGAAAACCTGAGGACACGTAACAAGGCCAAGGAGGTACATGAATGAGTCAATGTTTTCTTGTATTTTCTAATTTTATTTGCAGCTTTTGTCTAGATTTTAGATACATGTTTTGTAGAGATCCTAAAATAATCGTGAAACATCAAACTGACCAGGATGAAGTATAAAGAAACATATTTCTACACACTTTCTAGGCTCTTAACCATCAAATTTAATGGACCAAAGATTTTAACAAAAAATTAACACAGAAAATTAAGATCCCACATCCTTGTTGGTGGAATTAGAAAAAAATGTGGTAACGCTTTATACTAAGATTCCCTAACAAGCTTTGTTAACGCATTAACAAGCATTATAATAGAATTTTTAGGGTGTTAGAAGCCTGCTTGGGACTTAAAGCATCAGTCTATTTTTGCCAGCACACATCACATACATAATAATGTATCTTACCAAAATGTCATAATTCTACACCCGAATACAAGCCCCAGCTAAAAGCCTAAAAGCAATCTAAAGAAGTCGAGCCTCTTGTAGAAATTTTCAAATGAACACTGCACTTCGGTGTGATGCTATGTTCACACCAGGTTTGGAAACACGCGTTCAAGCGACCACTTCCAATGAAAAGTCTATGTAAAAGTGTGGGTAGTCTATATGTGCATTTTGGGCTTCCAGGTTCAAAGCTCTCACCTTCCCCCATCGCTATGCAATTTTTTAATTCCGTTCTCGGGCTCTCTGGCGTACCAACCGGACTTTCAATGGATGTACACTGAAAGTCACACCAGTTGAGCTCCCTGCCGCTTGCTACATGTTCTGTGTGAACACCACAGCCGGAATTCTTCTTCATGAAGCCGTGTATAACGCGTTCTTGTTGCTGGTCTAATTGTAACCATGTCTGTGCTGCAACACTGTGCTGCAGAATGGCTAGTTTCACTGGATATCAATCTTGCCAACTGATGATCCAAAAGTGACAAAAACCACAATTGTTTAAATTAAAAAATGACTTACAAGCCCAGAAAAAACCCCCCAACACATTTGTGTGTCAAAGGTAAACATTTAAACTATTAACCATGCAAATGTAAAAAAATAAGTAAATCCAAGAAGATCCATCAACAAACATCTGATTATTTTGATGTTTTGTTTTCAATAATGAAAATGAGGAAAAAATGAAATTACAAACCTATTTTTACAAGCAGCGATGTTGATCTTCTCAGGGATAGTTGTTATGTAAGACGTAAATTTAAAGGCAAACATGAAAAAACTACCAAATTTAAATGTGTCAAAGCTGAACTTGAAACTAGAACATGTCATTTCTTTGACGTGGGGCAATGAGAAATCCTGAAAACAGAACAAACTCATTAAACCCAACAAAGCAGCATAAACAATACTTTGATGATTTAATCATTCCTTGTGCAGGCTTTTCAAATGTACAAACAGAAAAATACTAGATGTGCAGGACTTTCTACCTTGCCTGGTAATAGAAAACATCTATACAGGGCTACAAAATGATTGCAAAGCTTCTGTTTTTGGTGCAGAAGTAGGGCTTTACGTTCCCCCACTCTGGATTGTCCTGATAGGTTTGTTGTGTCAGCTCCATCTTTTCTTAGCAACACAATCTTCAATGCATGCAGAATAGCCACCTTGCCTCTTCCAAACACACAATAGCACTATGGTCACTGCCGCAGTGATCTCATTTTCCACACCAGACTGCCTATATACAGGACTGGGCAAATGTTGCTGGATTCTAAAAGTCTTTCAGAAACAGATGAATGGGTTTTGTGTGAAACAGCCATGTATACAACTTTATGTGATCTGCCATTTTATTTATTTATTTGATAATATTTTGACTGGAGAGGCTTTTATTTTGACAGGGCTTTGGCAGAAAAGAGAGCAAAGTGAGGAGTAGGATGACCGTATAGGAAGAGGGCAGGTTTCCAACATACATTAAATGCAATGAGAACATTCATTCTTAACACACAGTGCACCTGCTCAACCATCTGAAGCGCAAATTGCCCTATCAGCAGGTTTTTCCCAATCACGACAATTTTTTAACTTTTGCTTTTTTCCCTCTGCTGAGCAGTTTAACTTTCACAGTTTTCAGTTTTTTTGTCCGCTTATGTGACCTCACCCTGACTTCACAGTGTAAAGGGAGCATGCAGGCTATTTGCAGAACTCCTCCTTATATTTTTGCTTCATTTTTTAAACACTTTCCTGGACTCTTGTCGGCAACAAAAAGTGATTAAATTGACTTTAGAAAATGTGTTTGTGATAGATAAAAATCTCAGAGACATGAACTCAATTTATATTTGACTACTGCAGTTTCCTTTTCTTTCATTTCTCATTTAACACTTTAATTAAGGATTACAACTCACCATCAAAATAGTGATAAAGTTAGCCTTAAACTACAAATAAAACGTTTTAAAATATCATCTGAACACATGTAAAAGTTGTTTTATTGAAAAATACACAGAAGTGAAATTTTTGAGTTCTCAATGTTTTTTAAAATGATGAACTCAAGGGAGTACTTAGATTCTAAATAAAGTATATTTAAACATCCTTATAAAGAAACAATAAACAAAAATGTATGAAAAATAAATGTTTATAAGCTAAATATTGTCTGTATTATGCAACTGATTCTCTTGTAATTTACTACCAACTTGAGAGTTGTATTTGACTCGTGATTAATTAATTACTATATGTTTTTGTAAAATTTGGAACAATGTACAAAAAGAAAAAGTAAAACATGTTTTTCCTGAGTTTTGATGATTTTTAATCTTTTTAAAATTTTTAAAGATAATAATCCTTCAAATAAGATATTTTACAGTAACTTAGTTTCAGAAATCATTCATTCAAGACATTGAACAATTCTCTACTTTGCTTTTTATGATTTTTTTTTTCTATTTCTGTTTTTTCTTTTCTCATTGCTGTATAAATGTGTTGTAAAAATACATTGAATTTCCTCTGGAAAGTCATTAGTTAAAAGGTTATTTGACTGAACATTTATACAGAGTGTAAAGTTTAGGAATCCCTGCTATTGTCATACACAATAATTAGTTTTCGGATCAGACAAACATATCATTACCCGAAACAGTTGGTTTTCGTTTGGCAAGTGGTGCAAACTTTTGCTAAAAGCTCTCAGTCAGTTCAGCTATATGATAGTTTGTTGCTTCTCTTTGAAAGGTGCAGAGTGAGTTTTGACCTGGACATGTTCATAATTTTTTTCACTTGCATGACATTACAACTTGTATTGCGTTTCCTTTGTTGAAAATAGGAACTGTGTTAATTTTTGAAGTCAGACTAAGCTCTCCATATTTTGGATAAAGAAATGACACATTTTACATCAGCAGTTCATCTAGACACAATAATTTCTTCATTCCTACATAAAAACCTAAAACACATAATAATACATGTCACTGTGGCCGAGGATATTGTGGGGTACAAAGGTGTAAAAGATTACGAGCAGCATACCTGTAAAAGATGTTTGAGAGGCTTAAATATTTGCGTTTATCAATGCTCTAAAATTCCCTTCCTTTTTCTCCTCAGGTGGAAGATGACTGGAAGTACGTAGCCATGGTGATTGACAGGATTTTCCTGTGGGTTTTTGTGACAGTGTGTGTCCTGGGAACTGTGGGACTTTTCTTCCAGCCACTCATCAGCTTCTTTAAATGAACCCCTCGCAGAATCTCTGCTTGTTCACCGTTTTCACTGTACTTCACTTAGATTACTTTGAGAATTATCCTCTCTTGCAGCTGTGTCACACCAAACAGTATCACTCTCCTTCACTTCTAACCTTTTCCCTCCTCAGTCTGTCCCTTCTCTTTTCTTTGTTCTTCATTTCATTCAAAACGTGTCAAAAGATCTCATTCTTTTTCATTATTTTAAAAAATTCTTAACTTTTATCTGGCTTCTATCACAATTATGGAAAATTGATGTCCCTACATCTGCTTTGCTTTATCCTTTAATGTGTGGTGTGTTCACGTGCCATTGTTTAATTTTGTCATTCCTTGTACTTGTACATGCTTTTTTTATATCTGTTGGTTAAAAATGTCAAATAATTTGCTAAATAATATTAAACACAAAAAATAACAACTTGAAGCAGCACTTTGTCAATATGACCAAGGCAATAAAAACATGACATTGATGAAAACCATAGCACAATATGTTCTTTTAGTTCCCTAACAGTTTTTTTTTTTGTACCTCAGTAATTGTGCTTTCTTGTAGTCGAATAAGGAAGAAAAACATTGTTTTGGGGATTTATTGTAAATACAATACATGTGTGTTAAGCATGACTTTCCCAGAGGACATAGACTCAGATGGTACAGATGTGCCACGATATAAATATGCACCTCTGCAACATTTAGAACCTCAGATGCACTTTGAACAGCACAATTCCAATTAAAGTTGGGAAAAACTTGAAACAACAAAACTGTCTTTGATCATTATTTTACTCTCTGTCTAGTCTTTTTTATTGAAAATGTATTTTCTTGTGTGTGTTTTATCCATTGACTTCAGCTCTTAGGGGGTCCCACCATTACAGCTGGACCTGGCAGGGTTGGCTAAAAACTGACCAAAAAGGGGGGAGGTGTGTTTCTAAAGTGAAGCAAAGATTTGTTTTTTTGTTTGTTTTTTTTTTAACCTTTTTTAAAGATAATTTTGATTTTTCACAAACAGTTTTACAATCTATCTGCTACTACTGTACTTGTTTATCAACCAAGCAGCTTCATTTTTCCTCATTCCCTGAGTGGAAATCAGATTTTTGACTTCACACCCAGAATCTGTGTTGACATTTTGATAACAGTGTGAACAAATGCTGACATTTTACTTAAGGTAAGTAAAAATGTAGCAGACTTTATTAATAGGTAAGTGTGTATTTAACTTTAAAGACTACCATTTCAACACACAATAAAACAGAATTTGAATCCCACAAATAGGCCTCCACATCACAGAACAGCAAGGGAATGGAGGTCTAATATCTATGTCACAGAGCCATTGAGGATTTGATATCACCTAACATTGCAGATCAGCAAAATATCAATGGAAATGAACACGGGCAGCTTGAAAAGCTGAGCCTAAAGCCTTAAAGGTTTTGTAGTTTATATTCTCACAAACAACTCAAGTCTACAGATTTTAATTTAAAGAACTTCATGCGCTGGATTTCTTTCAATGTTCTTCCTGTACGTTTTGAACAGATATGCAGCAATTTTTAGTGAGTAAACATGTGAAATCTGGGCAGTTTTATGAACAATGCAGACATTAGGTGAACATCCCTGGAGAAGATGAGTGCATTAGTATGCTGTATGAGTGCTCAGTCGTTTACACAATGCGTGCGTTGTCCGTATTATGTGCAGCTGTGTCCCACAAATGCTTGTTACAGGTGTTTATGATTTAGTGTGAACTATAAATCAGTGAGCTCTTGACTACAGTGAAGGGTCAGTAGAGTGGAAATAACCCCATATTTGCGTACAAAGATGTGGTTAATTCCACATATTTGCACATAAGTACAGAAAAGTGATTTTAAAAAAATTTTTTTTTTCCTTTACATGCTGTCATCTATTTGCAGCCAAAAAATGTTATTTCTAATGTGATGGTACTGACAGAAATATTATATAACTTTTTCTTTTTTTTTTTACATTGAAAACAGGCAGTGACATCGGAAGTTTCCAGTTAGTATTTTCATTTAAAAGATTATAAATTTTTCAGTTGGAAGGGAAGGTGTTAAGACCTCTCACAAACAAAAAACTAGATTAAAAAAATAAAACATATATCAATTAAATAAAGCTGATAATAAAATACTAAACTAATACTTAAACTAATCAAACATTTTAAAATATTTCTATTAATCAATTGATTTTAAATAGCCCCCCCCCAGCTTGTTAGGTAACTTTGCTGGACTGTTGTGCATTTATTCTGCAACTTCCGTTTTCTTTAAGAGGCATGCTAATTTAAAAGCAAATTTTTGAGTAATTGAAATAAAATATATGGTAATTTTAGTAACACAGAAAACTGAAAAAAGGAGTTTTAAAATATAGTTTCATCTGTTTTCTAACCAAACTAACATCTATCTTCTATCAGTTTTAAAAGACCTTTAAGATATACAGCATGTCCACATGAGTTTTGAACAAAGGCAGACGTAAAGTTCATTCCTCTTAAGGTCACTGGTGAGTCTGAGTTTGTCTGTCATCTTTAACACACTAAAGTTCAGAGTGGTGAAGGCACAACATTAGAGTTCTAGACGCCTTGAGGCTGCACGGAAGTGTGACTTTGAGTAGCTCACTTTGTGACTATAAACAGCTCAACACCTCAGACTAATCCCTGGTTTTGTGCAAACAGTGAGCATGTGTGCATTTGTGTGTCGGTGAAGAAAAGCAATGCATGAAGATGTTAGAAGGAGGCTGACAGAGTGTGTGCATGCAAATTCAGTGTGCACAAGCCATCTCAGCTCTCCCTTCATGCTTATTAAAGGATGGATGGAGCATGAATATGGTGCAGCTGCACTTTGTGCCAAAGTCTTACATAATAGGCGGCGTGTTCAGTCTGCAACCTGCAGTGGCACACCAGCGCATGGCTCCTACAATAAAAGATTTACCAGCATGTCCAAACAGAAGCAGACAGCAGTGACGTGATCACAGATTTCCAAGACTCTCCCCAAAACGTCCTGCTTTCCTCTGAAAACATTCAGTGTGAAAAAAAAACAACCCAGACAATGCTGCATTCTTACTGCGGAGCATACCTCCCGCTGTTCTTAGACATAAATGTTTCCCCTTCGACTTGTACAATAATGTGAAACAGACTCAGAAACGATCAGCTTTTGAAAAGCTGCGGCAGCTTTAATCTGAATTTGAAATGGTGCAACTTTGATATTCCAAAGCTGAGGCTCTTTGAATCACTGGACTTCAAGTGGCAGCCAGAGAAAAGCAGAGTGCTGCAAAGCTCTGGGTGGTAAATTCAGGGATAATACATTATTAAGCCACATGGATGTATATTTCACTTGATTCTCATGATTCGTTACTGTTGACTCACATAAACCACTGAATGATGGTACTGTGAATATTGGATTTGTGCCACAACGAGCTCATAGATCTTTGGATTTTTATTTGCCTTAATGCTTATTTTTGGTGATCAAACTTTTATTTTTGACAAAATGATGCTTCCCCTTTGTGCACTCTCTGCTTTAAAAAGCTTGTTCTTGTTCTACATAAATCAGAGTCCTCCTATATTGGTCCCATGTTTAGATATTTTCCACTACAGTTTGTGCACCCCTGACCATGAAGAAGCAGAGACAAGATTAAAAAAAAAAAGTTTTCTGCACTAAAACCTTCAATCATGCAGTGGAAAATGGTGGCGGCGGTGGAGGGGAGTACAGGTTGAAAGTTGAGATGGGGTCAAACTTCATAGAGCTGGATGGTGAATTGGGCTGTTCTATTGTGTCACTGGGAGCAGAACGTTACATGCCGGCAGCCAGTCGACCGTGGCTAAGCTAAAGAGACTCTCAACTAAATAATTCATTCCAATGGGAGCCTTCAGAACAGAAGCACATAATAATGCAGGGTCTTCTCCCACTCACAAGTCACTGCTACTTAGAGAAAGATGCTTCAGACCCTCACAACAAAACACACGCAGCTGAGCAAGGCTGAAAAGTGCACGTTTCTAATTTTATTCTTTTATGAATATTTATACACATCTGAAGAAAGACCTGCCTAGAAAAAAATAAGGAACCTTTGGTGGAATATGGTGCTTTCAGGTTCAGGGTTTGTACGTTTAAGTGTTTCCCAAAAATAAGGAATAGCAATAGTTTCCTCTAAAATAAAAGTAACTTTTTTTCTGAAATACACATAAAAAATCCCTAATATCTAACGGAATGCAAAATTCTTATTTTTTAGGAGTAATTTGTTTTTTGAAAAAACAAAAAAAAAGTAATGTTGCATTAGTCAATTTATTGTCTTCCCGTTAGTTGCCATATTTACAAAACCTTGTCTGTTTAACTACCAACATCTTTTGTTGAGATGCCTCTGTTATTATTTAATCGATGTCTAGAGAAGGTAAAATCAGCAGATGAGCTGCGTCTAAAGAAAAAGTAACCAAGGAAGTTTTCCTCATGGTTAATCTTTGTTTCCAGGTAGTTAGCCTCTCTGGATACAAGTAGAACAAAGCAGAGAAAGTCCAGAGCAGTAATTCAGTGTCATTTAGATGGTGCCTTCCAAACTGGGCTTTTGTGAGAGCTGTCTGTTCCTGTGATTCTTTTGCAGAAACGTGAGTAAACGTGTTAAAATTAACAGGTGACGTCCACTCCATTAACACAAATAGAACCATCAAGAAAGCCCCCCCCGAATGGCAGATAATCAGCCGCTGGGGGACTGACAGCAGCAGGGTTTTGGACTTTAATGGTTCAGCCCTGTCAGGAGCATTTTAGCACCTCAGCCGGGTGAAAACACAGAAAAGTCCGGAACCTCAAAAGCTTTAAACATGTGGGAACAGAGTCACAACTCAACAGAATGAGAGAAACGACACTTTTCTCAGCTTTAAAGAAAATTCCACTTCTGTTAATTTACCTTAAAACCACAATAAAGCTATTCTGTAAAATGCTGCATTAATTAACCTTACAGTTTATGTCAGCAATACCTACACAAGTCTACTGGTAGCTGCCAGTAAAAGATGATTTGAGAGTGTGATTATCTAAGTCTTGTTGTCTCGTTTGAGCTGTGAATTTTGGCAGCAGACCACAGTTTTGTTTAATTTGCTCTCACAAATGTAATGAAGGTGAAATTACTTGCCAGAAGCTCATGCTCACACCTTTCACAATCACAAATGGTTTTAAAGTGCTGCACTGCATACACTGGTGTGTGACAGAAGGTGCTTCACTTCTTTCCCTACTTTTCTTATGGTAACAGCCGCTTACGCAACATTTAGGTGAGATATAAAGATCAACTTTTAACATGAAAAACGACTTTGTAAACTCCTTGTGTACACTTACAACATGCAAATGCAACAAGCCCAGGTTCACTCTGTAAGTCGTTCAGAGTGCAGAGCTCCGTGGACTATCCGTGGACTAAGAAAACATGTTTGCATCCAGGGTCATGCCCACAAGTTGCAAATGCTGAAAATAGACAAAAATGAACACATTTACGTTTACACAAATGATGCACAGGTGGACTGATGCAATTATGACTATGTGCACAAGTGTGCACATTTACAGTAGGCAAAGTTTCAGCAGCTTAGAGAGGAAGGGAGGAACAATACTGTAAGGAATCTTAAGAGCAAGAAACATGTATTTCGAAAATAAACACTAAAACTTATGACTACTTAGTAAATGGGACCAATATGATGAAATGTTACAGTAATATTTGTGTGTGTTTTTTCATTCACTCATTTATTTATTGTCTTTTGTTGTAGTTGTTGTTTTTCCATTTTAAATTGTTTTTTGTTCCTGGACAGTTGTTTGTTTTTGGTGTAAACTTCATTACTTATTTCTGTATTTTGAAAAAAATTTTGTAATGTTTTTTTTACAGTTTACATGTTTTGCAGACCGCATGTTTTTTACACTTTTGCAGCTGTATTTATATAATATTTAATATTTATTTATTTAATAAGAATCTCATTTTTGATAATAATTTTTCATTATAATTTTAGTAATATTTTTAATTATTTAATATGAATGTCATTTTTGATGTCCTTTTTGATGTTATATAGATTTTTTCTGAATGTCGTTTTTGCTGCCACAGATAAATGAAATTTCCCCATTGTGAGATTAATAAAGTCATCTATTTATATATTTTATATATTATTGTGCACAAAATAAAAATTGAGCAGCAACTTTTTGCACCCTCTGTGGTAGTACAATACAGGAAGTACTGTCCCTTACAGGAAAAGGAGTACAATTTTCTGGTTGATTTATTTTAAAGGTGTGGATTGCTGTCTATAATTGCTGTGTTGACAGAAATGACCTGGATTTTACTGCTGCTCTAATTAATAGTTAAACTAAAGGTTCAGCACTCAGTATGACCTTTAAGTTTGACTGCGCATTAGGAGAGAAATAAGGAAAATTACATCTAGAATGAATTTAGACAAAGTGAGTCGTTGAGTGATGATTGAAACATCTTTGGGTCATTTAGAAGGAACTGAGAGGTAGGTTGCCAATCCTCCTCACCAGTAGAAGCCAGTTTTTGGGTTATTGAAAGTGAGTGATGTGCCATTCTTCTTTGACAAGGAGAACTAAAGACAAACAGGAAAAACATTGTAAAATCAGGTTGACGTTTCAAGACTGAAGTGTTGTTTAATCTCTCACACTGCATGAGAACGAACTACTAACTTCTTTTACAGTTTTTTTTTCAGTTTGTTGTGCTTGAAACTTTATCCTAAAAACCCTTCATTACCTCCATGCATTAGTTTCTCATTGATGTTTTCATTTCCTTCCAGAAAACGTTAACAATTTGAATGCTCAGATCACAGCAGATTCTATCCCGCTAATTTGCTCTTTACTTCCTTGGTAAGTTCCAGAGTTAATATATCAGAGGTGAAACATTGGTAGATTTTGGGTTTAAAGTTAAAGTTTCTATTTAAAAAAAAAGTGGATTTTATTCTTCTAATAGCTGGTGTGCACTTGACTGATGGATCACAGTTGACGTTATCAGGACTTCATTGGAGTTAGCATGAGTCAGCTAAAGGCATTTGCATGTGTGAGATCACCAGCATTATTTACTGTTGCACTTTCTTTTGCTTCCCTCTTTCTGACTTTTAATCATTCTTTTATTTTTATCCTTAGAATAACAAACAAAAAGGAATCAACTTTTCGGCCTGGGGAAACAATGGTGCTTCATCTCACCAATTAAATATTTCTGCACAAGTGCAATTACTCAGACTTCAATTATAGACTCAACAACGTCTCAGAAAACAACAACACAAAACAGAGAAGTGAGGAGAACCTACGCACACATATTGGCAAACACAAAAAATGCAGGGGATAAATATTTCTCACTAACACAGAAAAAACGCCATGCAGCTGGCCCAAGTCTGCAGGGAGGAGATCAGCAGGTTTCCAGTAGACAAAAATTTCTATTTCCAAATGATTAGAGGACAAGCGGATGGGACTATTTCAGAGCCAACAGCTGCCCTCCCTGTGGCTCCAAGTGGAGCAGAAAATTGAGATGATTTCGTTGCAATAATCAGCCTCATGTTGTTCTAGCCTCCTCCACTCAAAAAGTAATAGAAAAGAGCAGCACGAGGGAGAGGGAAGAAGTGGGAAAAGTGTTCAAATATGTGTCAATTTTTAATGTAATGCAAACACTTGATGATTCATGCATTTACAAGGGCTACTGAAGTTGGAAGATCAATGTCTGTAAATCCTATGAAATCAGCTGTAAGTCACATGTTTCTTGTTGCATGTATGGCAATAATATCTCAAATTTCCATACTGTCTCACCATTACTCTGTGTGTGTGAGGATGTAGCATGCATAATGTTATAATCATGTCCTCTTTCCCGCTACTGTTTTTTTTTCCTTTACTGCTTCCAGTTTGATATTTCTCTACTATTGTGGCTGAGAATGCGCAGCTTGCTGCAGATGAATAAAGCATGCACTCATGTACTGCTTGCAAGGAAGAAACAATCACACTAAATTCATAATTTGCCAACAAATCAGCACTTATACAACGCTATTTTTCTACACTGAGATTTGATTAAAAACACTTAAAAAGACTTGCGCTCTTGAAAGAATTCTGCATTTTTACAACAGCAAGATTGCCGTTTTTTTTAGCACTGATGTAAAACAGGTTCTGGCCAAAAACAACCTGTCAGTCCCCTATTTATTCATAGGAGGTTGGTTCTTCTAAATCTGTTCCAAATTGTTTATTTTGTAATTTTGCAGAGTATATTTCTCTGGGATGTATACATTACACACTTCTACAATATATATGTAAATATATATGTACAGTGAGAGCTGTGCTGCTTCTGTCCTTACATGCAGATAAAAGAATTTCCCCCTTAGAAATACTATAAACTCCACTTTTAATGAAAAAAGTGCCTTTAAATGTGGTGACAAAGAGAATTGAAGCATCCTATTTAAAAAATATTTAGCGCTTTCAGAAGGGCCTTTACCTGCTTTGTCACTTTTGCATCAACGGCAGTTAAGGCTGATCTGATTCTTCTTGCTTCACCCACTCACTACACAGCTGCACAGGTGGAGTCATAATTCTAGTATTATTAAAGGTTTGATTTTGTCATCTCACATGAAATGCCACAAAGGTCAGTGGTTCCATGGCTGCCTTGTTATGATGTCATTAAAGTCAAATTCAATGAGTGTGAATCTATCAGAGATCATAGTTGAGATGCGTTGACACATGGCCTGCATTAAAAGCTATGGTATGTCTCAAAATACTAAAACTCTGGATAAAAAAAAACCAAAAAAAAACAGAATGCACAAGAGCCACAGAAACTTTTTAAAATCTATTTTCTATCCTTTATTTTAGCTAACATTGTACAAAAGCTGATCAAACACCCTTGACAGGCTGCCAGTATGTCGAAGGGCCACACAATCACACTCACACATTCAAATTCACACCTAAGGACAATTTAGAATCACCAATCAACCAATGACACGTGCTTTTGTATTGCTGGAGAAAGCCAGAGGGCCTGGAGGATTCCCTAGGGGGATACCACCAAACTCCATACAGAAAGGCCCCAGCTGGGATCTTGAGTGCTAATGTTACACTGTTGTAAAGCCCCTGAGCAAAAATGTGCAAAAAACAATCTAACGGGTATCACAAGTTGCCAAAACCTTTGGTGTACAACAACAAAAGTGTTCCCACACTCAAGGTAAAATGACCTCTTATGGTTAAGGTCATGCTGATGCATGTATCTCTCCACAGCTCCAAATAATACAAAGCACCAGGAAAAAGGCTGTCAGATGGGTGGGAACATGTGATAGCTTTTTTTGTTTGCCTGTAGACCCAGAAAAACAGCATTTGTTTATCTTAAAAAACGAATTAATAATGCGCAAACGATAACTTCTCTACACGGCCTAAATACACGAAACCGTAACTTCTAAGACTGTTAAAGGCTCCACATTTTCTTCGTTCCGGGGAGCTAAAATATGACTCTGGGTAACTTTCCCCTCCCCTCGTTCCTCCTTCTCCTCCCTCTGGAATCTCCTCCCGCGCTGCTTGACGCACAGCGCTCGGGAATCACAACACGCGCGCGCCGCGCATATGCAGCCGCTTCTGCGCGCTGGAACCCGGCAAGAGGAGAGCGAGCATTCATCCGCTCATCACCCGACCACGGATGGGAGACTTGGCGTGTTTTACATCGGTGTGTGCGATCTTCCCCAGCAGAACAACCGCCACGAACACGGCCGTGAAGCGTGGAACCACGACTGTAGGATGAAGTTGACGGTCTTCCTCCTCCTCCTCCTCTCGGCGTGTCCGCAGCTTTTCGCTGCCATCACAGGTGAGAATTCAAACCCAATTACATCCCCGTTGTTTAGACTCTCATTTGTTACTGTTGTAAATTGCTATGTCTGCTTTTGGAGAGGATGTCAGACCTGCAGAAGATTCGAAGAAACAAAGTGTGATAAAAACCTCCAAGACTACAGCTTATTTCTGCCATTAAAATAACTTAAAAGGATCCAACTTTTATTAAACATTTTCTCATTTAAAACAGTTCTGGTACTAGAAAAAAGTAAGTTAAGCTTTTTATTTCTTTGTGTTCTTTTCTCTTATAAGATTGTGAGAAGGTGGGGTGCTGCAGAAGTTGATTGGTCATCAGACAGGAGTCAGATATCAGTGTTCAGCTCTCTGCATTCGACCTTGAAAACACAATCAGAGCATATAGAATTAAAAGGCTCAGCAATGGGAAATTTTAGCTTGCGGATATGTTACATTTATTTACCCACAAGCATGATAATAACATTTGGAACTGTACTCCTCCTCTCCAACGCCGCAGTGGTGTCAGCCATGTGTGACTTTCCAGTAAACTTTATAAAGCCCCATAACATCACATGAGCGGTTTCTCTAGATTCTTGACACATCCTTGGTCTGCCATAAAACCAAAATCTGACAAAATACAGACACATAATTCCAGCACATATGAGGTTACCTTTGACCAATTGCAAGGAGATTTACTTTCTCAAAAGTTTTTATTTATCTCTTTCTGATAAAAAGTTAAAGATATGTGTCAAACAGCTGATTTCTCACACATGTCCATTTCTCTCTATAGCTCCTAAAAAGTTTGTGTCCTTGGCGGAAATGGAGGACGATCTGCTCAAGAACCTTTTCCAAGGATATCAGCGATGGGTGAGGCCCATTCAGCGTCCCAACGACACTGTCAGAGTTCGTTTTGGACTCAAGATCTCCCAGCTGGTTGATGTGGTAAGGCACTTATAAATAAATTGATAACTAAATAAACACAAACACACACAAAAACCAAACAATTGAACTATTGTTTTCGTTTATTAAAAGTTGCTGTTTTGAGTTCCTACAAAAAAAAAAAAAAAAAAAAAAAAAAAAAAGACAGGAACATCCTTAATTTTAGGCTTAAATGTATTCGATTTCTAGAGTACATTATTTAAAGCATGGGCTGACATCTAGTGGCTAAAATGTTAAATTGCAGACAAATCAATGCTCATTTATTGATTCCAACCATGAGAGCTGTAAAAGAACACGCACTAGTGTTGAGTGTTAAAATTTTACACCTAAATTTCTGTTGGTCATCTCAAAGGTGCTGGAGCTAAATGGATTCTACAAGACTGTAGCCCCTGAAAGACTTTGAAAATTAATGATGTATAATAAGTGAAAATAATTTAACAATGCTTCTCATGACATAAGAGACATGTGTTTTTTTTTGGTGAATTACATAAAAAAAAACATTAAAGGGTTCAAGCTTTGACAAAATAAGATGTAGGATCGACTAGATAAGACTCAGATTGATTCTAATGCAGCCTGTGACAGATAAAATGTGGTGTAACTGCTATTTTCTTCCCATGTTAATCATATTTTCCCTAAAAAAAATGCTTTGCTCAAACAGAAGAAAGAAAAATATTGCAGAGCAGCTTGAGGTTTGATGCAAACGCTGTCTGTGGTACTGAAGTAAAGTGACCACATTTTACAGAGCAGCTGAGAGTCTTTGAGGGTCATAACATGTTTTGGGACACTACACGTTCAAATGCAGAGTAACTCTTCACAGTGCTCTCTTCATTTTTTAGTAGCTATCCTGGGCAAGCTGAGTGGTTTTGGTCTTCAGAGGGGAAAATTGAGAATAATGTAGAAACCACTCCTCTTGGCGTGAAATATTCATCATATCCAGTTAACATTAAAGTCCTCTTTCCTTTTCCCTCCCCTACAGATAATTTGTTCAGAATAAAGCATGTGCTCTCAGTGATCACAGCAAAGTAAATATGTTAATTTTTTGGATTTTTGAGAATAAAAACGACTAGAGAGCTTATAGTAAACACGACAGCTTATGCTGTCTCCCCCCCCCCCCCCGAGTCTGTCTGGGCTGCTTCATGGCTGTGTATTAGATTATGGTACACCTCTGTTCTATGTGATCACCAAAGCATCCAACTCAGCCTGACAGCTGAGGCCTGGGCTGGGTACGTTGAGCTTCTCCAGCTTTGAATACAGCTCTCTTTCTGTCATCGCATTTATTTTGCAGCAGCCTTTTCCCCTCAGTCTTTTTTCTGTGTCTGAAACCCATTTTCAGTGATGTGGAAATAAACCTGAGTTTGTTTCTCTGTTCCTGTCTTCTTCTGTTTATCACCTGCTTGATATATTCCTCTATTCTGGTCCACTGCTAATAGTTTCAGTCTCTGGTTCCTCTTTTAGATGGTTAAAGGAGTGGTAAACAGAGATTGTATTTTTGTTGTTTTGCAAAAGGAAAAACTTATAGTTAGGCCCTTGACACCCATTGATGCAAATTTACTTCAAACTGCAGAAGGTCCAAAATTACCTTAATTTAGCATCTACATAAAAGCAAAAACACAAGTGATTTGTTTTCATACATGAAAATAAATGTAGGCATTAAGGGGTTAAAATGAGTTTTTTGATTATATTAAATGCCTTTACATGAACTACATTCATGCATAGAATCAAAGTCTTTCTTTAGACAATCTATATACATCTGGAGATCCAGTTCATCCTGTTCTTACATCTTTATGTGTCATAAAAGCTACACATGCACTGTAGATCCTCCAAAGTCCATGCAATATTTTGTCTTGTTTTGATTTGAATGTCTTTGCATACTAATGTAATTGTCTGTTATCTCTTCTGTTATGTTGTCATTTCTACCAGGATGAGAAGAATCAGCTTATGACAACTAATGTTTGGCTGCGTCAGGTATGAGAATAATAACTAAAAGTATGTGATGAAAAGTATTAATGTCAGCTGCCTAACGGTAAAGTCTAAGGAAAACATTTAAATTTTAAGCTTGTTTTTGCAATGTAAAAAATTATGCAAACAATTATGAAAGTTCTCTAATTAGAATATGAGTAACTGCAGTTATATTTGTCTAAAACAAGTAGAAATGATATTTTTATGTTGCATGTTTTAGTGACTTAAGTTTCATATAATTCCTACGTTTTTTTGCTCTTCAGTGGTAAAAATCTCTCTTCTTTAATGTTTTTAATGTCTTGCTTCGCATGTATGTCGACCAGGAGTGGATTGATTACAAGCTGCGGTGGAATCCAGATAAATATGGTGGAATCACCTCCATCAGAGTTCCTTCAGAAAATATCTGGCTGCCAGACATAGTGTTGTATGAAAAGTAAGAGCACTGACCCCAAAATCCAACAAGCTTATAAAGTGCACTTGCAACAGTCATATATATTGCTATAAAAACAGTGGCAGAGCAAAACATTTTATATGGGGGGCGGGAGGGTGCACACGACTTTGGTAGGGTGGCAAATGAGAAGAGCAGACTGGACGACCATTGCAACTGAAAGCTTTAAAAAACTTAATTTGAGATGCTCAAGATTTCCTTTTTAAATATTACTTTTATAAATAAAGGTTTTTCATTTAGCATTTTCAGTAGAAATGACATAAAAGACATTAAACTGATAGTTACATAAAGTTTAACTCAGTTATTTCATGCTTGTTATTCCACTGATAGAAGTTACCGTATAAAAAAGAAAGAGGAATGCGGTTTGTGGAATGGTTGTTCTCAAAATATAAAAAAATAAATAAAGTTTCTGCTCTTTTGCTGTCTTTGAATCTCCCCAGCGCTGATGGAAAGTTCGAGGGCTCCTTGATGACCAAAGCTATTGTGAAGTTTAACGGCGCGGTCACATGGATGCCACCTGCTAGTTACAAATCAGCTTGCACTATGGATGTGACCTTCTTCCCATTTGATCGTCAGAACTGCTCCATGAAGTTTGGTTCCTGGACGTACGATGGAAATATGGTGGATCTGGTTCTAATGGATAACCAGGTTGACCGAAAAGACTTCTTTGACAATGGAGAGTGGGAAATACTTAGTGCCACTGGTGCAAAAGGAAATAGGAAGGATGGCTTGTATTTCTACCCTTTCATCACCTATTCCTTCATCCTGAAAAGGTTGCCATTGTTCTACACGCTCTTCCTCATCATCCCCTGTTTGGGTTTGTCTTTTCTGACTGTGCTGGTATTTTACCTCCCCTCAGATGAAGGAGAGAAGCTGTCGCTCTCTACCTCTGTCCTTGTGTCTCTCACTGTGTTCCTCCTGGTCATTGAAGAAATCATACCCTCGTCCTCCAAAGTGATCCCGCTAATTGGGGAATACCTGCTCTTCATCATGATCTTTGTCACCCTTTCTATCATTGTCACTGTCTTTGTCATTAATGTGCACCACCGCTCCTCAGCCACATACCACCCCATGTCACCGTGGGTCCGCAACCTCTTCCTTCAAAAACTGCCCAGATTGCTGTGCATGAGAGGACACGCCGACCGCTATCATTACCCAGAGCTGGCCCCTGAAAGCCCCGAGCTAAAGTCTCGCTCTGGGGGCCGGAGAGGAATCCAGCGGATGAGCAGCGGAGGCCAACAGTCAACGTCTGATGGGAAAGAAGAGGAGGCCTATTCCACCATGTTGGAGAAGGCCATCTACTCAGTGCGCTACATCAGCAGACACATCCGGAAAGACCACTTTATCCGTGAGGTGTGTGTTGCATTTATCAAGAAATGAGTAACAATCATAAAAACTTCAGTATACTGTTACTTCCTGTACGATTTCTGTGTTCCTCAGGTTGTACAGGACTGGAAGTTTGTGGCCCAGGTGCTAGACAGGATCTTCCTGTGGATTTTCCTGTCTGTCTCAGTTCTAGGCACCATCCTCATCTTCACTCCAGCTCTGCAGATGTTCCTGAAGATCCCTCCTCCAGCTCCAAGTGAGGAGCCACCTATTAACCATTGACAGTAACAACAATCCTTCAGGAATCCACGAAACACACTAGCACTGAGCCAAGAACTGTGGATTTATTTAAGAGGCATTTTTTGACCTTCTCTTTTGATTCATTAAGTTCAGCGATGTTTGTTCTGTGTCAGCAGTAAAGTTGTTGAACACTGATGTCCAGCTCTCTCCATCATTTAAAGAACAGAAAACTCTATTCTAGCAAAAGCGCCATCAACTTTAGTTTTTTTCATTGTGTCTAATTAAAAGCATCTGGGACTTATTTTCAGTGAAGGTTTAACCTTATTATTTCTCATTTTCTTTACTATTTTACTTTTTTTTTTAAAGCAATGGCTGGAAAACGCTATTATTTAGCATTTCAATTGTTATGGATTTACATTTCACTCATGTAAAGGGTTTTTTTGTTTGGCTTTAACTCTTATTTACAAAAATGACAAAAATATCTCTTCATGTCATCTTTAGTCATCATAGCATCATCATTGAGCGCCAAAACAACCTTACACGTTGCTCAAATAATCCTGAGGTTCTTTTTCTTACACGTGGAGAAACATTTCTTGATAATTACTGCATGTGGACCATGAAGTCAATACGATCATTTTATTTTTTCACATGGTCTAGTTAACTTCCATAACTATAAACTTGTACTTTTATGTGTCCTGTCAGATGTAAACACTTCAATAGAATTAGAATGTTTTAACATTTTACTAAACCAATAAAGCTGTAAATAAATACATCAGGGAATACGACTTGGATTTAATGAGCTGCTCTTCTAATTTTAGCAAAAACATGCTACCAAAAACAGCAACAGCAAGATTTTTTTAGAGGGATTTTTATTTAGAGGTGCTGTTAAGGTCTGCAGTGTCATCTAGTGGACAGATCGGAGATTCCGCTAAACAACACAGATGAAACATCCTTATTTTTTAATTCGTTTGGCACAAAAATATTTACATTTTCAGTTAAAAAAAAAAAAAAATCAAGCAAACTGGGACCAAGGATTAAAAAGCAGAGAAAAATCTATGTGTACATAGATTAACTTTATTATTTTTGATTTTCATAAGAATATACTAAACTTTTTGTTTTAATTAAATACATATAAGGAATTGACTACCAGACATCATTGCAAAAAGGGAAAAACTGCCTGAAATTCGCATTGAATCATTTTTTACTAAAACTTGCAATGGAAAGCACAAAATATGAGTGAAAGCTTTATGACAAGCAGAAATGTGGGCATTATTTTTTTTACATCACACCGGATAAAAGTGTTGCTTTACTCAGGAAGCAGATCATGTCCATAGTGTGAAGTGGAATCTGCTGAGTCCTCATGTTGATCCTCTAACTCTGTCGACGGGTCTGCATGTCCAGGTGAGCTTGTGCATTGCGTAACATCTCCATGTATTGTCTTCTGTTTTCACTGCAACATAACCAAAATAATATCAGTCCAATTTGTGAATTCTATAACTTAATATTTGCTTTAAAAAGCATATCAAGAGCAATTGAAGTAATTTTCGGTCAGAAAGAAATGAACCAGATGGGCTTCACTTTAGATATGTCCCCTTTGTGTAACATTTAGTGATTAGAGGTTATGCTCTTTAAAGCACAGTGGACAAAATGGAATTTACTCACTCAGCCACAGATGGATCAAACATCATGTTAGCCATGTCCATGTAGTACTGAGCCCCCGTCCTGAGGGCGGTCCAGTACTCATTTGCCTGAAACAACAGAAATCATTTCTATAGCACACCCCTGTCTGCCAGGCAAAAGAATAAGATTATGCTGATGTTCATGCAGTGATAGTGAAAGGCGACCTGCTCCTGAATGGTGAAACCCCACTGGTTCTGAGAGTGATATGGATCCCAGTATCCCGCTTGTCTCTTCAGTCTGATGAACTGCTTTGCCTCTTGTTCCTTCATAACTGGGGCAGCAAAAACCACTAAAAACACAAGAGTGCTGCATTTAAAAACCTAAAAGCTGCTGGATTGAAAAAACAAACGGGAAGCTTTAAACATTCAATACACATGAGAAACATACAATATAATATAGAACCAAAATTCAGGGTCTCAGTTAAACACTGAAAGCGGAGGAAAAGTGAATCTGAATATTTAAAATAAAAACATTTCTATAAGATTCAGGTGCAATTTTTTCTATAAAATCCATGTGAAAATTAAAACACAACTTACCACTGAAAGCAGCCAACAGGATGACAGATCTCATGTTTCTTAAAATGTTAATTCTGCCAAAAAATATCAAGAGGACGTACAATTAGATTTTTCTCTCTCTTTAAATAAAGAAAGAAATACTGAAAGTTATGCAGAGCAATTTTTACCTGCAGTGTGAGCACTAAGCTATGTGTAAGTCAAATCCCTTTCACAGTTTGGAATCTCTTGGCTGAATGTGAAAGTGAACAAGACTTCCTTTCATCAGATTATGTGGAAGCAAAGACGAATGAATGGAGTCAAGCATCACGGCAGCTGGTCTCTCAAAGTACCCCCTCATCTGGTGCCAGGTCTCCAACAGGCCATGCAAATAGCCAGGCAAACACCAGCACACTGACACACAGACACTTGCTCAAATCAGAAGAAAAAAACAAACAGTCTCAAGAAAAGCAGACACCTAAAAATGTTCCTGCAAGCTTTAAATTTGAAGTCATTTATGCAAAAACAATAACCTAAAAAGCGTATTTGGTTTTAAGTATTGCACCTGAAAGATTTAAAAGAATCTGCACAATTTTCTTCAAATACTCTAAGCTTTGTTGGCCATCCAAACTAAATGAATGTTCACTTAAAAACATAAAGTTTTTCGTGTATTGCTTTACTTTCTGTTCTTATCCTTTAATTTGCTCAAACCCACTTAAAACATTTAACCCTCCTACTCCAGTCTGTCTTTTAAAACACAGAAGACTTGGAAATTGTAAACTCTTACCACAGATGCAAACTGGTCAGTGTATATTAACATTATTTCCACCAGGTGGAGTCCTAGACAAAGCAGAAGGAAGGACTGACTGTTGGCAGTGCAGTTCATCAAGGTCATATGATGAGGGGATTGATTGACAGACAGATAATACCATCACTGACTACACATATTCATTCACCACATACTTTAGTCAAAGGTATAAAATATTCTCCATTTGCAAACAATGGCTGTCACCAGGGCTCTTTTAAAGTCGTAATGCCTTAAAAATTGTTCTAAGGTAATTTCCAGATTTTTTTGTAACAATTTATTCTTGATTTGAATTATCAGTTTTGCTTTCAGAGATCCATTATTGCCCATTTAATTTAAGAATATCTGTCTGGCATTATACCCTGCAACACCCAGAAAATAATGGCAGTAACCGCCCCGAAACTGGGAGTTTTTCGGTTCAAATCTGTGGTTGGATCCAAAGAGTCAAACCAATTCAGACTCTTTGACACTTTGAGTCAAACCCAAAATCAACATTTTTTCTTACTTTCAAATTATCTTGCGTAACATTAAACATTCCTTGCCTTGCCCTAACTGACCCGACAAATATAATTTTTAAAAGTTAACTGTGTTTGCATTGGAAGCTCTTTTTTTAGCTGATTTTCAGCTTAAAGGCTCTTTGGGCCACTTCAGCCTGAAAAAATGTTCACAAACCTGAGGTGTCTTTTTCCGAGTACATCACAGAAATACTTCAATCTAAAAATCAGAGACAATAATCGTTTAGTATTTTAATGAAAAAAAATAAGTATAAACTCCAAGAATGTGTATTTTTGTTATTCTTAAGTCTTTCATACAAGTAGGACTCCCTTCATGTGATATTATCTTCATAATGTAATGAAAGTGAACCTGCGTAAGTGAACCTTAGGGTAAATGGAAATTCAGAGACAACAAACAAAACAAAGTGGAAATATTCATCAATATTTAAGCTCATCTATGACTGTAAGCCTTTTTAGTACATATTTGTGCAGAAATCAATATTAGCTTAACTTATTAAAATTGCTATCTTTCCCCTGATTTTCCCCTCGCTTAGGTCTTTATATTTTCTGTTATTAAGACCGTTTGACTTTGTGTCTCCTTCAGCAATAACTGCACTCATGACCCTTTTCACTGTAAACAGAAAAGCGTGACGGGTTTGACCTTCCACTGACTCTCCATAACTAACCGAGTCACCACTTGTACAGTTAAGACAGGGCTGGAGCCTTTTTTTAAAGCCCACAGTGCAGCTCATCAGGTGGACGGCCTGCATCCAATCAAAATGCAGGATCTTAATTTCCTTTTTTTTTTTTTGCAACTTGTACAATGTGTCATGAATTATGCAGTTTATCTAAAAAAATCCAAATTTGCAAAAGGTCTGATACATAAACACAGAAAAATACACACACACATGCACACCTTGGGATGTACACATCAAAGGTGGAGGTTTGAACCAAACTAAAACTGATGTGACCCCATTCTATCAAACACTTGAACATATGGTTACCCTGCAGGCAAATATTTTGTATTAAAAAGCAGGAATATGCAGATTACACTTTTAAAAATGGATCATACAAGGATAGCAATTTATTGTTTCTTTTTACAGCAGACAGTACTACTAACATGAGTCTGAGCGGCTTGTATACACTCTCAGATGCTCACATGCTCCAGCTCTGTGTTGCTATGTATGCTATATTTGCTCTTACACTGTTGAAAAAAATGCCACAAGGGTTTGGAGGGGAATAAAAAAAAAAAAAACTAAAAATAGATATAAGGCAATGGAGCGATGCTAAATCTGCAACATTAAATGCATTAACAGAACACTCATTTATAAAATATAGAGAATCAACAGCTGGCCTCTGTCTTCACACTTATTCCTGTGCTTCTCCTTTAGTTGCATAAACCGCATCCTTTCTGCTCTAATTCAGAAAGTGAGGGAAGATTCTAAACTACAGTGAAGTCATGATGAACTCAGAATCCACACTGTACTTTCTATTTATTTAACATTTGAATACTCCTAAAATGGTCATTATTAGCCTACTTGAATAAACATGAGAAGCTGCTGTAATCATGTGAAAATGGCTTCAGGGAAGCAGACTACTCTAATAATTCTTCTAGGTGAAATGAAATAGGAAGTTTAAAAACTGAAATGGAAAATCTGAAAAGAAGCACATAAAACAGGAGCTTGGGAAAATATTGAGGCAAATCAACACAACAAAAACAGTTGCTGTGAGTGACTACTCCAACTTTGGCTAGTAAATATTAATAATAAGATAACTTATTTATTAAAGGTTAATTCAAACACTTATTAAGAGTGCTCTAGGATATTTTGAATGCCATCTTTATTTCAGTACACCTTCCCCCCCAAAATTATATTTGATGTGGTTCAAGAGGCTGAGATTTAATATAAATGTTCATCTTTCTGGGCTGCATGGTGGGTTAAGGGTTAGCACTGTCCCCTCACAGCCAGAAAAGCCCGAGTTTGAATATCTGCTGGGTTATTTCTATGTGGAGTTTGCATGTTGTCCCTTTGCATGTATGAGTTTCTTCAGGTGCTGCGGCTTTCTCCGACAGTCCAAAAATGTGTTTCATGGAATGTTTACTTCATTTACCTAAAAAACATTAGTTAACTGCTAACTAACGCATAATATAATACACTTAGTGATGCATAAAAGGGGTTGTTAACACCATATTCAATAATTAATTAATGCTTCATTATGCATTGGCTAATGTTAAGAAAGGAACTCTGGTTATAACGTGTTACCAAATTTCCCCTTGAGGGTGAGTGAGTGTGGTGTAGTGGTTAGCACCCTTGCCTCACAGAAAAAGGGGACTGTGGTTCAAAGCCTGGCTGGGTTTTCTTTGTTTATCTTTTGGCACATACCTTCCGGGGTATTTTATCAGCTGGAGGATCCAGACTTGGGCCCCTTTGTGGCTAGTCAGGCGGTACCACAAAGGACCTTGACGAAGGACCCACACTGGATGAAGCTCATTGCGTACCCCGGTAATCGAACACTGATATCCCAACGGAGCCATCCAGCCGCTTGGATTTGAACAAATAATAGGAATAATGGGAAAATTTGAAAATTGAATTGATGCATGTTCATCTTTCTCTTGCTCCTCCCTTAAGGTTCGCATTGGTATGGAAAAGTCATTGAAGTGTGTCCAAAATAAGCTAAATTGGAAGGAATCAGATACGACTTCAAGTCAATCTAGAGAACAACAAGATATTAAAATCTGCAGCCTTTAAACTCTTATCTAATCTCACATTTTTACATCTCAAAGATGTATTTCTCTGGGGCAAAAAAGAAACAGCTGATTACTATTTTTCCATTTAGAAAACTGAAGCCAGGCGGAATGAACATTTGGATACCCGTGCGGTGCCCCCCTCCCCTTTCTCCTTTGCCAGTTTGTGACTAAAATTATTTATGGACTGGAAAAAATAGGTCACTTGATTATGAGCCAGCTTGGCACAAAAAGAATACAAATGTGATGTAAAAGTACTTGATGAGGCTTTTTGTTTATGAAGAAGCTAGAAATCACAATGTAGCACATGGCTCACTGATAGAATATATCCAACAGCTGCAGGAGGCGGAGGGTTGACTGGTTATCTGTGCTTATTTCAGAGGCCAGAAAAAAATGAGCACAGTGGATAACTGTGGGATGTATGCAGAACATCTTTCTGCAACAGCTTTTATTACCAATAGTCATTTTAAAATGATTATTCTAGAAATAATGTTCCCTGAAACACAGGAAACTAATTGTGTGGCATTTGTGGCAATTTGAAATTGTAAAAAATGACAATTATTGATGACATTTCTAGAGGTTACAAAGTATATACTAGAATCCGTATGTGTACACGTACCTCAAACATTTTTGATATTTTCCAATCAAGCAAAAAGACAAGAAAGAAGAAAAAAGTGAAAGGACTTACCCTTCTGCCTCTGGAACATCTGACTCCTTCTTTTTCACTTGTTTCAATAGTTTTTTGATTATGTAAAATAGCTTTTAGAAAGTACATAAAATAAATAAATAAAATAAAGGAAACAGAGCCACAAGCTGTTCCTCTCTGCTTCTAGACTCATAATCATCTAATAAACCTCCCAACCATTTCACAAAATTGTGTGAAAACTTTTGGAAATATTAAAATTTCTTTTTTCTTTTTCTTGTTTTTACACTTCAGGATAACACTGCAGATAAACAGAAACTGCGAAGTGTGATATAAATATTTAAGATATTTTAAAGAGAAGGTTACACTGCAGTTACAGTTAAATATCTGCAAAAAGCCCTCACTTATTACAGATGGTTCAGGAGAAAAGGTTTTATAAAGGGTCATCTGGTTATCTATCTGTTTGCAGAACATCTTAGCAAAACTTGGAGGCAAAACATCTTCAACTGAAAAGTCCATGTGAATCTTTTTAAAGCTTTTTTTGTGGTTTGCCATTTGGAATAAAATTATTTTCCAAGCATGACCACTAAAAAAATATTTTCCTGCCTGAATTTGGTACAAACCTCTTTAATGCTAATATATACATGTCCAAAGTCCGACCCGTGGGCCAAACGTGGCCCACACATGAAATTAATAATCTGCAGACTCCCAGGCATTTTCTAAAAACTGTGTACAAATTATTGACTGTAATTGCTAAATTCTCTTATAAGCCTTTGTAAACCTGTATCTACCCAGTTGTGGGACCCTTCTGTGAAATTTTTTAGGATTTTTATTACTTTTTTTGGACAAAAAGTGAGGAGAGGTGTATAGGGTCCAAGGTTGGGCCAAAGGAATTAAATTAATATAACAAAACACAGCCTACTAAAACAAAAAATAAAACGAAACAAAGCACAATAAAAAAGAGACTAAGATAAAAGACTCACTGCCCTTCTATACAAAATGGGGTCCAAAACATAAAATAGGCGGCACTAAACAAGTATGCAAAACCTAAGATAAACTACGTGAGGTGCACAGGGTACTCCATCTTACCTGTCCACGTACTTCCCACACACAGGACCGAGCTGCACATAAGAATATACAAGAAGTGTTGGGCAGCAAGAGGTAGCCTCGTTCTCAGAGATCCTCGTGGGCTTCTAGATAGCAGGCACTGTTGGACAGCTCGCAAGGCCTCCACCACCCGGTTGGACAGCTCGCAAGGCCTCCACCACCCGGTTGGACAGCTCGCAAGGCCTCCACCACCCGGTTGGACAGCTCGCAAGGCCTCCACCACCCGGTTGGACAGCTCGTTAGGCCTCCACCAGGTGTCTTCATTTACCTTAAGAAAAAAGGAAATACAAACAGTGAAACATCTCTGCATGTAACAACTGTAAATTAAAATAGAAAAGTTAACAGTGAGGGCCACCGCTTCCAGCACAAGAGGAAATTGCCATACGTTTTCAGTGAAATATGGAACAAGTGTGTGTGCCTAATACCAAGAAACTGGCTGTTTTTGAAGAGGTCAATATCAAGAGGAACTACCAGACAAGACATGCAAACTACAACAAGCCCACTGGGAATGAATGGTGCAAAAAACTGACCATATTTTTTGTCAAACATTTTGGATGTATTTGCTTTCTATGTGAATAAATACAAATAAAGGTTAATTAAATTGTTCATTTGCATGTGTTTATTTATTTAAATAGTTTAAAGAATGTCATGTAAGATCAAACGTTTCACCTCAACAAACTGGCCCTTTTTGCAAAAAGTTTGGACACCCCTGCAATGATAAAGACTCTAGAAAAATTTGAAGAGGATGATTTCAATTTTGCTTGCATAAGAAATCAATCAACTACTCATTGAACCTTTTGATTATAAATAGTTGTTAGGTTTCTTGGACGCAATTTCGACATAAAACGCTGTTAAGACAAAGAAACTAATTTCAATGTAGTTAGGCTTGTCTCAAGTTGAATGCAGAAACAGCTGTTTATGGTTGAAAGTCGGGGACGCGCACCTGTAGGCGCGCGCCTGAAGGACACCTGCAGCTCGCGAGAACGCGCCAATCTGAAGTCACTGCTGTCAATCCTCTCATTCTCTCTCTCTCATACACAGATACATACGCACGCGCCGCCCCCCTTCTCCCTGTCCTCGTGCTCATTCCACCCCGGAGCTGCAGCGGAATCCACGCGCAGAGCGCACGCACCCGCGAGCCCTGCTGGAGTTCAGCGCGAAGTGCCAACATGCGGAGCCGCAAGTTTTGGGTTCCGTGTTCGGTGGGACTTTATATCTGGGCAGCTTTTCTTTTTAAAGGTAGGTGTGAGAGGAGATACCTGAATGTGTTCCAGAAGGTTGATCTCCGTATTTTACATGTTATTAATATTATGATTTTATTTTCAGTTCTAAGAGACTGGAACGTTTATGTAGTGATTTAGACAATTTTCCATGTTTAAAAAGTTCAAACCAGTTTTTACCAGTATCTTATCTACATGTGTATAAATTGCAAGATGATTAAATAATAACATGTGTTTCATAAAAATGAAAAAATAAAAATAAATAAAAGATTAGTGCATGTTTTGTTAAACAGGATTTTCTGCACCCGTTTGCATTGAAGAACGAAATCCAGACTGATATGCTTATAGCATGTATGCCATCAATCGTCTAATTACCTCCTAACAGATCTGCATGGGTGACTTTTACTTGTCCCTAAATTCTGTGTCATCATTGCCTGTTGGGTTTTGGAGGTTTAGCTGCAGCTGTGTCTTCCATCCTCCTGGACTGAGACCTGTCACCTTGCTTCTCCCTGAGCTCACTTTGTCAAAAAGCTCAGGCTAGAAAAGGGAGCCTCATAAATTTAACGGATACTGATTGATAAACCAAAGGTTTTAGTTGTTCTCACATCATCTCCTCTATCTGTTTCCAGTCTTTGTTCAGAAACACCGTTATGGACGTAAAAAGCTACAGAATGCCTTTTTTTGTCTCCTTGCTTTTTCTTAAATCTTAAAAAAAGACTAACTAGGTGAGCTCAGCAGCTTTGTAGTGATATACTCTTATGACACAAGCAGCATTCACATTCACCGTAGCACAGATAAGCAGCTTTAGTCTCTCTAGGGAAACAGAAAATAATAAGCAAAAAGGGAGATAAGGGATCTGCCAGCATTTGCTATTAGTTTTTGCTTCACTTTCCAACACACATTGTGGAAAAATGCCACAGGAATGTCAATTTTTAAATTCTCTAAACTCTATTGCTGTTCTGTTTTGACTGAACAATTCACTTCTTTAACCAATGGATTATATTTCAGTGATGCAATTCAATTCAATTTAATTTTATTTGTACAGCCCAAATTCACAACAACAACAGTCGTCTAGATGGGTTTCGAGACGACTGTGTGTGTTGTGCTCTTCGTTAAGTTGCTGTGACATATAGCATACTCAAAAAATACTTAAAAGTGCAAAAAAATAATTTTTCAGAAACCTCTCGGTTTACGTACTTTTGTGATTAATATTTTGTGAATTGTTAGTACTGAAACCATGAAATGAAATAATTAGTATTTTTATAGTGTGTATTGTACTTTACTCATTAAATGGATGCAGAAAACATGAATTTGAGGAGTTTACACATCCAAAATATAGCAGTGCGCTAACAAGGACTGTGATGTATGAGTTCAGGTCCTGCAGTTCTGCTTTGGTCTCGGCTGAAGCTCAGAAGCTGCTCATGTATAGGTGATCTGGGATTGACCAACAATTTATTTAGCACTTTGATTGAGCCTATTAGAAAAAAAGTGGGGTTGAGCATCTCCCACAAGGACACAAGGGCTGTCAATCCTGTGATCTGAACGCCTGACCAGCTGATTGTTTGATGATTGTTCATCCTCGTGAGTTACACACACACCTAAAACCATGATCAATGCATATTGCAGTCCAGACCAGTGCAACCACTTTTCTTTAATGAGGAATACGAATTTAATGAGTAATTAAATATTTGCTAAATTCAGAAATGTTTTCTTTTTGTTTTTGTTGTTGTACCTCTTAGGACTCTGTCACGGCCTTGAACCGGTAGTTGAGTTAGGATTCAATGTAAAACTTTTTTTTTGTAGATTCTGAGATAAATTTACTGTTATCTTTCGGATTGTGGCTTAATAACTCAGCATGGACCAGTTGGCACATGTGGGTTTAAGCAGCATCTAATAATCTCTGGATTTTAATTTGAGTTCATTGGGAATTTCTGTGGTAGGGGCAACCCCAAACCATAGTTCTCCCACTATCATGCTTGAGTGTAAGTATGCTCTATTAGCTGTTGGCTAAACTGGCTAAAATACTGGTAGTTGCATTTTTAGTGGCCTGCCTTTTTATTAATTTTTCAGCTACATTCATGTGGCTGCAACTTAACTTTCTTAATACCAGGAAGCAGTAAAAAGATAATTAACTTAAGAAAAATTAAATGTTGGTTTCCTTTTATTTTATTCCTTATACTTATCTTATGTCAGTAAGACAATTAAATTTGGATAAAATATTTAAAAAATGTCCAAACTTTTGGTTCTATACATGTTTTTTCATAAAATCTGTAAGAGATTAATTTTGAATTTTGCAACACACCTTCCAGAATACCGATAGTCTAATAATTCCCATCTAAATTTCAGAGCAACATATCATCCCTCCATTTTATTTCAATTCTTTTTTGTTTACGTAAGCCTGTTAGTTTCCTGCTGAGTCGTCTATCGTTTTCTTTGCTTTCATACACATGTCCCATACACTCACATTGTGAACGTCATGTAAAATGCATGTTGTATGTTTTTTCTCAGCCACATTTCCATTTGCCTGTTAAAGGCAAAAGGGTTGAAGTACGCTGCCGTCATTTTAAGTTATCTGAAAAGTGTAATGTCATATTTGGATGCCTGAAAGCAACATATATTATAGTTATAAAACTTTAATATGCTGATAAGCCCCAGGGTATCCTTTTAGCTGTTTTAGAATGTCATGTTAAAATGGGTGAGATGCAGCAGCCGTGCACTCAGTGTTGCCCCCAAGCACAGGTCCTACAGTTTGGATTAGGATTACACATTAAGCTTCCTTAGGACATATTGGTATAAATCTTTAGATTGTAAATCCTGTAAAAACTCCATGAAACATTAACACTTTTGCTGTAATCCCGGCACATTTACAAGGCTGGAAATGTGTTAATTGGTAAAAATATTTCTTATCATTTGTTTTTAAAATCAGTTTTTTTTCTATAAAGTTGCACGGAAAGTACCAAATATTTTTCTTTATTTTAGTTCAAGACCTGTAAATTGCTTCTCTACTCCAGTTTTTAAAAAATGTTCCTGTTATCCTTGTATCACAGGGATTCTGTCCTTCTACAGTTTGGAACAGCCCAATGTGTGAGTGTTACCTCAACAGACTGAAGCATAAAAAGTTAATTAAGTTTCAGTACTTTGTTTCACTAACTTGCAGTCAGTATAAGAAACGTGAGCTTTGATGGTCTTCTTTTCTCCCTCGTCTAGTCTTTTCATGCATCTCTTTCTTCAGTGTTCAGTTCATGTTTTTGAGCCTAATTAGCTCAGCTACTTTCTCTGACTCGCTTCTCAGTGTCTCCATCTGAATTTTAGTCAGCTCCTTACATCACCCGAACATCTGGGTTTTTCACTCCTGACCTCCCTCAATTGGCTCATTCCTTTTTCAAGTGACTGATAGTGAAATAATAAGGTGTGGGTCCAAAGCCACTGTAGATGTGACCTCAATTTAGACCGCTGCACACTGAAGACTTTCCACAATAACCAGGTGACTAACTTCAAGAGGAAGTTGTCTTTGTTTTGTGCTCCCTTCTGGCTGTACCCCGTAATCATCGATGCATCAATTTTCTATACATTTTTTTTAAAAGCAGGTGTGCTTTTTATTTAATCAAGACGTTGGTTTGATGAGAGTAAAGAGGCCTGCCAATACCTAAAAAAAAATGTAATAACCTGTCTGCAAGTGTTTTATCAGGAAAGAAAATGTTAAATTAGATTGTTCCCTGTCGTCATTTACTAGTCAAGAAGTAAATGGACTTTGTGGTTAATCTGAAGTGACTTTGCTGAAATATGTAAGCCAAACCCCCCCCCTTTCAACAAAATCTAAGAGTACAGCTGCAGAGTCTTGCCAACAAAATTGATGATATTACTTTTATTTCATTAATTGTGTGATGTGCCACAATTTTAAGATAGAAAAGAAGAATTTAGAACAACGATAAATAAACACAACATAGTTGGTCAAAAAAACAGGTTTCTATTTTGAAGAGAAGCAAAAAAACCTTTAGAAGGTCAAATCTAAATCAAGCAGAAGATGACAGATGGATGGCCACAAATCAATAAATGTGCAATATTTAGGAATAGAAGGTATGTATTTTTACATGAGAATCCATTATTTGTCCAGCAGTTATCATTTGATGGACTAAATTCCCTCAGTTCCTGCCATGACGTGTGTGCAGGGGTTGCATGTAATGTTGCGATAACAATCTCTGTCAGCCACCAGCTGTAATCAAGTACTTGATCAGAGGGCAGCACTGATCGCAACAGCATCAAAGTGTGAACCGTAAAGCAGAAACTTACAGAAACCATTCTGTATTATCTGATCACAGGAGTAAAATTATATATCTATCAGATCATACTTGACCTTGTTTCTCACGGAGCTGGAATAGATATGGACACTTGTAGAAATTTTAAACATATTCTCATGGAAAAGACCAGAGCTCCGTCTGGATTGACTGCACCATGACAATCCTTTGCTGTCCCCTGGAGCTGCTTGAGAATAGATCAAATACTTTTCACCTGCACAGAGATGAACCTAATCATAGAATCTCATGTGGTTGTGCCTCGGGTTCCATAAGAATGCAAGATAGCCTAACCAGCACTGACATCTGTGGTGCTCACAGATGATCACGATAAAGTCCAGAATCTCTGCACTTTCTCTGCGTATGAGTCTAAATTTCACAGTAATTGTACATTTTCATATGGAGACAACACACATGGTGTCAAAAAATCTTTAAAAATTGAATTGAAAATAATATTTTTCATTTTATTATAATCCTACAACATTACTGTATATGAATATTATATTTATCATCAAAACCTAATTTTCCACAAACAAATTGTCTGCTCCGCAACTACGCAACACATCTAACAAGAATATAAAAATATATACAGCATAATATGTACGATGTAATAGCCCCAGAAGTTTGTTTTTCAATCCCGAAAGCATTGATCAGATGCACATCATCAGTTTTGCAACGGCAAGACATTTGTCCTCATACACAAAACACTTCTGTACACTTAGTGCATATCAGCTTCACAGCAAATAAGCATGAAATATCATTGCAGTTAAAGTAAAAAACAAAAAATTGACTTAGAGCTTCGAAGTTTTGCTTTGTTTACACCTTTAGCATCTAAGATCTTGGCCCCACTGACATTTAAATAGACGCTCTTAACAATTAAGCTGTTGCTGTACAATCCACCCTCATGTTGCCAACATTTGATTTTGTGTTACATTTTATTGATTCATCTATTTACGTTTCTCCCCTCACACCTATTTCATATTTGCATTAAAAAGGCTTCAGATATGAAGCATTTTTCATGCTGTCATCTCTGCAGGTCTACAGGGAGTGGTGTCTGTCAGTGGTGTCTTTGCTGCATCAGTATCGCTTTAAACCAAACCCTTTACATACCTCGGTCTCCTTCTGGGATCAAATACCTCTCCATTTCTTATACATAGCATTGATTTTTTGTTGTTGCTGTTTTTTTTTATTTCTGACATTTTCAAAGCATGGTGAATGAAATCACAATCTGCCCTTATCTGCAATATTTTAGGAACACATTATAACTAAAAAAATTATCTTCCTGAGGTCATGCTGTGCCTCCTTTTATTTGAGTAAAACACAATAATTTTAACTTAATGAATTTTATTTTAACTTTGTTTTTAAGATTTTATGATTAGGATTTAATCTATAAAGGAATTTCCAATGAAAGTGAGATTAGTGTCCTGCATATAGTGAAGCAAAACATGTAATGTTTATTCTGCTTTCTGTGCGTGTCTGATTTAGAGAGCAACTCAGAGTTCAGCTGAGTGCTTCAGGGGTACAAACACACTGTGAGGTACAATGTGGTCATTTAGCCCTCTCCCTAAAATAGCCTTCCTGTCTTTTTGTTTGGGTTTATGTCTAAATTGTGTGGTGTTAGAGAAAGAGAGAGGGACAAAGACTCCCCAGGGCTGTTTGTGTGCAGCCTGGTGAGCATCCTTTGGAAGCCTCATCTGAAGTCTTTGACCCATAAAAATATTTAAATATGCTGGAATTGCTCAGACACAGGAAAATTCTCATTTCTGTAAGTGCCACTGAAAACTTTAGCAATATTTATATGACCTTTTTGATGAGAATCTTGTACTTTTTATTAGGTGCCTTTTCTTGGAGATTAAATGTTGACCCAGTAGATGCAGTAGAAATGATAATTCCAATGTCTTTGCTCGATAAGATCTTCCACTACAAATAAGACCAACAACTCATAGACCCAGTCCAATTAAAAACATGTTTTTGGTGTTTTTAACATGTTCTTTTTTGCATTTTTTCTCATAACGGAGCACATATGTAAAGAAAATTAAGATTAAATTTCAATTTCTGAGTATTTCTTTATTCCAATAATGGTAAATACTACTGGAAAAAGATTACAGGTATTTACAACCTACAATCAACAAGCCCTAAGCTCCCTGCTACATTTGATACACTGCTACACTGATACATCAGACAAAGTGACCCATAATGTCTTTGTTTTCAACGTCTGAGCTGGTATCTGGATCAAATCTGTATGACTGGATAGCTCCAATATTGCTCGCCATTTTTGTTGCCCCCATTAATGTTATGTTGGGGTTGTGAGGGGCTGTAAACTAGCAGAAGAGCATGTAAACAAAGGGATGATGGGATATCAGAAGACTGTTACTTTTGCGCCACAGTATCGCCCACAACTCGGCGTCGCATTTCTAATGGACTACTGCGGCTCTGCAAAAAATGTATAGTCAGTTTGTATGGGAGAGAAAAATGTTGTGGGACACGAAGACATGGTAACATTGGTAAGTATACAAAATGCTAAGAAGAGGCAGGGAATCTGATTTTTTTTTTCTTTACTTAATGCAGCAAGCTGATTAAGGCCCATCAATCTATTTATCCATCATTCCGTCAGCAATAATTAGAGTCCTGTCGACATAACGTCATGATTTTACTGTGCGGCTATACCAGGGGTCGGCAACCCATGCTTTCGGAGCCACATGTGGCTCTTTCATCCTTCTGTTGTGGCTCCCTGTGACTTTGGAAAATAATTAGTATTTTATAAAAATTCAAATTTATTTTAGTTTGTTCATTTTTCATGGCATTTCAAAGGCTCCGTGTGAGGCACATGCCACGTAAAAAAACAGCTTCCTTGGTGGGCTCGTGTTTGTCGGGCAAGGGCTGCGGAGCTGATAGCAGGAGGACACGTGGGGCGGCTTCAATAAACACTCCGGGTCTGGAGTGATTTTCTGCCGGGGGCTTGGCGTGGCGCGGAGCGGGGAGCGGCTTTCTGGTGACGGAGAGTTTGTGCCGGTGTTTTGGACTCGCGTGTGCGGTGATGTGTGTTTCAGAGCAGGGGAGCTCGTTGCGTCGGTCGCGATCGACCGGTCATCTTCCGGGACGTGGGGGAGACTGAAGGGGAAGAGAGTGCTTCTTGAAAATCCACCAGCCAATCAAAATTCTCACCGAGAAGTACAGGACTTGATTGACATGCAGAATGGCCAATCGGACATCCTCTGACACATACGTCACTGCAGACGCGAGTTTAAATACACTCAGCGCAAACTCTGTCATCAGAACTTCTTTTTCTGCCCCGCGGCACATCATGTCCCCGGTAGAAGTCCAGCAACCGGGGTGTTTATTAAAGTTGCCCCGCGTGTCTCCTCTTGCTATAAGCTCTGAGGCACACGCTTTATACTGTTGCGGAGTTTGTGTGTGCTGAGCGGCGCGCGTGCCACGAGAGAGAGGGGCGCGTGGAGATGGGGGTGTGAGCACGGAGGGAGGTGTGTGCGTGAAATATATTGTGTGTTCGGAGGACGGAGCACTAAATTAGTAGTTGCCGTTCCCAGAATAACTGTTCTGGAGTCATTTTTAATCCGCTCTGAAGGCTGAGGGTTCGAACAGGGAAGTGAACCCCGAAGGAGAATTCCCTTCAGCCCTGGAGGAAATCTCCCCTGCGCTTTCTGACCACGGTCGGAAAGACGAGAGAAAAAGAGAAGTCATCGCGCAACGAAAGGTTCAAAAATACAGAGCCAGCAGCGCCAAATGCCTCATAATATGCCATGATGCTCCCCACATTGGACCGTTTACAGCAGAGCATGAATACGATGGTTGCTGCTTTCTGTCTTTGTAATAAAACGCTTCATCTGTTAATACTAAAGTATCTTTATGTAAACTCACTGTGTAGTTTTTAATCATCAGTACATAAACAATAATGTTACTAATAAACATGTAACATGACGATGAAAAGAAAGAACTACCTATATTTTTTTATCTTTTCTGGACCGTGATCTACACTCATGTCCTTGAAAATCAATCGCGATCGACCTAATGAGCACCCTTGATATAATATATACATGCATAATATATATAATGATGTCAAAATGGGTTGTGGCTCCGGGTGCTTTTTTTTTCATTATGGGCGGTCCCAAATGGCTCTTTGAGTAAAAAAGGTTGCCGACCCCTGGGCTATACCTTCACATCTTTGTGTTACTTTATATTGATTTCTTTTTTTAAAGCAGCTTTTAACACTAGATTTGCCATACTCCCTCCATTCCTCATTAGCTTCATTGCCTGGTTTGAGTCATTTTTATTATTTCGCTCAAATCTGCTTCTCTGCCAGTTTGTTGTTGATCCCCCTTTATGGTCCTTTTCATTGCAAGGTTTCAGCCTCATGTTTCCGACTACATTTCTGTTCTTGGAATAAGAGGACCTCAACCGCATAGCTGTGCCTGGATTTTGATTTTTGTCCCACCAAACCTGTGAGTGTCTGACCTGTGTATTGGACTAAAGCTGTTGGACTTGGATCGCTTCTTTGGATTTTCCTCTCATGTTTATCCCCCCCTGGATTTATAGCTCACTCTACGTCTTCAAATATAACATGGAGCACATATTATTCTACTCACTGACCACTGCAGTGTTGTCCTATTTTCATAGACAAGATCAGGATATGCAGTGTGCATTTAGATGCAGGATATCCGTAGTTCTGTTTTTTCTTCTAGAAAGTCGGAACTTCTTTACCTTATAGTTTCACGTGCACTAAACCCCTGGAGTATACAGATCTATCATTTGCTCTTGAACAGATTTCAGTAGGAAACCACCTCACCTGTTGTGTACCTGCTCTCATGTTGTATCTCCTCAGTCTTCTGTGCTGACATTGTAGGCTAATTGTCTCTCTCTCTCTCTTTTTTTCTTGCATTATAAAGCCCAACCATTAAAAATGTTTTTGCTCAATTAATGACACTAATGAGCTTGGATTGTTTGATAGTTTTTATTAGAGAACAGAAAATCATTGATTAAATTGGAAATTATACATTATTTTTTTGTGTTTTATCATCTATTGTTTAAATACCATCATGTTATGAAATTCAGCTCACTGGTGTCATACTGTAAAAAACTGACTTTTACTCAGGTCAAACTTTTTAGTGGTGTCATCATCTATAATATATCTCCATTTTGAGTGAGGGCGCCGCAGAAGTGTGTAGGTTATGGAGCTGTATGTATGAAATACATTTGTGACCTTTCTCACTGAGACAGGTGTAGCTATTGCACTTCATTTTCCTCCTCCAAGCATGACCTTTAGTAAAATTCTGATTTAGAGCACACGCTGGGGTTTTGTCAACACTAGTCAGTGTTTGTTTTGAGACATTTTCCTTTTTCTCTGTCCATACAACACTAGAGACTTTTGCATCAAAATAATAATTTTAGAAATGCACTGGAGTACATTTTTACTTAAATGAGATCAAATAAAAAACATCCACATAAAATCTTTGGGTCTTCAAAATTGCTTTTCCCACTTACTTGAGCATAGGTGCTATCTCACCTTTGCACAAATAGTTTGCTTGACTGAATGAAATGTTTCACATGTGTTTGTCTGAATGCATAAGTTTGCTTGTATGGATGTTGGTTGTATTATGTCCATGTTTACTTGTTTGTATGTGAACATTATTGGAGCCAACAGGTATGTTAGTAACATTTGAGTGTGTGGACATGCCCCACCCCCATTAGTTTTGTTATTCATCTAAACCTGACAGTAATGATAACAAACATCCAGCAACTTGTTGCTTAATGCTGCTTTATGATTTTACACCCCCCCCCTCCTATAATCAGCCCCCTCAACATCCCTCTCTTCTTCCCTTCTTTTCTTTTCCGTCCGGTCCAACAAAAAACTGTTACAAACATAATTAATATGAATAAAGTTTAGCCTAAATTACAAAAGGGGTTTATCCAAATATACATCTGGTGTGTCAGAAGATTGATTACCCCATGTTTTCAAAGTAAAACATGTCCAACAAAAGAGGCATTCAGCTCTCATCTGTTTGCTCAGCTGTTGGACAGCACAAGTTAAAAAAAAGAAAATAATATTTTTCCCTGCTTATTAAACTTAAAACAACATCAAGTGTAGCTATTCTGAAGAATAGAATTTGGTGACAACATGACCTGGATGACTAAGAACATTCCCAAATAGGCCTGCACAATATTTATCGTTATTGCAATATCCATCTCTGCAATATGCATACCGCATACCACAATAGACGGCAAAATCGCAATAAATCGTAAACCTTAAATGTATTAAAACAATCATGGCATCTTGAAGCATTTAACGAATCAAATAAATCCCTTTATGCATTTGACCAATCAGATGGAGGCCTATTATGTTAGATGTTTGTCACTTATGTCGACGAGGATCATTTGGAGAATAACTTTTAACTGTTGCAATGAAATGGGAATGATGCTTTTGGTTATTTTGCTGTTTGTTTATATACAGCAAATTATATCGTTATCGCAATATTAATCTCTAATATCGCGAGTTTTCCTCATATCGTGCAGCCCTATTCCCAGACATAAAAACTGAGTTGTAGCAATGCTTTGGGCATCGTTTGTGTGTTTTATGCAAGATATGGATCATACTGAGAAGTTTGTTTGTATAATTCAAAATCGTGTTTCCAAATAAAAACGTATGTAGATGTAAATGTTTTATTTCCAGTATCGTAAATGTTTAAAATGTCTGACTTTTTAAGGGTAACAAATGTGTTCTCTTTAGATGAAGGTCCTGGTTGTCTTGGAGTTACCTGAGAACCTAATGGTGCAAACAAGGACTTTTTCTTGTGGAGTCAAAATGTTTTGTTTTTCATCCGAGACTTTTTTAGTCTGGATTAAATTTGGTAAAGAGGAATTAAGGAGGATTATATTAACAATGATATTTTTGGTGAGTCATTTAGGGCTGGTAATCCGTGTTGCATGTGCATAGCCTGTCTAACGGCTGTGTGAAGTGGTCTGACTTTGCTGTGATGTCGGGACAGCATTGTTAATGGGAAAAGGATTATGACAGAGTCCACCATTTCTGCTCAAGGAAGACTTTTTAATTTTTACTATAAATTGCTTCCTTCACTCTCCCTTAAAAATAATGAGCCATTTTTGTTAGAAAATGTGTCTATTCTAACTGTAAAACAAGTTTCCTGTTTTCTAAGGTGGAGAACCACCTGTGATGAGCAAACCTCATGTCTAGTGGTTGTTTGGTTATTCTATTATTAAGTTTTGCATAAGCTAGGTATTCCTAGTTTTCTCCTCAGAGTGTGAGGTGGTTTACATAACAGGTATGTTTTCATCAAGGATCTGGTGCATGATGGGAAGATCCACTACATTTTCTGATTTTTTTTTTAAGGTGTAATCTTCCTTGACATTTTTAAAATAATTATATATATATGTATATAGCCTGTTTTCTTTTTCTTAAAAAAAGCATTTCATTTTGTATTTCCACGTTTACACCAGACAACAGGTAATAAACGTAGTGTGATTTTGCACAAGCTGCAGAGAAAACTGACTGAAAAATTTGTTGGACTGTTCACAAATCTTCAAGTTGTTTTTATCCCCTCTACTGGGAGCTATTGTTGATGGCTTATAATGTATTTTTTAAAGATCAGTATCAGTTTCATTAGTGGGATGATTAAAAAAATCTTTATTTAACACCATACTTGCTGTGTTTCCAAATTGAAATTGGAACTCTGGTTGATTTCATTTGATTACATAATTCCCACAGAATGCAATTTTATGAGATAAGCGCTAACAGAGGCTGCTTTCATTATTCTTCTTTTATTGGTTTATGATCTGTTGGATGTTAGTTCATATTAGACAGTAATAAAACACAAGAGAAAAACAAAAGCAAAGAGGGTTAGCAGGATAGCGGCTTTAAATGAGAATATATCTGAGAGTTTGTATGCTTATTCAGTTTTTATTAAGCATGCATGGCAAGAGCTATTACTTTGATAATCTGTAAAATCCGCAGGAAAAAACACATTTTAGAACATTTCGTTGGTGCAACAAAAAAGCCTTTTAATCTAGTAAGATACCAAGTAACAGTGAGATATAAACAGTTTTAGCAGTTCATGCCTTTTCCATTATACTGTGTATGTGGAGAGTCTCAAAAGCAAGTTTCTAGCTTCCATAAGGGATTTCTGTTTTCTTTGGCACCTAAAATGAGTTTGCAGTGCTGAGCATCATAGCACCTCTATCACTGATCAGTTTTGCCATAACTTAGCTCACTACAGAGTTAATGGGCCATTCAGCACCACACAAGACCAAAGCATGATATGTAGCACCTGCGATTTCTCAGCCCTGCCTCTCTGAATGTCTGTTTTTTTTTTGTATAAATTAACTTAAAAACAGCAAAAAATATCATAAGAAAAACAGTTATAGTCATTTAAGTGGACTGGTAACTACCTGTCAGCAACAGGTTAGTTAGGTAGTTCTGTAAGTCGGGTAGTAAGTCATACCTTTAATTTACAGTTTTTGTTTGCAAAAGATGGAAAGCATGTCTAAGTTTTAACAATGAATAATTGAAATTGAATTAGTCTTAACTTACAGAAGGCTTAATTAAATCCGTGAATAGATTTTTCTTACGTTTTTTGTTTTTTGTTGGGGAGTTCAGGGGGGTGGTACTGTTTTCAACATGTTTTTAATGTGCATGAACTCCAAAATGTATTAATGAAAGTTTCACCTTGGTTTAGTTTTATCAGTTATTAGTTTTACAAAAATGGTTTTGCTTGAACTAATTTTGGATGTAAATGTTAAAAATTGATTAAGGTTTAAATGAATTGTAAATTAAATTTTATTTGTGAATTCTTCAACTTGTTTAAGCAGTCACAAAGTTAAAAACCCACTCCAATAAATATCATGTTTTTGGTGTTTTTAATATGTTCCTATGGCCTTTGTGTTATGACGGAGGACATTTGTAAAGAAAATTCATCTTAAAATTGTATTTCGGAGTATTTCTTTATTCAAATCGTTGTGAACCAGGAGCAGAGAAAAAAGTGCCGTTGGAAAAAGCTTGTAAGTGTGACGGACAAGCTCATACGACAAGCCCCAGTGCATGCATCCACTTGTAGAAGACTTAATCCATGTACTTCTTTATTTTCCTCGTCTGAGCTGCCACTGTCTTTTGCATCGGTAATGTTAGCTTGGGGTTGTGAAATAGTGGGAGAGCACTTAAACAGATGAATGATGGGAAGTAGGGGCGGGCTTCCTCTTCGCCAGCAATATTGCCCTGTATTTAGAGACTACTACTGCTCTGCAGAAACTATGTCTAGGAGAACGACACAGCTTTTTTTTTTTGGCTATAATGGCAAAATCGTAATTAAGAGGCGCCTGGGGAAACTTTTACAAGAGATCAAAAAAAGATTGGAGTGGGGCTTACAGGGAATTTGAATTAAAAACAGAAAAATTTCTCCTCTGTGACCTGAGCTATGACCTTTAATGTGTGAGCTAGCAATAATGTTTAAAGCTATTATACAACATTTAGCTGTCTTGTGACTGGTTTGCAGTGACTTCATTGTGCATACAGTATGAAGGAGCAAAACCTTTGGCTCCCACAGAATCATACATGATGCAGTGTTTAAACAAACTTCCTGTCAGACGCACTGATTATTTTAAGACTGCTCCGACTTTGGCTGTTAAAATTGTATGAGACTTGTGGAATCTAAAAAACAAGCTGTTTAACCAACAGTATCTAGAGAAACTTCACTGGAAAGACTTTGAGCGCAGATAAAACTTCCAACTATTGACATAATTATCTGATTTTATGATTAACGGTTCATTTTCCCCCCAAAATCCAGAAAAAAATTCCAGTCTGAATACACCCAAGTGGACCCTGGTCTGGAACCAAGAACCACTCTCTGACCCATCAGACTGAGGTTCGGTTCGCTCTGAGGTTCCTCAGTCTGAAAATGCTCCGTGTCTGTAGTGGAACAACTGAACCAAATCGGCCACCGCAAACGAGTAGGAAAGAATCAAAGGATGAGCTGCGGACAAATAAAAAGCAAAGATTTTCATGTTATCAAAGAGGAACAAAGGTTCCAACTGCAAATTTGTTAAAACATAAATTTAACACATTAATTAACATTAGCACATTAAATCAACACAGCTGAAAATGCTTCTTACACGCTTTTCTGGGTCTTGTAACGTGACATGCGCCCAGCGCTGCTGTGACGTCATCCTAAAAGCTACCTTGTAGTTTCCTTAACAGAATTCTCTAAGAAATAATCCCATAACACCACAATGACAAGACACACCAACTCATTGAAATGTGGTCGGATGAATGCAGGCTCATTAAAACAACTTTTAACGTGACACACATTGGTTCTCACTGTTTTCCCCAAAATCTATATGTCCTAAACACTTATCAGCGTACCTTCTTATTCATCTTCTTGCCCAGGCACGTGCACTCATAAGCCCTAGGGGTGCTTGAGCACCTGCCCTTTTAGCCTCGTAATAAAATGTGCCCTAGTGTCTTCTAGGTTTTTTTCTTCTTTTTTTGTATTAACATTAATACATTTCTGTTAGAGATGCAAGAAAAAATGTGGCTACAAAATCCCCCCTGATATTCTATTGAACCCATTTTCTTGTGATATGGGGGTTCTGAGCTGCCACTTCTGTCTTTGCGGCTGCGCTCGCCGCCGGAGAGAGTTAGGGTTAGTGGAGTTAGTGAGAGTTAGCGGTTTGATGTATGTTTGCATTGATGGGTGTCATGGGTTAACAGTGGCACAGAGTTGGCCTCCTAATGTGGGACAAACATAAAACTAAAAGATAATGAGGTGAGAAAGAAATCAAACTGACACATCATCCTCCTCCACCTTCTTCTAAAGACAACAAAAACTCAGTGATGGTCTCTCCTCTCTCTGCTTTTTTGCTTGATACAATCAGCAAATATTACTGCAGAAGTCAGCATGAGTTCATCTACTCATTATTGTTCAAACTTCTGGTCCACCTCTGGCGCTCAGTGGCATGCTCTAAACAGTCTGTGTGACAGCGTGATTGAAAATCAGCCATATAACTTAAAATCGGGTTACAGGCGTGAGTCGACCAATGAAAGGACAAAAGCATGCACAAATATGACTGCTCTCTTCTAATCTGGGGCTATTTGTAGTTATTACCTCCTAGTGTGTCATTAGTTATATATTTCTTTTAAAATATTGTCATTATATAATAGCTGATGGGCCGTATTGAAAGAGATATTAAAAAAATATAAACTTTCTTGTTCCTTTTCTTTAGGATCTATGCAGGGAGAATACCAGAGAAAACTGTATAAGGAGCTGCTGGCAAACTACAATCGCTTGGAGAGACCTGTTGTTAATGATTCAGCTGCCATCCTGGTGGAACTGGGCTTCACTTTGCTGCAGATTATAGATGTGGTGAGAAAACTCAGTTCATGTTCAACATTGAAATGGATATGTGCCATAAGGAGCCACCTTTTGTCCAGATGAAGAATCAAAGTACAATTTTATTTTTATTTTTATAAAATCTTATATCGGACATTTTTCTCTTGTCCTGGAATATACAGGATTACTGGTAATTCAAAGCAGATTAAGAAAATCTGCACAGTTTACCAGGTAACAGCAGGCTATGGGAATGCTGACCGGAAACACTGCATTTCCAGTTAAAAAACAATTCGTGAAAGTAAAACCATTAAACAAATAAAAATAAAAAGTAATCTATACTTGATTTAATTTCTGTATTGGTGGTTGAGACTGGGAGAATTTTTAGACTAAATAACCCCTCCTCCTACAATGAAAATGTGTTTTATGCAATTTTTTTTAAATATAAAGACTTTTTCGAAAGCTTCTGCACTCTTTATCTTTTAGGTTTATACATGTTTAATGAGCTAAAAAAGACATTTATATTGCCTTTAAGCAAACCCAGGACTCTCTGACAGACTGTTGGTGTTGTTTTTTGTCATTCAGCTCATTCCGGGCTAGAATTAAGTGCAGTTTTTTGAGCAGGCAGATGTCGACCCAGAACACAGCTTGTATCCATGTCAGGGCTTTATGTCACAGGTCTGATGCTTTTTACGGTGTGTCTGCTTAACTGCTAGCATGTTTATATGGCAAGTCTGAAAAGAGACATTTTTCAGATGGTAAAGGCAGAGTTAGACAAAAGTACACAAATTATAATTTGACAGATATTGTCCAGCACAGAAATAGAAAAAAAAACAAGAAAGAACTTTAATTCTAAACTACATCAAAACCTGAGGATTCTTTTAGTTCAGCAGTTTTTAAGTACCGCATTGCAGGTCTGTAACAAGTTCCAAAACAATGAATTAGTTGGGCTTTTTCGCAGTTTTTCTGTGTGTTTTTGTCTTTCAATTATTACACAGTTGCCCAATTCTGCAGGCAGGCCTGTTTTTAGTTGCTACATACTTCTTTCTCACCAGGCTTTACTCTGTGCAGAATGTCAGAATGAATGGTTGTGATGAAAACTGTGATTAATTATTTTGGAAAATATGTTGCCTTAAAGAAGACTGATTTAAAGTCGCCCTGCCCTTTTTTCATTTTTGCTTGCATTATGTAAGCATTATGTAAAAGAGCTGACGGCACCAATATGGCCACATACCATCTTAGACCATGGCCCAAGGACTTCTTTGTGTTGAAATATCTAGAGTCCTTTTTATCCTAGTCTGCAAAAAAAATATTTTTTTACCTAAAGAAATTCTACAGAATACTGATTATTTTTTTCTACAATCTGTACTTCCAGTAAAATGATGACCAGGACAAAGTTTGGAGCACAGGAGTGCAAGGGTCTGAAATGCCCCTACATTATGTTGTTCTAACATTTTTACTGATCTGAGTTAAATGAATGACCGTTTTTTGGACACAAGAAGTTAAGCTCCTCCAGTTTAGTTGCTTTTGTGGGAACTCTCATGAACATAATAAATGATACTGATGGTGTTGCTGCCTGATCTGTTTTTCCAATGCTACGTACACACTGGGGTTGTGTGCAGTGTTAGAGAACGGACTGAATGCGGGTTTTGTGTTCACAGTTGGAAGAGGTTTGGGACGAAATGTCTAAGCTGCGCTTTAAGCTTTTCTTTCACAGCTCTATTCTGATATGAAAGACTTTTTGTCATACAATTCCACCCGGACACAAACCCCATTATTAATTTCTCCTCTTTGATCGATTATCAAATGGTTGGCACTTCTTACACATACTTTTATTTGAAAAAAATGAATCATTTTCTGATTAAGAATTGGTAAATGTTAGTATTTTACTACAAACAAGTTAAGTTTTGGTTTGAAAAAAACCTTAATTTTTTTTATCAAGAAAAGCCTGTATATATTCTTACCTTAAGCCTTAAGGTGAAGATTATTTTGGGACAAAAAGAAAATTTACCGTCCCCCCTTTTGACAGAGAAAGTGCTTTGGCTTCTTACTTTGGAAATGCACCAAAGTGCTCCCTCATCCAAAAAAAAAAAAAAAGACTTTCCCAGTAACATCAGCCTGATTGACTGCGACTCATTTCAGCTGAACAGCCTCATTTGTGTGTCCTGTCCATCCTGGTGCTGCAGTTGAAGGTTTTTTGGAATGACCTTCGTGGATCTCCGCAACGTTGACTCTACTGAACTAATGAGCACAAGGAAAATATTTGAAAATAGACAGCAAAAAATGTGAGTTAGGAGCTCCCCTGTTATAAAAATACATTTTCATAAAACATATTGATGTTCTGAGGCATATTATTGAGCCCACAACCTGCTGCCTCAGCACAAATGGCTAACAGTCTGGCTTAACTGGCCAGTAAAAAGGCAGAAAAGTGCTCTTATGTTTTATACTTTTTAATATGTGTGCAGGAATTCAGATAGACCCACTTTTTTCATTCATATGGAAGAAGTAATGATTTTTACAAACACAGTTTTGACTTGGTAACAACACATGAGCATATATAGCTTAACACATCTACTCATTGACTAAGTTGCTTTTGGAGCTTTTAATACTGTTGATAAAAAAAACAATTAAAAAGTATATATGAATAGACATGTAGAATAAGAGAGTAACTAAGATAATTAAGATTTTCATTATTTTGTTTAAGAAATTGTAATATCATAAAATAAAGCTTTTTTTTGTACTATGAAAAAATCAAACTTTACCTAATCAGTCATTTCAATTTCTTAATGAAAATAGCTAAAGAAACAAGTTTAAGTATGAAGTACATAAGTAAAAATAATCAAACGACCAATTTTGACAATTTTTTTTATAGTTTAAACCTACCATCTCACTTTAAAACACAAACTTCCCTCATAGGTATAAAGGTAGGGTGTATGTGATCCATCAAATTCTTCTGTGGAATTTCTTTATTCATAACTAACACTCACAAAATGTCAATAAATACTTTTTGTCGCACAAACCACAAAGCACATCATTTATGAATGCCACACCAAAGCTTCTAAAATGTATTTTATTCAATTCAAACTTTCAAGAACGGGTCCTCGGTGGATGTGCCAAATCTTTGCTCCATTTTATTGAAGATTTAAGCGGCACAGCAACAGGAATTTGCTTTTAACGACTTAAAAGTGATGCTCATTTCATCCCTGGGTATTCAACTTAACATGACTTACTGTGGGAATAAATGCAACATCAAATATTTAGTCTTAGTTCAATTTAGAAAGGAAATATTTCTTGTCAGGCTGGGTATTATCAGTTTGTTGCATCTGAGAGCTTCTGAAAAACAGGGACTGTTCAGGAGTTTTGAAAATTCATTCATAGAATGAGATGTACTCTGCTGAGGGATTAGGCAGCATTCACAGCCATTATTTTCAGCTTTGAATTTTTTTCTGGGTCATCTGTCTCCCTATTAGAAAGGTTTAGATAGTAAGAAAAAAAACACTTAATAAAACTGAAGTTTGAAAGAAATAAAGATGACAGTAGACAGTGTGTCGACATTTTTACTTTTTTTTTTTGCAAAGAAAACATTGAAGCGATGAGCCGAGGGTACATATATACAAGTATTGTAAAATGTTTACATATGACCTCAGTGATAGATGCTGTGTTGGTCCCACAAATGCCTTTATTTACACTCAAAAGTCAGAAGTAGCTCTAAAGCCGTTTCACTGAATCTGCTTTGTTGGTCTTTAGAAATGCAAAACAGCTGCACTGACTTGCTGATGACAAAGGCAGTTTCCTCTTTATTAAAAATGAATTGGTTTGGATGACTTCCCTGATCCCTAAGAACACCTCTCCTCCCTTTTTTCACGTGTGTCTTTGCAGGATGAAAAGAACCAAGTGTTGATAACAAATGCCTGGCTGCAGCTGGTGAGTTTGCTTTAGGGGGACACCTATTATACCAACAATATGTATTTATACTCATTTTTTGACATGATTATTTGTAAGGGTTGTGACTGCACTTCCCAAACAATAAGGGACAAGCAATACATTTATATTATTTGAATGTAAATTACAGACTTTAGTTCATTGCAGTACGTATTTAATGTTCCCACCAAATGAATTGCCTGTACTTTTCCACATTTTTCATCTGAAATCCTCAGCAGAGGCCAAACAGCTGCAGAGATGGAAGAGGGATGGGAGCATTTTGATGAAGCAATATGCTTGATAGTTGATGCCTCAAAAACTTCATTTTGATCAAAATCAAAAGATTTATCCTTAAACAGAACAGTTTTAGAAAATGCTTTTAGAAAATACACTTCTTCTGGTCAAAGACAGGATTGATTGTCAAATCTTTTTTTTAGGTTTTATACATTCAACCTGAAGGAGGGTAGCAAGTCTGAGAAACGTAAACCCTCAGTATAAAACAGTATAATATTTTAAAGAATTTTTAAAGCATTTGTAGTAACTGAGCTCTAGCTTAAAGCCAATGTCAATGATTAGGTAGCATAAATGTGAAAGTATGCTGGCTTTATGAGTTGTGCATTAAAAAAAATCTATAAACTTGACAATCAGATTAATTGAAGCAACACTTTACTGTCAATTAAAAAAGAAAATCTCATTCGTAATTGGGGACTAACCGGTAGGCTTATTTCGTCACCATAACCAGCATCACATTTACAGAGAAACTTCATAAAACCAAATGAACATTTTAAGTGAATACACAGATTTAAATCTCTCACCAAATTTGATTTTAACTCAGCAATGTTAAACAGGAACTCAGCTAGTGCTTTTAAGAGCTTGATCACAAAAAGTAAACAAAGTTTTTAATACATTTAGAGAGTAGCAGCATCTGTGGAATGCTCTAGAGCTTGTCATTTCAATTTAATTAAAGCTTTAAAGGACAGTGGATTTAGGCAAAAGAGCTTTAAAACATGTAAAATGTCATCAGTAACATGTTTTTGACTTTTTTTAATGCTAATTTACTTGTAATTTGAATCAAAATCATGAATCATACTAAAGCTATGAACAGTAGAGAACAGTAGAGAAAAAAAGTGGCATAGCTCTGCATAAAACAGAAGGTTATTTTGCAGAGAAGTAGATGTTCTGTATTCATTTAACAAGATGAATGATCTAAGAGGCCATCATCTAGTTTCTTCTCTGTGTCTCAGTACTGGACTGATATCTACCTGACCTGGAATCCAGAAAACTACCCAGGTGTTCAGAACCTACGTTTCCCATCAGACCAAGTTTGGACGCCCGACATCCTCCTGTACAACAGGTCAGAACTGCCTTTTCAGACTCATTATTCCGAAAGCATCATAAATATTTTAGTCATCTTTTTCTGCTGTAATATTTATTTTTTTCTAGTTTCAATAATACAGAAGTGTAATATTTTATGTATGTCATTATTTTCACAGTATTCTTTTTCTGATCTTTTAAAGCCAACAATGTATCAGGAACGCTGTTAACTCAAAGTTGTAAACAGTCACACACAAACCCCAATGATTCCAACAAAATGTTTAATGCTTTATTCATTAAAATAAACAAAAGTATATAAAAAGGAGTTTATGTTTTATTGATAGTGCTAGGTTATTACCTTTTAAAATTCAGGCCATGTTTGTGCTCTTCTTCCAACTTTGATTAGAGGTCAGTCACAGATGCAGATGAAAGCACTGCATCCCATATATATGGTCAAGCAACAGATGGATGTTTTGAAACTGAATAAAAAGCTTTCCTTATGAACCGATCAATGTTTATATCGACCTTAAAGATTTTATCGTGACAGAGAAAAAAAAGTCTTGCACGCTTCTTTACATGCATGTATTTCCCCCACAAGCACACACCCTAAACACACACTCATACATGCAAATCAAATGGAATATGTAAAAAAAAAAAAAACAAAGGCTGACGAGTATTAACCCAAATTTTAAAAGCTCAGCTCTCAGACCTGCCAGGATTACCCATCATAATCTCTGAGCCCTCGCCCATCACTTTTCCCCATCTATGCCTTTTACTGTCAGTTTCCACTCACCTCCCTTCCCTCCCACCCACATCCAGCCCCACCATCCCTGTTTTTATCACACTCTATTTTTGTCTCTCAGCACATCTTTTCATATCACCACCCTTCTAATTCCCTTGATTGTCGCCAGTCTGACGCAAGGCCAAAATCACACACCCAAACACACTCACATTCACAATTTAGAGTGAACAATTAACCCATGAAGCATTTTTTTGGTCCTGGAGAAAACCCACACAGAAAGGTCTCCATTGGTGATTCTGTTTCCCCCTTCTTGAACCAGGGCCTTCTTGCTGTGAAGCAAGCGTGCTAACTACTGTGCCACCGTGCAGCCCAACCTTGAATAATGTGCTTTCATTGATTTGTTTATTCCTGGGAATAAAGACGTACCTTTGAAATGTCTTTTCCTAAAGCAGCTCTCCTCTATTGCTGCCTGTTCCACTTTTCACAAAATATTCATGCGTAATAAGCTGTAATAAGCCACTCTGCCCATACAATCACAATGTTAAAGTTTTATTTTTCAAATTTATTTTACATTGCCTTTTCTATTTTTGGAATAGTGTAATGATGTTGTCTCATGCTGCTTCACAATCACTTTTCATGCACGAGGGATCTATACTGAGTCATGCATTCATGCACAGTGCCTGAAGAAAATAGCTTGTAATTACTCGATGCTTCTGTTTTTAGAATTAGAAATACAAATCATTCAGTACAGAAGCAATTTTGGCTTCTATGACCATTAGAATTACAAAGCCTAGTTATTCAATTTTTAGCTTAAAAAATAAACTTGAAATACCGTTAATTTATTCAGAAAGAAAGGTGAATAAAGAATTGAGAATATGATTTTTAAGGATTAAAAGATTTATTCTCTGACAAGTGGAAAGAGTTGTTTTTTCAAGAGAATGAATTTAAGTTCAAGGACAAGTTAAAAACTATACATTTTTTGTTGGCTTCAATTTTTCCACCAAAAGGTTGATGCTAATTCCTTACTGTTATGTGTCATTGTGGCTTTTTACATACAGTCTGTGTGGGGTTTCAAGCTGTCGACTCCTTCTTTTAATCAAAACAATATTCAATGTTTCACTTGACTGGAGATCGATGAGGCGCATAAAGGACATCCAGCTCAGGTAAACCGCAAGCTGAATGTTGATTCTGTCAGAGAGTCAGGTATGACTCTGACACTGCTGTGTGACAGGTCGCAAAGATGGACAACTCGTGGGTTGATGTGAGGTGAATGCAAACACTCAGGGGGATTTTGACTGAGGTTTGTGTTTTATAAAGTTGATCTGTTTGCGGGTTTGAAAATAACCTTAAACAGTTATCATTTTAGTCTAAGAACATTTATGAAAAGCAGACAAAAAAGTGAGGATAAGAACAACACAATAAAAAAACTAGCAGTTTTTATTTACTGTACCTTTCAGACTATTTGAAGCTCTTAAGTATAAATCTTAAGTATAAGTTACTCTGAAAAACTCTGCCAAGCCCAACATAATGCTGTGTTTACACCAAACACAATTCATGAGTCAAATCTGCGTCTGCTGCCACTTTTTTGAGTTTAGAGCTTTTCAAAAATTGTGGTCATAATAAATTTGACGCTCCCGTCACTTGTGGGAGAGATACTGAGAGGCACTTCTTCTTCTTCTGGGTTGCTGTCAGTAGTGTGAGTGTATATATGTGTATATATATATATATATATATATATATATATATATATATATATATATATATATATATATATATATATATATATATATTAGGGCTGGGCGATATGGCCTAAAAATAAAATCTCCGATTTTATTTTTTTTAATTCGATTTACGATTTTTTCCCGATTTTTTTTTTCCCCCTACTTAGAGAAAGCAATAAGTACAAACGGCAGACAACTTAAAGCAAATGTTGCTTTTATTTAATCAAACACAAGACAAATCTAACCCCCATTTCTGGATGAATTATAAATAAATGAACACACTCTTGGAATCAAAGTTAAGTATATGATTTTTCTTCTTCTCCCTCCTTTTTGGACTCGTGTTTATATAATTTTGTCTTGTTGTATATAATTTTTGTCTTGTTTTTGTCTTATTTTGTTATTCTACACTTGTTTTCACTTGTCCAAAATAAAAAGGTTACTTCCTTAAAGTTCCAGCTGTGTTTTCAGTCACACTTTGTAGTCTAGACTAAAATGAGACAAACATTCACCTTAGAGTAGCAGCATTTTCTAAAAAGTTAACAATACAGCTCATATCTGGGGTCTAAGGTTTTAATTCAATTAATAAACCCCGTCTTCTCCACGGAGAAGATGATGAAGCATCAGGAGTCATGGTCAACGCCCCCCCCCCCCCCCCCCCCCGCGGCCGCCTCCTACAAAAACAAAATCCTACGGCAGCCGCGTCGCAAATGAATACACAGGTAATAATTACAACGCAGTATTCTTTATTAACAAATAACAGTAACAACTAACTAACTAACTAATGAACTAACAATACAGGCGTTGTAGAATGAGTATATGTGTGTGTGTCAGGGCGCGTGCATGTGTAAGAGGACTGGGCGCGTGCCACGCGAGCGCGCGTGAGAGCCTTTGACTTCGATGGGCTTTAGGCAGCGTGGGGTCTCTCTCTTCCTCCACGTCTGTAGCAGTAAACCCATAACAGTTCCAAACAACAGATGATTTTAGTCCTTTCTTGGGAACAAACTGCCCACTGTCACCGGTAGCCATGCTGTCGCTAGCTGCTTCGTGTGTCGATTGTCACGTGTCGCCGTGTGATAATAAAGTTACGGAAGCTCTGGGGAGCCAAAAATGCGCCACATAAAAACTCGATTTAGTTATTTTTGAAATCGCCCGTAACAAAAAATTCGAATTAATTCATTTGATCGATTTATCGCCCAGGCCTAATATATATATATATATAAGAAATAAAAAAAATATATTAAATAATAATATCGCACAAAAACTGTGACTTATTCTCCAAAAAATATGGTACATGTAAGTAAACAGCATAGAACACAGTAAACAAGACCAGCTTTATTTGTGATGAACAAGAAATGAAATTTTCTTTGTTTTAATATTTTACAAACAAACGATTTTGATTTTCTTTTTTTATTAATGTTAGTTTTATATGAATCTGACGCTCTATTTTTTTTCTCTTGTTTGCCGTCTGTCTTAATGATTCTTGGATTCTTCCCCTGTTGCCCTTGCAGTGTTGAAACGCTTCTTTCCTGGAAAAATATTCATGTTTCACTGTAAATTTGTTTTGTGCCTGACCTCCCCCCAGCGCTTGCACTTTCCTTGCCCGGCGAGTAATTTTAGAAGCTTAAGCCCGTCAAACTGAATAGCTGCTGTCGGAATTCATTGACGATGTTGAGGTTGTGGGAAATTACATAACATGCATAAATGTGTGGGTCACTCTTTAGCGAAGTGTTGAGTTTGACGTGTCGGCCTCAATTAGCTCTTGACTGTAAACAGCTAAAAGCTTCAAAGAAGCCCCCTCTCATGGGGGAAAATGCTCTTCTTTCCCTCATATTTCTAATTAAAGAAAAAAGATTTTTAAAAGGGGTGGTACAGGAAATGTGGTTGGCTATGTGTAGCTGTAATTTACTGCCTGCATACTCATAAAGAGTAGAACCTTTAAGTAAATGTAATGGGTGCATTCTAGTGCCTCATGTCAAGAGCTTCATGCATATGTGTTTGTATTGGTGCTTTTGTGAGGATAGCAGCAGGTGTTGAGTGAGTAAGAGGAAAGCTTGGTGACTCATTTCCCATGGTGCAGAAGCTGTCACTGCCACCATTGTCATTGTGGAATGGTGTCTGTTTCTCTCTTGCTGCTCTGCGACGTGCCCATGGTGCCCTTTCCTCTTAGTGTGTGTGTGTGTGTGTGTGTGTGTGTGGATTTGACAATGATAACCACTTCCCATTCTCCCAGGGATATCACCTGTCTGGATGAATTTTAATAAATGCAATGTGTACATCTCAGGAATCAGATTTTTAAACACACACATGCAGACAAGTGTGGGCTGATCCATGTGTGTAAAACATGACCAATTTCACTATTAGGCTGCAAAGTGACAGACATACAGCCAAATCTATATAAAAATGTTTAGATTTACACAAAATACCATAAAATAAGCAGATGCTCTGCTGTGAAAGTGTGCAAAAGTGCACATTTTTATAAAAAGCCTGAATAATTCAGTCACTTGATTGCCTCCATATCCAACCCTCTGCACCTGCAGACACAGCTGATAGGAGCAAAAATAAATTTGAACACCCAACCCTCCCAAAAACATAAATCTGTCAAGTTGAGAAAAGGCACAAATAAAATGTGTCTGAATTCTGTCAGCACGCACTCAAATGCTTTTATGTGAATAAAGCAGACCAATGTTATCTCGCTCACATAGGACTGTGCATGGCATAATATGTTTCTTGGTGTGTGCGTGTGTGTTGTAAGGGCCTTTATGGTGAACATGCAGTCACAATTAGATCTGAGGAGGCCTATTCTGTGTATAATGTTAAGCACTGGTCCTATGCATTTGTGCATGGAGACATGGCATTATCTAGTGCATTTCCATAAATTTTATCATGCTGTGTGAAGTTTGAAAAAGAAATTGCAGTCATTTGTATTTACCTAATGACTGTATATAGTTTCAAAAACCATTTATTTTGTAAAACACTTCTCATTTTCAAATAAAAAAGTTGCTGTTTTAATCTCTTCAGCTTTCATGTTTTAACATTTTTATTCATAGTCTTCACTGACTTTGTTTTTGTTTATTTGTATGTGCACTCTATATATTTTTTTTATTCAAAAGGATTTTGTAAAGAACTTGCTAATTTTTTTCTCTTGATCTGAAAAACTGAATTTTTCTTTGTCTTCAACTTTCATGCTTCTTTGTTTCAAGTTATGAATGGGTGGTGGTGTTGGAGCCACAGTAGTCCAGGCTCATCAAAATCTAAAAGCTTACATAGATAAACTTAAAACATGACATGAATCTATTAAAGTTAAACATGACTAACCTGTTACTCAGTGGAAAACAAAAATCTTTACGAAAGCAGATGAACTGACAGAACTAAGCTGAAAACCACACACCTAAATACACTAAGGATGATTGATTTAACTAAAAACAAATGTGCAGGGTTATCCAATGGAAGCAGCTGAGACTGTGACTGGGGAAAAGTACAAAACTTGAAAATAGAAGAAACAAAAACGAACAAAAAAACTATTAAAAAAATTACACAATCCAAACTATATAGCAAAATTCACCTAGACAGAATTCTTTTCTGTGTATGTGCACTCTTTCTTAATTTACCAATAGGTCAATACAGACCGATTCAAACCTAAAGTTTGTCCAATATTAGTTTTCTTGGTTTGCATTTAGTGCTTCATTCATATATATTTTACCTAGTGCACGACTCAGCTTTTTGTGAGCTATGGCAGCAATAACAGTCTTCTATTCCTGTATTACCGTACTTTATACTAATTTGTACCATAGTCTGACCTTTAGGAAAGTTCACAACCACGGAGAATTATGAAGCCTTCTTCTTTTGTACATTAATATGGGGGATTTCTTTTGAGTGGTTGCCATTTTTTACTGAATACAATTCTAGGCGCAACTTTAAAAATTGAATCTTTCCTAATTTTGGCCATGCCTTGTTATTGTATTAAGATTTCCGTCTTAAGGGTCACAACTTAACAAAACAATCTTCAGAATTAATTCACTCATCTTCTAAACCGTTTATTCCCTTCCGGGATCACGGGGCTGCAGGAACCTATCCCAGCCACTTATGGGCGAAGGCTGGGGACACCCTGGGCAGGTCGCCAGTCTGTCACAGGGCCACAATCATGCACACTCACATTACCACCTAAGGACAATTTAGAGTAATTTATACATTGGTATCAGTATATCAAGTTATTCCTTGTTAAAGTAATTTCAAAAAGTTTGAATTATTTACAATGTCTATTGTTCATAATTCACAAATCTTATAAAGGAGATTATAGTTTAAAAGGTCTAAATAATAGGACTTTTTATCAGAAATTCCATCCATCCATCTTCCTGGACCGGGTCGCGGGGGAAGCAGTCTAAGCAGAGATGCCCAGACTTCCCTTGCTCTAGCCATTTCCTCCAGCTCCTCTGGGGGGACCTCGAGGTGTTCCCAGGCCAGCCGAGAGACGTAGTCTCTCCAGCGTGTCCTGGGTCTTCCCCGGGGCCTCCGCCCAGTGGGACATGCCCAAAACACCTCTCCAGGGAGGTGTCCAGGAGGCATCCGGACTAGATGCCCGAGCCACCTCAACTGGCTCCTTTCGATGTGAAGGAGAAGCGGTTCTACTCTGAGCTCCTCGCGGGTGACCAAGCTTCTCACCCTATCTCTAAGGTAGCGCCCAGCCACCCTACGGAGGAAGCTCATTTCAGCCGCTTGTATTCGGGACCTCGTTCTTTCAGTCATGACCCATAGCTCATGACCATAGGTGAGTACTGGAACGTAGATCGACCGGTAAATGGAGAGCTTTGCTTTTCGGCTCAGCTCTTTCTTCACCATAACGGACCGATACAGCGACCGCATAACTACGGACGCTGCTCCGATCCGCCTGTCAATCTCACGCTCCGGTCTTCCCTCACTCGTGAACATGACCCCCAGATATTTAAACTCCTCCAACTGGGGCAGGGACACTCCACCCACCGAGCGATGGCAAACTACCTTTCTCCGGTCAAGAACCATGGCCTCACATTTAGCGGTGCTGACCCTCATCCCAGCCACTTCACACTGGGCTGCAAACCGCCCCAATGCATGCTGGAGGTCCTGGCTCGATGAAGCCAACAGGACAACAGCATCTGCAAATAGCAGAGAGGAAATCCTGTGGTCCCCAAACCAGATCCCCTGCGGCACCTGGCTGCACCTAGAAATTCTGTCCATAAAAACTATGAACAGAACCGGTGATAAAGGGCAGCCCTGCCGGAGTCCAACATGGACCGGGAACAGGTCTGACTTACTGCCGGCTATGCGAACCAAGCTCCTACTCTGGTCATACAGAGACCGGACAGCCCTCAGTAAGGCTCCCCGGACCCCATACTCCCAGAGCACCCTCCACAGGATACCACGGGGGACGCAGTCGAACGCCTTCTCCAAATCCACAAACACATATGGACTGGATGAGCGAACTCCCACAATCCCTCCAGCACCCTAGATAGGGTGTAGAGCTGGTCCACTGTTCCACGACCAGGACGGAAACCGCACTGATGTTCCTGAATCCGAGGTTCAACTATCGGACAATTTATCAGAAATTATTTTTTCATTTGAGTTTGCAAACAACAATTTTCTTCCAAAATTTGTCTCAAGCTGCTAAAAAGCAAAAACAAAAACTAAAATTGCTGCTGAGGATTTATGTGATGTCCAGCATTCCTTTTTTCTTATTTCATTATTCCTATTTACAATTGTGATAAAGCTTAGTTGAAAAGGGAATTCTCTAAACTGTCAGGTTTGTTCTTTTCTCGCAGTGCCGATGAGCGGTTTGATGCCACATTCCACACCAACGTTCTGGTGAATGCTTCGGGCCACTGTCAGTACATCCCCCCTGGCATCTTGAAGAGCACCTGTTACATCGACGTGCGCTGGTTCCCCTTTGATGTGCAGAAATGCGACTTGAAGTTTGGATCTTGGACACACAACGGCTGGCTTCTGGACCTCCAGATGCTCGATGTGGACATATCTACATACATATCTAATGGAGAGTGGGATCTTGTTGGTAAGAAAGCTGCAGCCTTGAAAACAGTTGGTGCCCTCTCTTACTGTTTTGGTTGATTCTTTGTTTTTAGTACAAAAGTTTTTAGTACAAATGATAAGAAAATTATGCTCAGGCAAAATATTCCAAAAAAAAACATTCTTTTTTTTAACTCTTGCCAGGTTTGCATGAAGACAAAAACATATTTTTCTTAAATAATACGTATTTTTCTTTAATGTTTATTTTGCTGCTCAATTGTTGTGACATCTTTTTGCAAGACTAGAGTTCAGCCAAACTACGTTCACATGACCTTGTGGTTAAACAATCCTAGATCATTGGCTCTCCCCTCCATACTTTACAAAAAAAATAAGAAAACCCTAATTTTGTGCTTGGTTTTTGTCATACAAAGCATTAAGAAACACTTGAAATCAACTTTAGTTCTATTTGAGAGGCAGATATTTCTTCGTATTTTCTGAAATTTACATTATGTGGTTTATCTGAAATTAAATTACCTGTTTTTTATACCTCAAAGTTTCTCTAAATAAATAAAATAGGACTAACTTTTGACCTGTTATGCTGTCAGCATACATCAGCTGAGTAAAAAAAGTATTATGCAGTCCCCAATTTTCCAAAGTGACCCACTTAAAAAGTTGAGAGGTCTGTAAAAATGTAAAAAAAGCACAATTTTGCAATTACACTGTTTCCATTAAATCATAATTATGCAAATACACACAAACCAATTCACGCAATAAGTCATTCAAAGACATTAATGGGAATAATACCTTGATTTACAGCAGATACCTTGAATTTTCTGTTTGCGTATATCTCAGTACAATGCACAGAAGACATGGAAGATGTGAACAGATCGCATTTATTTATTTAAAAAAGCTCAACAAAAGCATCGCAAATCACATCTCCATGTCTAGATTCATGAAGTCTCTCCGAGAATAGTTAATTGTCACTCCTGCTGCAATTAAGCCGCTTTCTGCCGCTACTTCCGTGTCTGCCACCCACATTAGTAAGAGAGGGGATAAATAAAAACAAGAATCAAACTCAGGGATCTTTTTATTATTTTAAAAACAAGAAAACGATCATAAGATTTAGGATGACCAAGCTTGCTGCCTGCCCATCCCACAGCGGCTCTCTGTCTGCCGACTAGCCAGGTGCCAGTATAGCAATTAAACAAGCTCCAGCATGGTGAGCTGCTATGCCTGGATCCGGCGCAGTGAGTGTGATCCCTTCCGCTCCATGGGCCCTGCGACAGGCTGGCCACCTGCAGAGTGTATCCCTCCTTTGCCCAAAAGTAGCTGGGACAGTCTCTGGCGACCCCAGCGGGTTAAGAAAAATGGATACACCCTGGCTACCTGTGATGAGTTGTTGGTCACGTGACTCATTTATCTGAAATGTTTCCATTGCAGTTTTGCAAAATATGTAAATTTCGATACGTTTCAGAAACCACCTCCTCCAAGCTCAAAAACCTTTTTTGATTAATGCAAGTTTTTTTTAAATTGACGTTTCCATTAAGTGAATTTATTATCGTAAATCCAATTTGCGCAAGGTGAATTGTCTTATAGATACAATTCACCTGAGAGAGGCGGAAGGTAAAGAAAAAAGGCCCGTTTTCACCAAGCTCCTTGTTTATTGTAGATTGTTTCATCCCAGTTGTGTTCAGATCTACAATCTAGTCCCTGGTGTCCTCTGACAGCTCGTTCTTGGTCATGAGGGGGGAAGTTGCCTTCTGACTGTTAAAAGTGTCTGCATTAAAGACAACTATCATTAATAAGTAGTTCAAACTGGTTATCTGTCAAAAAATCATAGACAAAAAATAGTAACTACCGTAAGTAATAGTAAGTACCGTCCCATTTCTACTTCACCACGTTTTTCAAAAGTTTTGGAAAAATACATTAATACTAGATTATTAAAACTTTTGAACAAACCGGTACATAATATAATCTATCAACATCAATAAGGGTTCAGAAAAAACTCTTTACTTACATGGCGTTGGTAGAACTTACTGACAGAATACACACAGCTTTAAACAACAGTAAAATTGCAGTTGGTGTGTTTTTAGATCTCTCAAAAGCATTTTGATATGCTGCATCATGGAAATTGTTGGACAAATTGAATAAATATGGTTTTCAACAAATGGTATACAATATGTATCGATGAATGATTATGATTCAGAAATAAATATAATGAAATGTGGCGTACCTCAGGGATCTATTTTAGGACCAGACAAGGCCAGACTTTTCATCTTCCTCTCATTAATACATCACAAGATTTGTTTTCTTTCCGATATTGTGACAGCAAATTGTTAAGAGTTTAATTATTTGACATTACAAAATTTTATAAAAAAATATTTAAAAAGATGTTCGATAAAAATGTGGTTTCATTTCATTTGATATGCATGCTATATATATGTATATACTGGACTTCTACTGGACTGGTTCTGACTCTGACCACTCGTGGAACTTTGCCCCGTCCTTATTTCAACATTTTATCACAAAATTGATGCCAAGTAAAAGAAAAAGCAGCCCAGAGATTTATGCTTTTTGAAGAACATTTTGACTTCCTTGCAATATAATTTTGTGATAAAAGGTTGAAATAAGGTAAGAGATAAGATTCATTTCAATGACTCCTGCAGTCATGCATATGTGATCATACCCTTCATATACAGGGACTCATTCTTTCGTTCCCTCATTTCACCTTTTGACACAGACAGCTAAATTACCATCACAGTGTTAACTTTCTTTTTCATTTATTGATGCATTCCAGTTGACATTAAATTTAATATAACGACTTAGACTGAATCCATTTTGCTTTCCTCTAAGCTACATGCATGTGTGTGTTTTACAGGGGTGCCAGCCAAGCGTAATGAGCTGTACTATGAGTGCTGTAAGGAGCCTTACCCTGATGTGACATTCACCGTCACGATGCGCCGCAGGACTCTGTACTATGGACTAAATCTGCTCATTCCCTGCGTGTTGATCTCTGGCTTGGCCCTGTTAGTCTTCCTCTTACCTGCTGACTCTGGAGAAAAGATTTCCCTTGGTGAGAACAGACACAAACCGTACTTTAGATGTCACTGTTTCACTTTTGCATTTTATTTTATTCAATCTTCCAAGCAAGACAAATTAAGAGCATATTCTTATTATCAATTTTGGTCTAGAAAAAGGCTAAATCTTTTGAGAAAGGGACAAAAAAAGAATTTACAGGGTGGCCCCTTGCCTTCGCCCACAATTGGCCGGAATAGGCACCGGCATCCCTGTGAGCCCAAAAGGGACCAAAGGGGTTTAGAAGAATGAATGAATGAATGAATGAATGAATGAATGAATGAATGAATGAATGAATGAATGAATGAATGAATAATTGAAAGAAAAAAGACATCAGCAATAACACAAGAAAGCCTAAAGACAAAAAAAATCATTCTACAATATTTCAGCAGCAATTTTCCTAAAAATGATCATTAAGGGTGCATTCAGACTGGACATATTTGGATTGAACCAGAGTTTGTTTCCCCCAATAATCCAGAATAAATTTTCAGTCTGAATACACCCAAGTGGACCCTGGTCCAGACTATGAACCGCTCTTGGACCTATCTTTCGAGGTGGTCTTGGTTCATGTTCAATGGGACTGAGCTCCAATTTGCTCTAAGATTTCTCAGTCTGAATAGACTCGGAGTGGAACAAGGGGACTACAATTGGCCACTGTAACTGGTTATTGGGGGATGCAAACACAGTTGAACGGAAGCAACTATGATGACAACAACTCATGGAAATGTGGTCGGATGAATGCAGGCTCATTAAAACAACTTTTAACGTGATACACATTACTTCTCACTGTTTTCCAGACAATCCATATATCATGAATACTTATCAGCATATCGTCATAGCCGTCGTCTCCAAGCATGTCTCTGCCTTACCAAAGTACCAGTACAAAATGTTGTACCTGACATTGATACAGACGTTCAAAATTGGTCAGTGAAATACAAAGTTGAATTAAGTGAACTATCCCGACAAAGATTGCTAAGCATAGGACTATTATTTCTCTCATTGTTTTGCCCCACCCTTGTAATCTGGTCCAAATTAAGCAGACTAGGTCAGGACCAACAGGCTTTTTCATTCTAAACACAACCTAAGATACCATTAAAAAAAAAAAAAAGTGTCCATTCTGAGCATTCACATGTACAACCCAACAAAGGGGACTTACCTAATTAAAATGATCCTAACTTAAATGACGTTTTTCTATGACCTTAACCTCAATAAGAATATATTTGGAATAAGGAATGATAAAATGTACATTACCACATTTAGAGTTTTGGAAATGCATAATTTCATATAAAATATTTAAAATAAGTAAATCGCATAAGATTATCTGGTTTAAGAAAATGTAAAGCTTTTTTCTCTTGTTAGAAAAAATACTATCATCTTTTCAAGCACAAAACAAAATTATTATTTTACTTTTAAGAAGGGCCCCTAATGTACAATTTTTGACATTTCTGCCACATTAATGTCGTCTGCCTCCGTCTGCTTCTCTATTTGAAGGAATCACCGTGCTGCTTTCACTGACTGTCTTCATGCTTCTAGTCGCAGAGATCATGCCTGCCACGTCTGACTCTGTGCCTCTCATTGGTGAGGTTTCTGCTGAAGTTTATAGATCTAAAATGTTTAAAGTGCATTTAAGGCAAGTGGTACTGACTTAAAAAAGCGTCCGCAGACTCATGTTTCTTGTCAGCCAAACCTCATTTATTATTTCAGCGGCTGATTGTTTCTCAGAAAAAAAGTAACACTTGAATAATCTCTTTGAATAGACAATAATTACACATCCTAAAAATGTATTTCTAAAGTTTTGAATATAAAATTGGTTTTGCTTGAACACAATATATACTTTTGCATTTTATTTTTTTGAGGTTGTTTCTATCTTTATTTTTTACCGTGTTTTTGTTCAATTAAATTCATTATTGTTTTATGTAAAAGTAACTGTTTTGTGATGACTGTGAAAGCTGAATGTGACAAATGATTAGCCAGAGTCACACTGAAGTTAAAATAAACGTAGAAATTGAGTTGTATAAGGGGTGGTATGGTGGTGGAGTGCTTGCCTTACTGCGAGAAGGCTCTGATTCAAATCCCAACTGGGACATTTCTGTGTGGAATTTGCATGTTCTCCTTGTCCATGCATGGATTTTCTCCAGGCTTCCTCCCAGAGTCCAAAACATTCTTCATAGGTTGATTGATGATTCTAAATTGTCCTAGTGTATGAATGTAAGTGTGTAGTTTTGTGCAATTGAATCAGTAAGTTCGAAAGGGGCCCAAGTCCAAGAGGTTTGTTTTTCCAGGAAATGATTTTAATTACATGGCTTAAAGGGAGGCTACACCAAATGATTAATGCTTTACCCAGATTTAGCACCAGTTCATAGCTTACAAATGCTATAATATGCAGCACCTCACTTTTATAATTTCAGAGGACTAGCAAACTAAAGTCTCTGGACTTGGGCCCCTCTTGAATTAAACAGGGGCGCTGCCATATTGGATAACTAGTGCTGCTATCTATGGGACGAAGCAAAACCCATGCAAGAGAGGCCCAAGTCCAGGAATTTTCCACTTAATGCATTTTAAATGTCAAGCGTAGTCAATACATTACAACTGATTTGAGACTTTTTTGTACATAATGAGATAGCTTTTCCCTTGAAGACCATAGAACATATAATATCTCTATTTTGAAAAATTGTGGACTTGGGCCCAAACATCCAAGCTATACCCCACCATCACCTAACAATGGCTGGGATAGGCTCCATCAACCCCATGTCTCCAAAAAGAATAAGCCTAAAAAGAGATGTTTTAAGTGAAGGTGAATTTTGATTTGTGTCTGTTTTTAAACAGCTCAGTACTTTGCCAGCACCATGATGATAGTGGGGATGTCCGTAGTGGTGACTGTCATTGTTCTGCAGTTCCACCATCATGATCCTCATGGAGGCAAGATGCCTAAATGGGTGAGCAACCAGAGTTCATTAGTTATCAGTTATTCTGTCTAAATCTGTCTGGAAAATCAAGATTCCATAGATTTTAAACAAATGCTGTTTTTTTCTTTCCAGGTCCGGGTTGTTCTGTTGAACTGGTGTGCCTGGTTTCTCCGTATGAAGCAACCTGGCAGTGAGCGCAAGAAACCTCATTATCAACACCGCCACGCATCCCAGCACCACTCCAGCGCCAGCTCCATAGAAATGGGCACATTGCCAAGTCTCTCCATCCCTCTGTCACAGACGTCCTGCCCACCTTGCCCAACAGGCACCTCCAATGGTTCCATGAGTCTCTACTATGGCAGTTACCACCCCATGGACAGCCCACGTTGCCCACCATCCAGCGACTCTGGAGTCACTCTTGGAGGACAGGCCCATGGTTCTCTGAGTGATGAGGCGGAGCCAACAAGAGGAGTCAGCTGCGGGGCAGGAGGTCCCGGCATGGGGGTGAGCATCCCCCCGCCAGAGATTCAGCACATCCTGGAGGAGGTGTCATACATAGCCCAGAGGTTCCGGGACCAGGACCAGGCTGAGGCCATCTGTAGCGAGTGGAAGTTTGCAGCAGCAGTGGTGGACCGCCTTTGCCTGGTAGCCTTCTCACTGTTCTCCATCATTTGCACCGTCACCATCCTCATGTCAGCACCAAACTTCATCGAAGCCGTCTCCAAGGACTTCACATAACTGGCAGCAACAAGAAAAAGCAAAGAAAAAAAATCCCCTACAAACATTCTTGTGAGGAGGTGAACTTCATCAGAGGCTTGATGTGATAACAGCATTTACACAAAGATACAAAGCGTCACTAAAGAATCTGAGCAACTCAAAAAACATGGAAAATAAACACAACTTCAGTTTACAAAATAAGTATGCTTTGTTAAATGTATATGAAAACAAAAGTGTTAGAGGTTGATTTGAGCCACTGAAATACTGGTTGCCCACGTGCAAAAAAGGAAACACTTTACAGTAGAATATTTTGTCCTAATATAAAAAGTGTTAGAAAGCGTTAAACATCAGAAACACAAACAAAAATCACCAATATAGACACCACTGTATTCAAATGTGACACAACCGTGATTATGAAGTCATTCCTTGAGGCCGAGAAAGAAGTTAAAAGTGAAGGAAAGGTATCTTTTTTTTAAGAGGATGAAATCGAAAGAACTTTTCAAATAATGAGATTCACTGTGAAAATTCCCATTTCTGCTGTAACAGAACTCTGAACACGATGTTAATGTACCGACACAAACGTGGTAGATGTTCATATGCAGTTTTGTTTTCCCCTCCAAACTTGTCTTGTGTGCTTATATTAAAATGAAGCATCTGTAAAGTAAGCGATGTATTTGTGGACGGTTTTTAAGAATGATAAAAGTACCCAGTCTACTCAGGGTATTCCATTTAGGTCATAAGTAGAAGCAAAGATTTTTTTAATTTATATTTTTCAAATGCACTAAGACATGGTGTAAATACATTTTTAAACACTTTAAATAAAATAAAAATATAACAAAATCGAACTTAAGTGAAATTGTATAGTTTCCTCCCAGCTCCACAAATGCCAATTAAAAATGGCTCTACAAAAAAAAGTTTTAGGGTAAAAGACAACATTGGCCAGAATCTTTGGAAAAAACATTGAAAATTAAGACAGCATTGCCGACAATTCTTTAAAAGATAAACATCTTTTTACACACTGTGCAGGATTTTGCCACTTTGCTCTTGTGTTGTCTACACCTATTGAATCAAAGGCTAAAATGCTACCATAATATTGATGCAAAAGCACTTCTATGTTCTGTAATCTCCTTGACACCTGAGTATGTTTCCAGTTATAAAAAATAAAATTATTGATCATTTTGCTTTGCTTTCATGTAGAAATTAAATTATTGTCCTTCTGGACCCTAAAGTGCTTAATGCATATTTGCATAAATAGGCGTCCAATGGGTTAAGAGGACAGCAGTGTCAGTTCCAACGTTTCAGCTCCATATTCCCCTTAAATTTATGATTCAACCAAATGCTTTACCTGTCTGAACTCCTGATCAAGATGGATGTTTTTGCTTTTCAACCTCAAATACCACAAACGGCTTGAGGCTAACCTGGAAAACTTCTAGTTGTTGAAGAGCACCAATTTCTGCTTCTTAGATGGAGGTTGACTGTATGTGTTCACACCAACCTCCACCCCCCACAAGCTGTTGTCGCTGCAGTAACGTAATATATCTTATTGTCATTCTGTGGAATTTTTGACTCTGTGTTGACAATAAAAAAAGGATTCTCTGAATAAAAGACTCTGGCTATTTGTAATAAAATAAATGGTAAAAAAAACATGCGTTATAATGATAACTCCTGTTCACATGCATACACCCACGTAGAGCACTTGTGTTTTGAATTGAACTAGATAGACTGGCCTTATTTGATCAAAGTGTTGTAAAGGGGAAATTACATTTAATAGAACTCATCTGTCATAATAGTAAGACCATGACACACATTAAGTGTCCTTGACTGTACTTGGATGTGTATGCATTTTTCTTTGTTAACACTTCACGTTATTTTTTTCTGCTACATTTCTGAGGAGACTTGATTTTCTGACAAAACAGACAAAATGACAGTTTAAGCTTAATACTGAGCCTTAAAAATTTCTTAAAGCCATTTTATTGCGACAATCAAGAATCCAACAAGTGCAGAGTTTAACCTGCTCGCAAAAAGTAAAAAGGGTGTATGTTCCTTTTGTTCATCAAAGCCTAGATTATTTATAACAAAAAACAACCCTTATTGACATTTAGATCCAGAATCCAGACTTTGGGTAGAATAGTTTTTTCATGTTTGTGTGTATGGAAGTGTAAAATAAAAAGTAATATTTTAGCACCAAATGCACCAAATTCCACTTCTTTCAAGATCAAGAGGGTTTGAAATACAGAAAAAAATCTCTACACCTTTTTTAAACATCATAACATAATAAGTTCTTTCTCATATTAAAAACAATTACCAAGTAGTGAAATTTTCTCGCTTAAAGCCAAAACATTTTTATCAAATAGAACTTATGGACACATGTCAATATTGACTAGAACTAAGGCTTAATTTGAAGCAGTGATTTAAATTTAAAGTGTAATAGCTCTGCAGCATAATGTATATAAAAGCCATTTCAATACAGCTATACATCAAATCATTTCAAAATCAGTCTCAACAACTTTTAGCATTGCTCTCTGTGTTTTGATCCCATAAGAAGAATATACCAACTGATAGAAGTACCAGATGTGCTGAAAGTATAAGAACTTCTTGAAGACTAACAAACCAAGTTAAAAGCGAGTCGGCTTTGTAATAATTTATTAAAGCACCATGGGAATAAAAAGAGTGAACCAGTTCATGACAGAAGAGGATAAAAGAGCACCAGCTCTGTTCAGTACTTTAAAAGAATATTTCTTTCAACACAAAGTACAGTAGAACTGTGGATTTAGGAAATAAAGCATCATCGTTCCAGCTGAAGCATGTAATAATCAAAGGCTATAGCACACATACAGCTGCTGAAGTAAACATAGAAACGCATGTGAGGAAGATTTGTTGTGGTTCTTATGACTCTTCAAATTTTCCTCCACTTCACTTGCTTCATAAGTAATTGAACAACTCTTAATTTTGATGTTTTTATTTTAAGTGCAAATGTTTGTGAAGATTAAACATCAGAAGTGCAGGTCAGTATGATTTAGTAAAGTTAAATAAGAAAAAAAAAAAGATTTACTGATCATGACCTGAAACATCAACAAAGTAAGCAAATTTAAAACTGTTTTCAGCTTGATTTACCAAAACTTCTTTTTCCTTGTTATTATTATGCCATAATGTCCGTTTTTTTCTCTTTGTCCTTATTCAACCCTTCTTTGTTGTATTAGATTTTGGGTCACTTTCCCTTTTTTTTTTTTGTTTATTCATTTTTCATGTGATCCTAAATTCCATTTATAATTTTCCGTTGCCCTATCATTTTTAGAAGTTATGCACAATTACTTGTGCATAACTTCTAAAAATGCAAAATGTTAGAGTTTGTAGACATTTAGCCGAAAATTATAGTAAGTAAAATAAGGTAAATTTTATTTATAAAGCACCTTTCACAGACTGAAGTCATGAGGTGCTTCACAGGCTAAAATAGATTTTTGTATAAACTCTGGTCATTTCTTTTTGGTGGTGATGGACAGTTAAGACAACATTTATTCAATTTCATAATCTCAATAATTTTTTCATTAATCCGTCAAAGTAATGATGATTACTTTGGCTCTCAGCAGTGTGGAATAATAAACTTGAGGAATATTTTTCAGGTGAAAACACAAATGACTCAAGTTATTGAAATGCTATGAAATGACTGAAAATATTCCTTTCATAATAGCTTTAGTGCTTTAATAATTGTGATTTATGTCTGTAGGTGAGAAAAACCAAGAACCTGTTTGCTAAACTGAGGTGTTGCCAAATGAGAGAGCAGCTTTGGCTTTCGTCCCTTTGGCCATTCAGCAATGTTTCTGTTCCTCTTCTCTAGGAATTCTTGTGGAAAAGGCCACAAACCTGCACCTGATGCATGTGCGACTGTAATTCAGATTCATGGCACACACAAACAAATGAGCTCAGCTTTTACAGCAGAGTAACACAAGCTGCCAAATGATGATTTTGCCAAGTTTTAGAGACCAAACCCATAAAACAAAACAGTCACTGAATAGTCCTCTATTTAACATTGTAGCCTTTTGTTTCAGCACATTCAAGGTTTTGGAAAAACACTGCATGCGACAGCTGTAGAAGCTGGTCCTGTAAACTGGATGTATATCCAAAAAATTCAAAAACCTCAGTGGATAAAAGCACAAATCCTTCCAATTTAGCACCAAACATGAGATGATACAAATCTTTCTTTAACAAAAAGTAGTCTTTTTAAGAAAAGTATAGTCTATGCTAAAAATGAGGCTGGATACTTGAAGTTTACTTTTTATACCATCTATAGTAAACTTAAAATGTTCCAATTTAGTCTGAAGAAGTATTCAGTTAGTATACTTCCTACACTACGCATACTGTACATGTCAATAGTATATACTCATACTGAAGGCCACTTCCTGTGTACTACTTTCTGCTAAAGTTGTTTTCACAGACATGAAATAACCTGGCAGAATTTAGTGATCATATGTAAAACGATCTGGAAAAGCCTCAAGTCTGACATGCAGAATTGCAGTTTTAAGTACAATAAATATTAAGACAAATCATTTCTAAATTCTGGACACAAACTCGCAGATTTTAACCATTGCTATAATAAATTTTAAATGTCACATGTCACAAATGTTTTTAACCTCTTGTTAAGAAAACATGGGTACTGATTTCCTTCAAATGTTTGCATTTTAAAGCTAAATACTATATATTTTTGAAAATGTAACATTCATTTCCATTGAGCATTCATTCAGATTGAACCGAAGTGATCTAAATTTCATGGTTTGACACTAGTTTGAATATTTTAAAACATCTTTTTGGTCCTTTTGTTAAAAACTTGGCACACTTTAGTTTTTTATGATGTCTTTCAGACAAATATGTAGTTTTGTGTGTGTTTATCATCTTGGATGAGGTTAAGTATTTTTTATGGATGATAAACTAATGGATTAGACTACATGTCAAATTCTTTCAAAAGAATGAAAATCCATAGCTCCCCATATTCACTCACAGATCTGAAATGCAAGAAAACAAGAGCGTGCAGATGTTGATTTCCCATAGAGTGACACACAAGGAGCTAAATGTTTACTACTTTGTTTCTATTTGCATCATTTGCTCTCTTGGTTAGATCCCTCCTGCTGCCTTCAGTGAGTCAAAGTGGCAGTGCATCCCTTCTGCTTAAAAAAGCTGTTTCCAGTTACAGAAAAAAATAAACATTCTTAAAAAGTGTAGCTATTAAAATCCTACCTATGTACATTCAAATCCATTAAAAGGTGTGGATGTTTTTAAGAAGTAGCCAAAGTCTTGAAACTTCAGGTCAAACTTAAAACTGGAGAAATTTAGTTAAGAATTATGTTTCTAAAACATTAGACACAAAAAGTTTAATTGTTAGTGTATTTTTGTCAGGCTGCGGCTAGTACTGTAATATTTCCAGAGTAAATGGTCAAAAGGATTCTCTAGAAGTAGATTTAGATGAATGTTTGATGGAGATGACCTGATATGCTATCTTGGTGTGCTGTGGTGCAGCGTACCGTTGCAGGACAGTAAGATTCACTGTAGATGTTGTTATAGATTTGTTCTGGCTTTGAATTTTAAATTATGAGTTGCACCCCCACTAGCAAAGCAGTAGGAGCTGAGGGACAAAGAGTAAAGCACAAATTCTTAAAATGCTTATTTCTTTGACTTTTATGAGTATTTTTTACCTTCCCCTCTCAGATCTCAATGTGTGTTAATGCAGACATTTATTTCACTTTTTTTTTAAAATAGCTGCCTTTTTCAAATCTTACCAAAATAAATGATGCCTGCTTTCCTCTCGTCTGTCTTTTTTTTAAGTCATGTATCTTTTCTAACACAGTTTTACAGCCCAGCAGAAGAATAAAGACGCTGACAAACCTGAGACGTTCCCTCCAGCAATGACTGGACATAAAACTTCATTGATTCCTCCATCAAAACAAACGTGAATGAAAGCCACAATATTCTTTCACCAACAGTATTTCAAAACCATTTTCTTTGTCTTCTAATCTGATCCTGCTGAAGAAGAGTCACCGCTTGAGTGATGGAGGTCAGCTGCTGATCGTAGGTTTGTCTTGTTTGGAGCTCGCTGTCTTTCTTGCAGGTGGCTGGAGACGTGGAGGTCATGGCAGTTGGTGCTTAACAGGGAGCTGTAATATAATCGGAGCAGCTTTATGTGACACTTTATCAAACCATTAAGAACAGGACAGGCTGGGGAGAGAGGTCACTACAAACCTCCAGAAAGAACAGACTGCTTTATTTATTTATTTATTTATTTTTAACTTGTCCTGTCCAACAGCTGATCAAACGTATAAGAGTTGAAGGCCTCTTGTTTTGGACATATTTAACTGTAAGAACATGGGGTTATGAATCTTTTGACACACAAGGTGTATATTTGTATAAACCCATTTTTATGTATAAACCCATAATTTAGGCTACACTTTATTAAGAGAAAAAGTGGGTTAATGAAATAGAAGGATGATTATAGAAAGGGGGGGGGGTAGTATCATAAAGCAACAAGCAACAAATTGCTGGTAGTTTATAACTGTCAGGTGTAAATGTAAGTTTAAAGGGGCGGAGCCTGTCCACACGCACTCAAATGTCCCAAATACAACTTCATGTACACAATACAACTACAGCTCAGACGCGCATACTTATACATACAAACCATCACATGTAAAGCCTTTCATTCCATCAAATTGGTGTGCAAAGGTGAGCTGACACCTGTTCCCGAGTGGGTGTTCATGTTCTGCTGGGGTGGATGATGGAATGCTCAGTCATCCCCACACCAAGACCCCCGCCGAAGCAGCATAGATAGCCAGGACACCCCCCCCCCCCCCCCCCATACCTGCACAGTATAGCAGATAGGGAAAGCCGCCCACCAGACAATCATGTCTGACACCCAGACCAGGGCCAGCAGGCCCGCCACAGGAGCCCCCAACACCAGAGAGCAGGGAGGCACAGGAGCACAGAGAGAGCAAACTCCAGCCCAACCCAGAGAACAGAATAGAAAAATACAAATAAAACCCTGCATTAATCCTTTTCCACGTGTTTCCACTGGCTTTGGAGTGCACACAATGATGTTGTATATTTGCATGGCAAAGACTTTGTTTCGTTGGTTTGTACAATGTAAAAATTATGCTGAAAATTATGGGTAAAATGCAAAAAGAAAACCCTGAAAAATAATCTTTTTTTTTATGTAATTCTTCTGCTTTCGCATGAGAAGCAGCTGGGTTTTCTGTTGTGCAGCTCTTTGTGGACTTGAGTCATTTGCAGTTTGTTCCCTTTAAATTCTGAGTTGTTTGAATGTGGCGCCACCTGGTGGTGAGAAGAGTTTTGCAGTTGCAATCTTTCAACAGCAATTATTATAATACAATCTATTACCGTCTTCACTCATTTTGAACGGCAGCAGCCGGCAGCAGAAACACTTTTATTGGATAATACATTTAAAAAAGCAAGGAAATTACACATTTGAAATGATATTTTGAGTCTCAGAGTATAAGATAATTATTTTATTCAAAGGTTAAACATCAGAACATTGGCTCAAAGTACTGTACTAAAACATACACTAAAACTTATGTTTTCATTTAGATCTATTCTTTATAAAGCATAGAAAATTCTAATGTGAGGAAAGAAAATGAACAGCAAACCCTTGGCATAAATAAAATATCAACAAGTGCAAAATAGCCCAACATCATCCAAATCTCATCCTTATGTTTTTCATTCATCCTCCTTTGATTTAGTGCTGAAAAAAAACACATTTCATAAGTATTGTGCTAAAAGAAAATTCTGCTCAACACAGGCACTGGAGCTGCTAAAGGTGGGAAACTTTCTAGTTTTAAATATGCATAAAACATTTGAAAGGGGAACATTTTCTTTAAAAAATGTATCCAATTGACATTTTTCAAACCCTATTTAATGTTTGAGGACAACTTGACGATTGTCAGTGCTAAAATCCAGCCTTATGGCTCCCTACAGGTCTGAGAGAATACATAATACAACTTATTACAACAGAGTAAGTCAAACAGAACTTTCTTTTTTTTTGGTGGTGATGTGAACTAACAATCTCCCATTTATCTTGTGCTTTCAGACAATCATGTAACCTTCCCTCCTTAATCACAATCTTTAGCCTTGTCCTTGTGTTTGTCCCGCGGCACACGGCCCATATTATAGAATTCAAGGTTGGGCCTCATGTCGGTTAGGTGGGCGAGTCTGTTAGACATGGCGAAAAACGCAGTGATGGCCGCGATGTCCCAGGCGTCCTCGCGGTCAAAGCCGACTTCCTCCAGGGACTGGAAGTGTTCCTCTGTGATGGTGTCACAGCGACACACAGCCATCGCAAAGTCCAGCATGGCCACCTCCCGAGGGGAAAGCTCTGCGTTTTTATAGTTCACTACGACCTAAAAAGAACAGAACAGTGTAGTAGTTTTGGAATGAGTTAGGTAAAAACACACACCTTTTTTTTGTGTTTTACAGATATTTAAGTATGAGATATGTATACCTGATCAGCAACAGTTGGTTTCTTTGAATAGATCCGATGCAGAGCACTGTGAGACACCACACAGTAAAGACACCTGTTGTGAATGCTGGTGGCCACTACTATTAACTCACGGTCTGCTTTGGTTATGTTGCCTGGAAAGAAAATGAAAAAGATCACACTTATGATCAAGTTCCATGACCGGGGTTTGGGCCGCCGAGGCACCCGCCCTCGACTGCCACCCAAACCGAATTGCATCAGCCCCTCTTGAGGTCTCCTACGGGTGTTGGGCCCATGGGAGAGTGGTCCCACGTCTCCTACGGGTGTTGGGCCCATGGGAGAGTGGTCCCACGTCGCTCCTCAGGCTGGGCCTGACCGGGGCCCGTGGGAAGAGCCCCAGTCACCAGGGGCTCGCCTGCCAGCCCCAACCCTGGGCCTGGCTCCAAAGTGGGGCCCCGGTGACACCAATCCGGGTGACGTAATCGGGTCCTTGTTGTTTCCTTTCATCAGGGGGTTCTGAAATGAGCTTCCTCCGTAGGGTGGCTGGGCGCTCCCTTAGAGTTAGGGTGAGAAGCTTGGTCACCCGCGGAGAGTTTAGAGTAGAACCGCTTCTCCTCCACATCGAAAGGAGCCAGTTGAGGTAGCTCGGGCATCTAGTCCGGATGCCTCCTGGACACCTCCCTGGAGAGGTGTTTTGGGCATGTCCCACTGGGCGGAGGCCCCGGGGAAGACCCAGGACACGCTGGAGAGACTACGTCTCTCGGCTGGCCTGGGAACGCCTCGGGGTCCCCCCAGAGGAGCTGGAGGAAGTGGCTGGGGCGAGGGAAGTCTGGGCATCTCTGCTTAGACTGCTGCCCCCGCGACCCGGTCCAGGAAGATGAATGGATGGATCAAGTTAAATACCATAAAAAAAAACAAAACATTATTTTAAAGTGTTTGCTCTTAAATGGGTTGTTGATTTAGGTAGACATGAAATCGGCTTTCTCTTAATGAAAAAGTTTTTTTTTTTTTAGAAAGGTAGTTTGAATCATCAGCTATGCTCAAACGTTTTACTGTTCCACAATCATTGAAATGAGCAAAAAAAACAAAACAAAAAAACATCAGGTTTGTTTTCTTTTCATCACTGTAGCCAAACCTGACAAGGTCCCAGTTTTGTTGGATTATGCATCACTTCTGATCCCAGATTTGAACAAATGTTTTTCCAAAAAGGGATTATCCAATCACAGGAGACAAAATAAATAAATCTGAGTAACCTCCCCAGTTCAGACATTAAAGGATCACCAGATAGACAAACAGTCTCAGAAATGATTGCTGAACCAGGAGATAGCATCCACAACAGCCATGACATCACATTTTGCACAGATACGTGCAGGTCTACAGACAGACATGGAGTCCCCGGACTGGCAGAGTTACCTTTTCAAAAAAGAATTTAATGCTTTTTAATGTTGTGGTCTTTTTTTATTATGATTATGCCATTTCTAGCCAAAATCAAAAACTTGAGTCATTTTCTAGGACATGTGTTCTGTAGATCGGCAGTAGCTCATGAGAAATTCATCTGAGTTGTTGGCGGGACTCTTGGCACGGAGTAAGCCCATCCCCACTTCCCATCACCAATCTGTTTACCGCTCTCCCATTAGCTTACAGCCCCTCACAAGCCCAACCTAACATAACTAGTGCAACTAAACAGGCGAGCACAATTGGAGCTATCCAGCTGTCCAGTTTTGAGCCAGATACCAGCTCGGATGAGGAAAACAGAGACTTACTACTTGGAGTTTCTGAATTCATCTTCACTTCCTTCCAAAATAAGGTGTAATATAAAGGCAACACCCACCTGTATCTTTATTCATTAGCTCATTGTAGTAGGCGAAGAAGGCTCTGAACTCTGCAGGTCTATGAGACAGGACTTTAAAGACATTGGGCAAAAATCCTCCCTGTGATGAGCAAAAATAAAAATAAAGATGTACATTTTTAGAGTGTCAACCTTAAAACGTCGAATTCTCCATCCGTGCGCGTTTACCTTCGCCTCAACCTCTTCCATAAGCTCCACTATGTCATAAGGGAGGTTTTTTCTGTAAGGAATCGGGTAACGACTTATTGTCTCCGGTGGACCGCCGCTGGAGGATCGTCTGGTCGCCGCTGATCCGCCAGATCTCCCCTGCTGGAGTAAGAGGCTTGACGCCGGCGGAGCCTTCATGGAAACCAAAGGAATCACCAACCAGCACGACTCAACAAACACCACACAAGACTTTTCAACTACTTACAGCTTGAGTTAGTAAGGACGACCGGAACAACAACAACTTGGAGACGAGTTTGCCTGCCATGATGTCCAAATGTTGTGGTTTGTTTATGCTTGTTTTAGTCGCCTCGAATACCCCCCCAGGGCTTTCCTAAAATTATTTATTAATTAAAATAATTAAATAGAAAAAAGTCACACAATACTGTCTACAGATATTCTAATTCGAAAACGATACAGAAACAAAACATGGGCCTTGTTTTGGGTTATTTCCCTTCGCGTGTGACCACACAGACGCTGTTTAGCTTCGTGTTTGTCAGATCTTAAGTCGGTTAAAATCATCCAATGAAAAAGCTCCGCTGAGTGACGCCTGTTCTTCGGTACGCCCTGTTGCATTAACTCCTCCTTGCCAGTAGGGGACAGCAGTCATGAGTGCTGAACAGGGTCTGAGGTAACCTCTCTTAAAAACTTATAAATTCAAAGTGATAACCCCATATTTAATTTTAACGATATGAATTTTAAATTATGTGGGTTTTATATATTAAAAATAAATGGGTGTCATTTCTTCTCTTTTAAAACAATGAAAGGTCAACATTGGTCAACTATCTCATGTGACCCGGAAGAGATCGTTTTGACCGATACCTTCATGCTAGCTGTTTTAGCATAAGGGAAATACAGTTTGGACAAAACAGTGCAAAACAATCAAAGGAAGAAGTTACTACGATACAACAATATGTTTTATCACGTAAGTACTTGAACCTTTTCACCCATTATGATAGTACTAATACATATGAAGTGAGGTTTCGTCTTTAGGCTTTTGCGCGATAAAAATCATGAGGCGGCTTCACACAACTTTCACTACACTGTTTAACCAAACATATGAGCGAAGTTTTATCTTCCAGTGTTTGGTTCGGCTTGAATAATAACAACAATGTAGAACAGCAATGTTATTATTAAAGTTTTTTCCTCTCAGAAAAGCACGAACATAACGCCATTATGTGTTTACAGATTTCTTTGGAACATGAAATCTTACTACATCCACGGTATTTTGGTCCAAATCTGCTCAACACAGTGAAACAGAAACTCTTCACGGAAGTGGAAGGTACCTGCACTGGCAAGTGAGTAGCAGCTAATCCTAATAAGTGCATAGCATTTTGTGATTACTATAGTTTCTTGTCCTGAAAATAAGAAGCATTTGCATTCACCTTTCTGTTTCTGATGCTGGTTTGTATAGAAAAGCTTAGAACTGCATCTCTACAGTATTTCCTGCTTGTCTCCATTCTTCCAGGTATGGTTTTGTCATTGCTGTCACCACTATTGACAACATTGGGGCAGGTGTGATCCAGCCAGGTAGAGGTTTTGTTCTCTATCCAGTAAAGTACAAGGCCATTGTGTTCCGCCCATTCAAAGGAGAAGTGGTGGATGCTGTGGTCACGCAGGTTAACAAGGTAAAGTCCATTAAGTACCACTTCAGCAGCTTGAAGGCCTCTCCAACATGTTTGATAATTATTTGACATGGAATTGATCCTCTTGTTACATGGACAACATGGATAAATAAATTCTATTCCTAAATTCCAGCCTCTTTAAATACATTTTCTATGCTCCTTTAACAAAATTTGGGTTCTTTGCAGGTTGGCTTGTTCACAGAAATTGGTCCCATGTCCTGCTTCATTTCTCGCCATGTAAGTTTATGTAACATTTAACACTTTCTATACATCTTGCCCGGATATGTAGTTGAGTTTTATAGTATTATGTGTATTTTATTATTATTTTTTTATTCTCCCAGTCGATCCCTTCAGAAATGGAATTTGACCCCAACTCCAATCCACCTTGCTATAAAACAGTTGACGAGGTATGTGTCATTACTGTGTCTGTTTTATGCAATACTTGAAACAAATAAAAATACAAAAACTTTTGCACAAAGGACCTTTCGAGAAAACAAAAGAGAGAAACAATCACACTGTAGATTTAGCACGCAGAGACATTGAAGGCTGCTTTTCTCTTTCAGTTTTTAATCCTTGTGAAAATTTTGATTTTAAGGACCATTTCCTATTGTATTTATCAGGACATTGTAATCCAGCAAGATGATGAGATTCGACTGAAGATTGTGGGAACTCGAGTGGACAAGAATGACATTGTAAGTTTTTTTTCATAAATATTATTTTTGATCTTTTGACTAGTAACAACACAGATCCATTAACATCCTAATTTTCCTTGTCTGAGCTGGCAGGACTGGATAGCTCCAAAATTGCTCGCACTATTGTCATCTTGGGGCTGTAAGATAGCGGGAAAGGGTGTAAACGAAGGATTGATATGAAATTAGCACAGGATTACTTTGCACCAGTAGTCCCGCTGACAACTCAGAGGTGAATCTCTGCTGAACGTTCCTCCCATTCTGCAGAAACTATGTCCTAGAAAACATCACAGTTTTGTTTTGGTTTTGCTTTTTTGGCTAAAAACAACACAATCCTAATGAAAAGACCACTAGGAAAAAATTAACAATAGATCAAAAGATTGGGACTTTAAGTCCACATGGATTCTTCTAATGTTCCTTTTTTTGACTTTCTGGTGTTTTTTCAAACCATTTAAAAGAAGAACAACAAGCTTATGCAAAGCAGATAGTTTGAATACAGCAGGACTTGTATCTGGTTTGACACTAAGCCAAAAGTATGACTACAATAAAAGCAACCTCACTAAAACACCTGCTTGTCAAAATACCCATTTACAGAACTGTTCAAAACTATTCATTAAAACAAGCTTCCTCTTTGTTTTCTAGTTTGCCATTGGATCTCTGATGGATGATTATTTGGGTGAGTATTAATGTCGGAGTCAGAATTTTTCTATTTTCAATCAAACAACAACAAAGCTAGCCGATAGATGATCTTTAAATAAAAAAAAAACCTTATACTTAAGAATCTAAAAGATATTTGGTTAGTATTTTTAATTATAATTTATTTAAATTCGTGTTGTATTATTTTTCTTAACTGTCATCAAATTCATTCAGTCCCAGCATTTGGAAATTCAAACATACGTACAACATTTTATACACTGAAGTTTAGGATTCAGTTTTACCTGAAGGACCGTCTTAAAATAATTTCCAACATTCCTAATCTCACAAAATAGATTACTTATTAATTTGTCCAAATATTCAGTGATAGCTTTACTATAAACAGTACATTTTTGACGTTATTAACAGCTAAATACTATGATTGATACCTCAGAGCATACAATTGTCCTTTGATTTTCAATGCAGTATTTTGATTTAATGGTAACATTTACTCAATAATGTTTTCATATTTTTAAATCACAGTAGTTATTATTTGAAAAGGTATCACTCAGAAAGTAAATCTGTCAGATTTCATTTTGTAAATTGAGTATAAATGGCCTCAATAAGACATAAAATATTGTCCAAATGTAAGAAAAGAATTCAAAATAAATTTCATGAAAGAGGCTGCTCTTGTTAAATAAATGGTACTGAAAGTCATTGACTATGCATAATTATGCTTAAGTGATATTGGTCATAAATAAATAGAACGTCTTTTGAAACACTTTTCACACGTTGGTAACACAAAGTGCTTAGCACAATAAAAAATATCACTTTAACTTAAGTTTGAGGCCAAACTTAGCGGAACCCAAACAGTCACCCAGCTCAACTCCACTCAGTCTGTTCCAATAAATAAATAAATAAATAAATACAAATCTATAATCTGAAGCAGTTCCTCAGACAAAATGTCGAACACCAGAAGCACTTTTCAGTTTATAATTGATTATTTTAATTGCTGTCAAACTCAGGTGGAGATTGTGCTGATGTTGTCAGTCATAAACAATGCTCACATTAGTCGCCCTCATTTGAGGAGAAGGTTGGCCTGGCTGCAGCTGCGCAGGCGGCTGCCGTTCAGTGACCCTACAGTTGTTGTTGATTTCATCAGAGATCAGGGGGGTATTCCAGAAAGCAGGTTATGCTAGCTCCCACGGTAAGTTTGAGGCTAAGGAAGTTGATAACCTTAGCTTTCGGTTCCGGAAATGGAGGTATGTTTCAGGGTATGTCAAGTTGCCATGGCAACTCATGCTCTGAACATAACCTGGTCTGGAGCAGGTTTAGTTGAAGGTTAGTTTGTTTTCAGAGAGGAGAGGCAGCATGGCGTGCCCATTTGAAGATGATTTAGTGGATGAAGAAGCTCAGATAATACTTTTTCCACCGTGAGAGGGTGATAAGACCACATTTAAAGATAAACTTTTTTACTTATCTCTAACTTAATTATTTGCTTCAGTTAAGATAAATCATTTTTTTTATTGTTAAGTCAGCTTAAAAATAACACGTAGTTATCAGACAGTTATTTTACTTTCATTCAAATTAATTCAATTGAGTAGGTGTAACTTTGGTGCTGCTGTTAGATCTGCACTGCAAGGAATTGTGGGATACCATTCCCTTTGCTTTTCTGGACGGATTTGGGTTTAAGTGTGGGTTTTTGACTAAATGTGTTTAGTTGTTTAGCTGTTTTAGTGTGTTTTGCCAAGTTATTTTGTCCTACTATGCTTAAGTCTCTGCACCATGAGTGAGAGGGAGGGAGAGGATGATGAGTTTATATAGCACCCCTACTGTGAACTTTCGAAATGTCAGAGAATTGTTAAATAAATCAGGCACTTTGTGCATACTGTTCAGTTGTTTTTTTTGTTATACAAATGAGTATATCTGCCGGCTCAAACTTAGACATGAGAGTTCAAGAAATATAATTAATTAAGATGGAAAAAAGATTAATTGAATTGGAGTAATATGACATTTAGTTAGATAAATATGTAAATTTGAGTTGCATAAACACTCATTAAGTTTTATAGACGTAAGAAATTAGGTTGAATAAATTTAACTCAATTACTTGTTACCAATAGAAGTAATTCATTTAAGTTGGCAAAATTGGATAAGTTATATATGTGTCACAAGGAAAATGGAAATAAGATCACTTAGATCAAACTCGTGCGTTTACTTTGTCTGTTCTTTTTCCTCAAGCAGACACTCTTTCTTTTGCTGATGCAGCCGTATTACTTTTTTGTTGGTCTTATAATCTTCATACGCCGTCATTAAAATCTCCGACTCCGTCTCACTGAAGTAAAGCGCTCTCTTTTTTTCTCCACGCGTTTCCATGGTGACTTTGGAAATCGGCTATTCATTGAGAATGTCTTTATTTACTTGACGTGCACGTGCATTAACCCAGGGTTATCAAGTCGAGCGTAATTACGCTAACTCATATCTGGTCTTTTGGAACAGACATACCCAGAGTAAGCGAGTTCAGGTGGATTTCAGCCAGAGTTCAGGGTTAAAGTCAGGCTAGTTTAAACATGCTTCCTGGAACATCCCCCAGATGAAGGAATCAGGCCGTCGACACGGCTACAGAATGATGCATGAGGTGCAATATATATATATATTATATATATATATTATATATATATATATAATATATACGATATTTCACTATATAGATATATATATGTATATATATATGAATATATGGATATATGTATATATATATATATTATATATATGTATGTATATAATATATGTATGTATATAATATATATATATGTATGTTATATATATATATATATATATGTATTATATATAATATATATGTATGTATATATATGTATATATATATATATATATTATATATATAGATAATATGTGTGTGTTTACAGATTCATAGAACTAAACCTGGCTTTTTTTTTTTTTTTTTTTTTAGGTCTCGTGAGCTGATTTCTCCAGCTGAGTGCTGACCACCCTGGGACAATTTATGTCGTAATAATTCATGATTTGTATTCAATGTTATAGTAGGATTGATCAAAGCCTTGCTGTTTTTTTTGTTCTTTTTGTGATAAATTAGCAATCTTTATTTTAGTAAGTACAATTGGTGTCAAGAAGATTAATTCTGCGGATGTGTTTTTTTTTTACATATATACATTTAAGTGGAATGCATACCTTCAATTTTAGTTGTATCATTTTTGTACTTTGTAATAAAATATTTTACTTTTTCGTTTATCTTTGTATCATTTTTTTAATCACATACGTCGACAAAGTATCTGTTGGAGTTGGCAATACTGACATTTTTAACAATCCCAAACTCAGTCACGTGCGCAGAAAAATGGATGGGCACGTGTCACGGTCGTAAATACGTCACTGATGTGCGCCATCGTTCTTTCTTTCTCTCGTCCTGAAGATGGCGGCAGGGGTGAGTAAGATGGAGAGGAGGCCAACAATGGAGTTTTCTTTCAGCCTTTTCGTCACAATCCGTCTCGTATCTGTGTCATCTGCTCTGTTATCGTGTCGTTTAATAGACACATTAGCCCATGTTGCTGTTTTCTAGTCGGTAGAGGATTTATTTGTCATTTATGTTTGAAGAAGACGCTAACAATCCTGGCTGATTCACGGCTAACTCGGTTGTGCCACGTTACCTATTCCGTGAGACTGGCGATGATGCTCCTACATTTTCCGTGGCCATGCCACTTTATGACAGTCACGTTTTCTAGATTGATAAAGTAAGAACAATCCCCAGATCCTCCTGTATTCTTTTGATCGAACAAAATCAAATAAGTGAACAATCAGATGTGGTTTGCTAGCCTTACAAAAAGCACAAGTTGCGCTAATCAAATGAAGCTAACTTACTTCTACTTGTTTCTATTTTCTAAAACAATTTAACAAAACCGCTTTAGTTTTAGAGGCGTTTCAGCCCATTTGTATTCCATTTGTATTTATTTTTGGTAATTTTATTTTTAAAGGTGCTCTGTTTCTGAGACGGTCATTCATTAGCCAGGATTAGCTACAGCTGGCATTGGTTATCACATTACCTCAGGCTAAACATGTTCTCAATCAATGCAAATTAATTTTGATTCAGACTTGCATTAAAGCAGTTTAGTCAAAGAAAAGTGCACATTGCTTAACTAGATAGATTAGACATATTTAGTCACAAGCTGATAGAAGTTGTTTTCCTGTGTTTCAGACTATCTACACATACCCAGAGAACTGGCGGGCCTTCAAGGCTCAGATCGCTGCCCAGTACAGTGGTGCTCGCATCAAAATCGCCAGCACCCCCCCTGCCTTCACCTTCGGACAGACGAACCGTACCCCTGCCTTTATTAACAACTTCCCATTGGGCAAGGTGAGAGCAGCTCAGTCACATTCAAGTCTTGTTCTTTTCGTCATTAACTAGTTGGGTTTCACACAGCATCAAATCCTGTGGTTCTAGGTACCTGCCTACCAGGGAGATGACGGCTTCTGTCTGTTTGAGAGTAATGCCATTGCTTACTACTGTAAGTCACTGTTTACTGTTTACTCCTTGGTCTCGTGATGCATTTGGTTTGGCTGGTGTCTCTAACGGTCAGAACAGTGTGCTTTAATTGTTATCCAGATTCTCTAAATCAATTCTATTGAGTTGAGGCAAAACAATGGTGAAGCCTCGTTATCAAATGTTGCTAAATTTTGGGGTTCTGCAGTATGGTTTTATGAATTGTTTCAATTTTGTGTTTTCATAAATCCACTAACCAGTGTTCAGGCCATGGAGACTCATTTGTCTTGAATTTGTACGAGGCTTTTGGTTTTCAAAGATCAAGCGGTTGTTTTTCTGGCTTGTGGCCTACAGTGAGCAATGATGCCCTCCGCGGTGCCACGCCTCAGGCAGCAGCGCAAGTGCTGCAGTGGGTAAGCTTTGCTGACTCTGAGATCATCCCTCCAGCAAGCACATGGGTCTTCCCTACTTTGGGCATTATGCAGTTCAACAAGCAGGTATGCAAGGCTTTATTTTCTGGAATACTTGTTTATTGTGACATGATTCTAAATCCCCGGTTAACTGTTGAGTTTTAAACTAATTTTTGAACTGATTTGTGTGTGTGTGTAGGCCACAGAGCAGGCCAAAGAAGATGTAAAGAAGATCCTGACCGTCCTGAACCAACACCTGAACACTCGCACTTTCCTTGTGGGTGAGAGGATCAGCCTTGCAGACATCACGGTGGCCTGCTCCCTGCTCTGGCTCTACAAACAGGTATGCAGCTTGACCCTTTTCACTGCATTAGGTGGAACCTCCAGCATTATTTGAGCTGGTGTGTTTTCCATAAATGTGCTGACCTGTTCTATCTTTTGTAGGTCTTGGAGCCTTCCTTCCGCCAGCCCTATGTGAACGTGACCCGCTGGTTTGTCACCTGTGTCAACCAGCCCCAGTTCAAGGCCGTCCTCGGGGATGTCAAGCTGTGTGAAAAGATGGCACAGTTTGATGGTGAGTCAACAAAAATGTACTTGTTAGAACCCTGGATTCATTTAAAAAAAATATTTTCCCTTTTTATACCAATAAGCTTTATTGCATTAAATTTGGCTTCAAAGGTGAACTGAATTCTCTTATATGCATCCCCCCAGAAAGCTTTATTGTTTAAACTTTTAACGTCTTTACTAAAGTTTGAATAAAGCAGAAACATCTGGTCATGCAGGGCACATTGTCGTCACTGGTTAATCTGAACATAACATGGACATTTCTTTTCATTTTCAAACTTTTTTTCATTTATTTTGTTTAAATAATCTGACTCAAGCATCTTCTTCATAGAATAATCCATGCCGTGCTTTTCTTCTAGCTAAGAAGTTTGCTGAAGTGCAACCTAAGAAGGAAGCACCTGCCAAAAAAGAGAAGGGAGGAAAAGAGGCAGCCAAGCCCCAGGAGAAGAAGGAAAAGAAAAAGGAGGAGAGCAAGCCTGACCCAGAAGAAGAAATGGATGACTGTGATGCTGTTTTGGCTGCAGAGCCTAAAGCAAAGGATCCCTTTGCTCACCTGCCAAAAAGGTACCCAGTGTGCAGTGTTACATTTAAACTATCACTTGTATCAGTAGTTATAGATGGTTTAAAATGATAAAATGTGGAATTGGAGTACTCTATTCCCTGTGATTGGGCAAGACTATGTCCAATCATGGCATTATGTCTTAATCAGACGGGGGAAAAGAAAGAAAAGACCATATTCATCCCAGTCATCTCTATTTCAGTGGGTATAAGGCTGGTTCATGCTGTGGCCACATGTTATATCAAAAGCATTCAGTGCATTAAACCTTAGATTACCTCTGATTTTACTTTACTTTCACATCCTCACATTTCTCTGCATTGACGGGACAAAATGGGGTTAATGGGAAATGATATTCTGATAACTGTAGTCATGCTGAAACATGGTAAATTTATTTTGACATTTGTTTGTTGTAAATGTAAAACAATAGTAAACATTCATCGTGTTGGGCTTCATTTTGATGTTTTTGTAATTGCATTTATGATCTGCTGTTAAGAGCAGAACAATGATCTGTGTTGTTTGCTTCCTTTTTAAAAGCACATTTGTCTTTGACGAGTTCAAGAGAAAGTACTCCAACGAGGACACCTTGACTGTAGCAATTCCTCACTTCTGGGAGCACTTTGACCGCGAGGGCTACTCCATCTGGTACAGTCAGTACAAATACCCAGAAGAACTCACACTTACCTTCAAGAGCTGCAACCTTATTACAGGTGAGACTCTGCAGAATCCAAAGGGGTTGACTGGTGTATTGTCAATTCATTCATTTTTTTCATCTTCCATAAAAGTAGTGGAATGTTAGTTGTTTAGTCATTAACATGGAGGAGACCATGTAGGGGATTTTAGTGTTGTATTTTCAATTAGGAATTTGTGCATTATCACTCTTTGCTTAGAAGACCTTGTTGTAGCCATTGATATTTTTGGTGATTTATTTAATTTATTAAATCTATTTTTAACATAAATGGTGATGTTGCTATGGCACCAACCCTTTAGTCTTTAGACTGCAGCTAAACTCATCCCTTGTGAATGTGTCGCAGTGTTGGTTTTTATAACTGGTTTGCCCAAAGGGTGGAACAAATGCAGGGATAAGTTTAGTAGGCTTATTCTATAAATCTATTTGATCAACACAAAGGAGCTGCACCCTTCAAACGACTTTTGGATTATGTGTTATAACTGATTGTCAAGTTTATTTTATTGAAAAAGTAAGATCAGGCATGTTTTTAATTGTATTTTGGCCCCATTTCCTATCACTTCCTGTATTCTCCAACACTCCCTGGTGCAGCCGTGCCCCTGCTTATGTTTGCCTGCAAAATGGATGTCTACACACACCTTTACCACTTTTCTTTTAGTGTTGAAATCCTGCATATTTGTCTAAAAACAATGACCGGTGAGTCTAGTGATGTACTGGAAAAGCCATGGGCGTGTTCATTTTAAACAGGACTTCAAGACCTGCCAAAGCACTTAAATATTTGTACACACCCCACCCTGGAATGGATGCGCGAGCCCTCTCTTTTGTTCTTTAAATGTAAACCCAACGTAGAACTGTAAGTTTAACACGGTTTTGCAAGTCCATAGCTTTAAACAATAGCAGATGCTGCCACAGTAGTTTCACTGTTAACCATGTAAATATCATGATCTATTTGAGTTTGCAAATACATGGAAACATCTTTAGAATTTACTCTTTACAGAATAAATATGTACTTTTACAACAGATTTTTAATTTATTTAATTTGCTTAAATGCTGTAAACAAATCCTTTAAATAAAAATAACAGTTTTAAACTTTTTTTAAGCTGATGCAGTGAATTTTTGAAATGTAATACATTGGTACATATTTAATGTATTGCATTGGTAGATGTTTAATGACGATAAAATGTCCCCCGTCAATGGGCAAGGCAGTGTCCTGTTTTGGCATTCAGCCTTAATCTGTCGGGGGAAGAGAAATGAAGACCATATTCATCCCAGTCATCTCTGGTTCAGTGAGAAACAGGCTGGTTCATGCTGTGGTCACATTGTGCGGTTGATGTTCTGTATGTTATTCTAGTGTTGATCAAGTCTGTGTAGATTACTGCAGAAGTGACTCTTAAACCCACAGCTACAGCACTTTGTCCTGTGAAAATGCAGCCACCATGTCTAAAAGCTCTGATGTTCATAGGGATGTTCCAACGCCTGGACAAACTGAGAAAGAATGCCTTTGCCAGTGTCATCTTGTTTGGCACCAACAATGACAGCTGCATCTCAGGCATCTGGGTGTTCAGAGGACAGGAGCTGGCTTTCACCGTAAGTGCAGGAATATATACTTCAGTATTGTGATTTGATAACTTCCAGCAAATATTCATTTTGCATGCTCCATACAAGTATGGAGGGAAACCTTTACCTGACTAAAAGGCAAAAAAAAGACTAGTTATATTCCCCCTGTCATTGGGCAAGGCAGTGTCTCGATATGGCACTAAGTCTTAATCTGACTGGGGAAAAGAAATAATGGCTCCATTCATCCCAGTCATCTCTGATTCAGTGAGTTAAAGACTGGTTCATGCTGTGGCTACAAGTGGAATCTATTCAATCTATAACTGCATTAAAGGGCCTAGAATCATATTTTTCTTGGGCCTTTCAGGGTAAGCTATCAATAGATAGATAGATATGGATATGATCATAAAGAACAAATTATTTATGAAAAGTTATTTTCAATTTTTTTCCTACCTGGAAGGGGGACGACTCGATCTGAGGCCCTGGTTTTCACTCCTTGTTGGTGCCGCCCTTTTCATGACGTCATCCTAGAGCCAGCCTCGGCAGCATGTCTGCATTTCACCCACGAAAACAAACATCTACACTTTTGCAAAGATGAATGTGTGTTTAATTGGAAAGCGTTTTTGCTAGCTCCACTGAGAAAAGTGGGTGTGTTAGCCTGAAGGCGGGGCTGGCAGCGCAGACTCTTCCTAGAAAGGGCTGTTAATCACTTATCTATGTCAGCTCATGAGGACCCGCTTGTTTTTAGAGGAATGCTCAGAAATGCTTGAACTTATCAAAATACCACTTTAGAATTTCTTTTTGTGAAGAATGAACATTATAATGCACTTAAAGCTCAAAAATGTTGAATTTGTATGATATATATATATATATATATATATATATATATATATATATATATATATATATATATATATATATATATATATATATATATATATATATATATATATATATATATATATATATAAGCCCTTTAATGCTTTGAAGGGATGTGTGGCTAAAGGAGATTATTCAAATGTGACAAATGTTTTTTTGATTCAGAGATTTGATGTTGGGGTTCTGTATAAATATGTGCTTCCTGTCATTCTTAGCTTTCTGAAGACTGGCAGATTGACTACGAATCATACGACTGGCGCAAGTTGGATCCAGACAGCGATGAGTGCAAGACCATGATCAAAGAGTATTTTGCCTGGGAGGGAGATTTCAAACACGTGGGGAAATCCTTCAACCAGGGGAAGATCTTCAAGTGAGGATGCTCCGACATTTAGAGGAATTCTGTGCCCCCCACCATCAAAACTATGGACTTTCAGCCACATGTGCTTACTTTGCAGCAGAAATGACTTTGAATAACCATGTTTGAAAACAGACTTTTTTTTTTTTCTCAATGGGCCCTCCAAAACTGGTTTTCTGTTTTTTCTGACCTGTGAAATAAAGCATTTTCCTCAGTGCTATTGAGACAACTTCACTTCTGTGTTGTATGTTTTTGATCCTTAGTAGCATTATGACAACCAAAGGACAATCCTTAAACGGCTCACTGTGATTTTTGCAACAACTTTTAAATTGCAATTTAATTTAAATGGGCTTCTAGAGTTTGACTACATTAAAAAAAGCTTCATGTTGATAGATGGATATTCTGTTGATCAGATGTGAATTACGGTGCTTATAGTGTCCATCTGTATATTAAATCAAATATAAATTTTGACATTAAGAATGGATTCAACAGATCTATTGTAATGTGAGCTAATATTCCATTTCTTGTTCAATGAGAGAAACGTGGAGAAGCAAATGCCATCAAGGTTTTCAAGTAGTTTTGAACTTTTAGACAAATTTACAATGTAAAACGATCAGTAATTCAGCATTTGCACTTACAGTTGTGTGGAACAATTAAAAATACCAGTAATGCATCTTTCTATTATACCTGCAGGGGGCAGGAGAAGACTTAGCAATGAGATGAGGACTTGATCTTAAAAGACCTAGTTGCAGATTAAAATCTAATCTGTTTAAAATTACTCTAATTCTTGAAAGTTATTTTTATAAAGAAAACCAGATTTAAAAAAATAAATAATTTGAGGTTACCGATTTGAATTTGGTTTCATAAAATCTTTCAGTGCAGATAATTGTTAACTTGCGTCTTATTCAGCAACTGCAGGGTAATTGAGTCATTATGTTTGTTAGTACAGAGCTCAAATTTCAAAGTTTGTTCAGTCCTAAACTCTTAAAGAATGTTCAAAACGTTTAGGATATGTATTTCCACTATACTTAAAGCACAGGCATGATGTGACTGGCTTGACCACACCCTACTGAGATGCTGAAATGAGTAGTTTCAGAGCCTTCCGCAAGTTGGGCTGGAAGAAGAAAATAGTTTTATTATATTCTGTGTGTTTGACAATCATTCCAGCATTTTTTGACAAGCAAAGGCCTGCAGTTAAGAAAAAAAACTTCTGATTTTATTGTATATTAAAGTTAGGATCACTGTGCTGTGAGGATAAAGATTGTAGTTTTACTTGACACACCCAACTTTCTATGAAAGTCCATATGATACATTTGATCTTTTATTATGTCGTCCCCACAACCAGTATCTGGTGCTTCAGTGTTTGCTGAACAGTGCTGCAGGAAAAACAGAACACCTGGAAAGCACACGCAAAGACTTTTGTTATGAATTCTCAGAATCCTTAACTAATGAAATAAATAAATGTGCATAGTGCATTGGATCACAGCCGATTGTAGTTAGTTTAGTTGTTTGTTTATTTTTTTGCGATTAAAAGTTTCCAAATGTGTTTTGAAGTTTATTATCCGATCCACAGAGACGGCGGAACTCTCATTTCCCAGTGACTCAGATGTGCAATGTTTTCCGCTCTAAAAAGTGTGAGTCAAGGTCATATTGGTGCAATCATCTCCCACCATAGTGTTGAGTCAGGGAAGCCATTTCAGTTTTTTCTGTGGTCTCATGGAAATCAGAAAATGTTCCCACAACAGTGAGGCTCTCCAGTCCTTGAACGCAGGACTCACCCATCCTGCGGATCACGGTGGAAGAGGGTTGTAACTTGAGCAAATAACTTCGACTTCGCCCACAGGACTGCTGCTGTTACAACACAGCAGTTGGATAACCCTTCAAATGCTGAAGGAGAGCAGTTACAAAACTCTTCTTGCCATGAAGCAGATGCTAAATGAAAATCTGCTCAGTTTGATTGAAAAAAAGTAGATTAAAATATCTCGATGTGTAAATATCATGTATGCTTACTTAGAGTACTTCTTCTTTTCCATGTTTGCAATTTGGAAATCAGGAGTTAAAATGCAAAACTTTAGTAAGACACAAGAACAATAAGCGGACATTTGCCAACAGCAACATTTTCTATTCCAGTCTTGCCAACCTTCCAACTCTGGTCTTTATTTCTCTGTTGACCACACACTCGCTGGTTTTTCCTTCCTTCCTCGGATCCTTAGTCTCCATGCGTTTCTTGTACGTTCCTCCATGATGAGTGTTTGGGGAGCACTGGTGAGGGTCAAACACAAAGACAGGCTGTACTGTTTGTCCACATATGGAGTGTGCGTAGCTGTCAGCCCTCAGTGGAGGCTTTAGGCATGGTATGCATGTGCAGAGCATCTGCTCCAGCAGCATGCACATGTGAGGAAAAGGGATGCAGGCACAGCATAGGGCTTTGTGCACGCTGGTAAAAAGTGAGATGTCACATATCAAAATGTTCTAAAGAACCTTGGCACATTGCGGAATGAAACTCGTTAACTTCCTCTTCTCTAACTTTCATTTTTCCGGGGCTCTTTGGGGAGACTTGAGGTTATGATGGAATGTGCTGATTTATTCATTTTTATGTCTTGGTGTTTTTATGATTATCCATAATGTGTCTTGCATGTTGCTTCAATTTAGGCCTGGCTTCTGCTCAGCTACAGTTAATTTTATTGACAAGACATTTGAAAAAAAGCTACGTTAATTTGTTAGTTTGTCTAAAAGACCTACAAATCCAAATCCACACTGCAGTAAACCAAGGTTCCCCTTGTTGAGTAAACATTCAGTTAATGCAGTCAAATTGCTCCTATCAGAACTAAACACTAAATAAATGATGGAAGTGGATGAAATACATGACCTATTAAGTGGAAAATGGGAGTATGTAATAAAAATGTCTGCAATGCATATAATTATTTTGATGAAGCACTACATTGGTAGCGTACACGAAGTTAGCAAAGCTCTACCCAGTTTGTAAGGAATTGAAGCATCTAACATAAGGTAGAGCTTGATGCTACCTATCGTTACTGCTTGTGCTGTAACTAAACTTGAAATACGCAAAATAATGATTATAAAATATAAATAAAATCCCACAGAAATTGAATTTGCAGCACAGATCACACGGGCAAATATTTATTTTACCATTAGTATAATGACTGGTGAAGCAGGGCCTCACCTGCGTACCCTGAACGCACATCCCTGCAATGTGTACATGACACAACTCAAACTAGCCTGACCTGCTCTGCACAAACGTCTTAGTTGGTTGATGATCCAAAACTGATAAAAGATGTGACGTTAACAACCACAACGCATAGCATGTTTTCCCTGTAAAAGCAAAACTAAAAGCAAAAAATATTCTATGAATGCACATACCTGAAACGGTATTTGGCACACAACTCTAAATGCAACTGTCAATTTGTTTACTTTTTCTTTTTGTTTGTTTATATTTATCTGAAATCCAATAAGTTGAGTATGGGCTGGATAATGGTGTTGTGGTAACCATGGTTACCTCACAGTTAGGAGGTCTTGGCTTAGAGTTCCAGATTTTTTCCACAGCACAAAAGCAGGTTAAGATGATTAGAGTCTGTGAACTGGGTGTAAGTGGTTGTTTGTTCTTCATGTGGCACAGTACTGGATGTGGGATCTGTCCAGGTGAATCCTGCCTAAAAGCAGCTAGGAGAAGCTCCAGCAGATTGTTGCTATAACCCTGTTAAGCAGGAGGTAAAGATTGATAAATTGTTCAGTATTAATCCCAAATTACCAAAAAAAAGGACTTGATTGAAAGAGGCTACATCCACATCTTTCATTGTGCATTGCAATGTATGTTTTTTTCGCCAATGTTGATGTAACTGTTCTATTTCAAGGCCCTAGTTTAGGAATTGTAGTGTTGCATAGAGGCTGTCTGTAGTACAGATGATGACCATTCACTCTTCTGCTTTGTGGCTCAGATCTTGCACCTTTTACTTGTTGGATCGCACTGATTTTCTATGATGTTTAGTTTAAATGATTTTTGCTGGCCAATCATAGGGACAGCATTGTTCTTAAGTAGATTTGTTGGTGTTAAAATCAGCATGTCATTAAATCTGGTCAAGAAAAGTTCTCCAAAACATTTATATATGACAGTTGCTCTGATATTGGATCTATAAAACAGAGTTAACAAACCTTTAGGGTTTTCTAGGTAAAAAATTGTATCCATCCATTTTTTATACCCAGTTATTCTTGTTCAGGGTCACTGGGTTGCTGGAGCCTGCCCAGCTACTTTCATGTAAAGACGCGGTACACCCTGAAATGTTGGACAGTCTACCTCTGGTTCACACAGACACAAGCAACCACTCACGATCACATTCTCCCCTAAGGGACAAGTCAGAGTCACCAATCAACCTGTCAAACATGTTTTTGGACTGTTGGATTAAGTATCCAAAGAAAACCTTTGCATGCACAAGGAGGACATGCAAACTCCACACAGAAAGGACCAAGTCGGGATTTGACCAAGGCCTTCTCACTGTGAGGTGGCAGTGCTAACCACTATAGCCAACCTCAGAGTTTTTAGTTTCTTTTATTAAGTTACAAGTAACATGCACACAAAGCAGAATAGAGAAAACCAGGGAGTCAGGCCTGTAATTGCTTTAGAAACGTATGATGTTAAATGAATTTATGTAACATGTATGCTGCTGCTATCAATCAACTTGGCACAATTGTTAACTGACACTAATTTCTGTGAACTTGAAGGATTTTTCTTATTTAAAAAAACAATGTAAATTACAGCAAAGAAACCTGGAGAAAGTAATCATCTGTCAGTCACCAAATGACACACTAGCATCGGTTTCATCTGTACTTAAACTTTAGAAAATCCTATAGGGATGACTGAACTGCTAGTAATCTTGTTTGTTAAACAGGGCTATTACAATAGTAGACACACAGATCAATATAAGAGAGGATCTATGTTATCGTTGGGTTTGGTAAATACAAACAGCATTCTCAAAACCACACATGTGCAGTCCCACCCTCCAATTTTTATGGGATTTTTTTTAGATTGTTTCAAGTTAAACTCCCTCTCCCAGACAAATGCACTTGCAGATATTTTTCCATCTATGTCGGGGTTTCCATTGACATGATGAATTTCCTAGCCTCTTATCCTAACTTAAACGATCCCAACTGACTGGTGAGCCCTAACGCCACTCCAAAACAATGACCTTTACATTGTTTGGACAAAGCAAAATGTCCTCCCAGCTACGGGTGTCTTCAATGTTCAATGTGGCTCAGGAGTTATTCCTCATGAGTATGTTAATACATGTGCACACACAGACGCGCACAAAATCTTAAGAAATAGATTCTTCCAGCCAACATCTGAAACTTCAAGTCAACCAGATGTTCAAATCAACATCTACTCCACCTAATGTGTTATGGATCATTTGGTGTACAGCCAGAGATGAGAAAGCCAAACCTTTTCAGCATCACATGTTTGTAATGCAGAGGAGTTGTGAAACTTTCAAATGACTTTACCAACAAGTATTCACATTCTGGGTGTCTTGGTACTTTAGTAGAGAAAATGACCAGAAACATGTCTTACCATCAGTGTACTTAAAGGGTGTGAGCTCACATTTTTCACCAGCACTGAACAGCAAAGTAATTCAGCACTGGAATGGGAATGAAGGAGGTCAAAGGTGAGCCCTACTGAAGGGAAATAGCTGAAGAAGGCAGCGAAAGAAGAGATGGCGTAGTATTAGTTATACCATTCAGACTGCCTGTGCAGAAGCACCTGGCTTGTGACATCTGAAATGTCACGAGAAGTGACCGTTTATTGGTTATTTATTGGTCAGCTGTGCTGGAAGAAACACTGCCAGAAATGAGTGTTGGGGAAATGCACGACGCCAGGAAAGAGAAGGAGAGCACAGCTAGAAGGGAAAACAGACAACCCCTGCACATTGGGCCTGAAACCCCAGAGCTGCATGTGGCTCATGTTACAGTGCCAGAATCAAGAGGTGGGGCATGTTGTCAAACTACAGCAAACAGTAAAAATTCCATTTCCATGACGACCAAGAGCAGAGATATTGACTACAATACCTTTAAAAAAGATAATAATTTACTTAATGAAACATTTATCTAATCTGAAAATGAAAATATGAAAATGTTGCCGTAATTATTGGAATAATTCAAGTATTTCCTGATTCGCAATTGTATGAACGGGCCAAAGCAATCCTTTATTTTTGTCATTAAATCCATTTTTACTGCATTTGCTTCTTTAGTACAAATTTATGAGTTGCCTTAAATGTTCTGTTTAGAGAGAAGCAGTTTAAGCCAGAAGGAGTAAACAAGCGTATACCCCAACCTGGTTTTCATGTATTGACTTGCTGCGGTAGGACATCTTCTCAAAGAAAGAGCTGCAGTGTTAACACATTTATAGCTATGACTGGAATGCACAGGCTGTGTATGTTGAGGCACCGCAGATGGGAGGTCACATGAAGGAGAGACATCTTATCATTCAATTGACACTCAGTGATTGAAAAAAAAAATCACCTTCAAACAACACCCAATGGTATTCAGTTGTGGGAGTCTGTAGGGTCATGTCCATGTCTGTCGAAACACAGCCTGGAACTAGAGGGGCTCCTCAGGCACCTTTGCATGCTGTTTTCTAAGTACAGAGGGATGTGTTATTCATCTGTGTTTCATCAGACTAGGGCGGTTAAAACAATTGGCTAACATTTATACCCCTGAAGGTAATCACTGGCTGAACAATTTAGCAACCAAGGCAAGATCTAACCAGTGAAAAGCATTCCAGTCTGGACTGTTGTGTACACACACTAAAAACAGGAAAACGGTGAATGCGTGTGTGCTTGTGGGTGTGCTTGTGTGGGGTAATCCTCTTAAAAAACAGATTCAACAAACTTTGTGCACAAAAAGTAGAACAGAGTTCCTATCTAAATTACCAAATGCCTTGTGGCATGTGATATTTATCCATACACATGCAGGGCATTGCTATGGAAACATTTATGCCCTCTTGCTTATTATGTTGCTACAGTAACCATCCCAGAATAGTCCTTTTTTCCCTTTTGGCCCCTCCTTCGTGTTCATGACTCACAGCTTGCTGTGGAAACCGCATTTCAGTCTGCCGCTCATTCTCTTTTTTCCACCTACATTTTTTTAATGTGGCTATCTGAATCATCAGGATAAGTTTGTGTGTTGCATGATATGTACTTCTGAGTATGCAAGGAAGCATGTGGTTTGGGGAATTCTGAGAAGATAAATAATGATGAGTTACCATGGTGATGACAAATACCAGGCCGAGTGACCTATGTTTTGCAAGATAGTTTATCAAAAGCACTACATGCTGTCATTAACTGACTGAGATTCTTTGTAGTCGTACTTTTTTCATGGATACCCTGTTCTTTCTGTGGTTACGTTTGATCCACTGACACGTCACCGTTCTTTGGTCTGCACACCCGCTGGGCTTTTAGGGCCATTCAAGGATAACACAAATGTGCAGTTCAAGGATCTTCAAGGAACAGGATGACATGGTGATCATGGGACATTAGAAGTCTGAGGTCACGTCCGCTAGCTACATAGTTTTGACGAGATGAATAAAATTCAGTTATAACTTACTGATCAAATTTTGCTAAATGAAATTGGAAGCCTGTGAAGGAATGGTGGTCTGCTCAGAGTGTTCTCCCTTTGTTTCTTCACAGAAGGAATGGCAAAAAATAAATACTT